>PVJX010000935.1:167002-194155 GCA_004027295.1 Dolichotis patagonum
TCCCCTAGCTCCCTGCTCTAGGTGCTCACTTTCCAGGGAGATACTGAGCCTTTGTTTTTTTTTTTTTTTTTTTTTTGACACAAGGTCTTGCTTGCTATGTATCCCAGGCTGGCCTTGAGCTTGTAGCAATCCTCCTGTGTCATCCTCCCAAGTGCTGGTATTACAGGCGTACACCACCATACCCAGCTTCCTGAGAGTTATTTTTCTGCTTTAAACTGGAAATGTTCCTTTCGACTCCTTGTCGGCTGTACTCCGCTTGAATCTCCAGGTCTTCCAGATGAACCCCTCTAACTCCCTGTCATGCCCGGGGTGCCCCCTTCCCTGAAGGCAGCAAAGACTCTGAGCCGCCTCTTGCCTCTCCCCGCCTGTTTTCTAGCACAAGGCTGGCGACTTCTCAGCTCTGTGGTCAGAGTGTGGACCTGGGCTCACACTGAACAGGAACAGTGAAATTTTGAAAACTAGATCAAAACTGGCACTGAAATTAGATGTTAATGCAAGCCAGTACCTGGGGAAAAGTTAGAATTCTCCAAAAGAAACAAACAAACAAACAAACAAAAAATTACCAGTTCTGACAGATGCAACTCATGTGCACAGGTGTCCTAGGTCTTCGAGGGCAGCTACTCTCTCCCTACATTTTTGTCCTGGGCAGTTTAGGACAGGGGACTGCTGATTGCAGAGGAAGCACCCTGAGACGACCAAGCCAGCTGGGAGCTCATCTGTGTCCCACTTGTGCCCCCCAGGGAATCACACCCAGGACTCCTGGCACCATCCGGGAAGTCTGAACCTCTCTCCTGGACACGGCCTCCTCCAACGTGCGGAACCTGCAGGGCCACCTTGCTGGGGGCACCGTGGAACTCAACCACCAGCCTCTCTTCCTCCCAGTCTCGCCTGTGGGAAGATCGAAGAAACCGGGCCGTGATGGAGAAAAGAATCCAGGGTGCCCAGCAGTATCGGGTGTCACCAGCCGACCTGCCCGTCTGCACGCTGCTGAATGCCACATCCACACCCAAGGCTGCCAGCGTCCTCTGCACTGGCCTCGCCAGGCCAGGACTCTCATTTCTGGGCCTTTTCTCCAGCTCCAGCCCCAGAACACTTCACACAGCTATCTGCCAGGGGCCTGCAGTGTCTGATAACATACAGCTGAAATCAGAGCATGGAGATACGTTTGGTAAAGCTTGGTTTTCAGAGAGGATAAATTTTTCTTCCATGGGTTTAAGAAACAAGACTCCAGATTGAAAGTGGAGGTACCCACACAAACAGGAAAGCCCGCTTATCTTCCGAATGCCGAGGGAATGTGAAGATCTCTTGCTGGAGGTTAGAAAGAATTTGGTGGCAAGATCTGCTTCCAGACTTCAAAAGAAAAAAACAAGTGAAACCGCAGTGAAGCCAGCAAATCAGTCTAAATTCACCCTCTTTTGATTTTTGCTTTTCCAAACCTCCAAGAACTCCCCTTGGCATCCTGGCCTGGGGTGCCCTACTGCTCTGGGTGTCTTTTTTTTTTGAGACAGGGTCTCACTATGCAGCTCAGGCTGGCCTCAAACTTTCTGCAGTTCTCCTGCCTCAGCCTCCTGAGTTCTGGGATTACAGGCATGCGCCACCATGCCTGGCTTCTCAGATACTTTGAAGAAAAGCACAAGAAATGTAGACAGCGTCTGTATCTACCCCTGGGGCATACGAGTCTCCCATATCAGCTGAGTGACAGCTATAGGCTCAGGTTAGCCCTAGGGCCAGCCACAGGGCTGAGCTGGCTTGGATATAATCACACATGCAGGTAGCTGATGTCTATTACAGGCTTGTTACAAGTCAGCACTTTGCAAACAGTTTGTATGAATGACTTCTAATCCTCACAAAACCTTTGTAATGCAGGTTACAAAGCAGGTGAAGATTATAGAAGACACATATGTAACACCAAGTGCCAGCACACGTAAGCATTGTTCAAAGTACTCACATATCTGAACTTGGTCACTCTTCACAAGATGGTGAGGTGTGCACACAAGAGAAGCTGGACACGCTTACCCTGTGTCCTCTACCACCCAGCCATCACCCAGGCGTCACACCAGGAGACCCACAAAGCATGTGTCCTTCCCCATTTTATAGAAGGGTGTGATGATTGACTCTCGGTGCCCCCAAAGCCTCATGCACTCATGGGCAGGGCTGTGGCAAGGTGATTGGGTTATGGGGGCCATAGCTGGCTTGTTGTTAGGAGGTAAGGCCTGGCCAGAAGAGGTGGTCCCTGGGGCTGTGGTCTGGAAGGGTTTATTTCCTTGTCTGTCTGCTTCCCTTTCACCATGAGGTGAGCAGCTTCTCCTCCACCAGGCCCCTCTGCCATGCTGTCCTGCCTTGGAGCCAGCTCACTATGGGCTGAAACGTGAGCCACAATAAACTTCTCCTCCCCTGAATTGTGAGTTCCAGGTATTTTGTACTAGCAATGAGGAAAGTGAAAAAAAAGGGGAAACTGAGGCTTGCTTGCATGGGGAAGGAATTTAGTGCAAGGCCGAGTATCTCCCCCCAACAATGCCAGGCTCCATCTCTCAGGGGATGGTAGTGCCCGCCTCCAACACTAGCAAGCACAAAACACTTCCCTGAGCTTCTGCTCAGAGCTGGCACCACTGCCCCAGATGAACAGGAGACTGTGGGGGACAGAAGACCTGGCACAAGTCCACCACCCAAATGAAGGAATCAGCTGGAGCAGAAAGCCACAACCCAAGTGATGCACAAGAGGAAGAACCCATAGGTCCCGAAGCCCAGTGTCAGGGGGGAAGCAAGGGGCAGTGTGCCCATGGCCACTCACCGCACACCTGCACATGTGTGGAATAGCCAGACCAGGCAGATCCCTAGAGACGGAGAACAGACTAAGCAACCAGGGCAGGCGGAGGGGAAATGATGGGGCAGAGCTTCTGTTTGGGGTGACGCTAATGTTTTGGAAGTGATGAGGATGGTTGTAGCACACTGTGAAGGCAACAAGTGCCAGTAACTGCACACCTGCAAATGGTTAAAACGGCACATATGGTTATCTCTATTTGAGCACATTTTTTTAAAAAACAGTGGCAGAGGAGAAGAGGCCATTGGGCCTGGACAGAACCACAGGGGACCATTCTGTGGCACAACCCTGCTGCTGGTTTCATCACTCAGGGTCATAGTCCTCATCCCTCACCACAGAATGGGATGACCAAAGCCTTGCTCTGTCCACATGTGCCCAGCACTGCCTGCTCCCTGGTCCCTCCCAGGCCATTTTGTCCTCAGTCTGGGTCTGCAGAGGGCCCTGCATAAGCCTGAGCCACTGTCCCTTGGTCATCTCCCCGCAGCAGCCACAGACCCCTCTGCAGTTGCTTTGCACCTGCAGACACTAGAGGCAAAGCTGCGGACGCGTCCTCCTGAGCGATTAACGTGGCAAGTCCCAGGCAGCCAAGGACACTTGGGATGGGGCGGGTTCTCAGACGACGGCACCTTCTGCCTGCTCCTTCTGGAGAAAGGAAAATAATAAACTCTGACAAGTGCTGAAGTCATCCTGTTCTGCTTTGCATGTGCACAGGAGACCCGGGGGGGCGGACTCACATTCGGGGTAACAATTGGGCATGCTCCATCTGCGCCCATCACCACTTAGGTGTCATATCCAGGCGACATATCTAGCACACATTGTGATAGTGCCTCCTGACCCCACAGGCCATCTGGGGACTGCAGGAGCAGCCTGGATTGGGCAAGTCTGCCGGAAGTGAAATCCGTCATTTACAATAAAGCAGTTCCCAAGCCCCTTGCCCCGAAGTGCCATTCAGCAGGGGCAGAGCCCTTTGGTGAGGGGTTACATGCTCGGTGTCTGAAATCCTACTCAGTGTAAAGGTGCTCTTTAAAAAGTTGCTTTATGTGTGTGGTTTCAGTAAACACATAAGATCTGTTTCTTGCTCGGCATAAGTGGGAGCGGGAAGAGAGAAACTCTTGCCCTACGTGAAGCCTTCTGCAAGGGTGAGCGTGAACAAGTCTCTCGGTGCCACTGGTCCGCCACTCTACACCACTGGCCCTCGCTCCTGGTAGTGAATAGTCCTGCCGGTCTGTGCCCTCCTTCTGCAGCCCCTATCAGTCTGTGGACCTCTGCCGGCAGACGGACAGAGCTGGGCTCCTCCTGTCCAGGTGTGGACAGGCCCGACTCCTGAGCCTAACCCTGTGTCTCCTGCTCTCTGTCCCTGTCTGCCCACGTGCACCCTCCCCGGGTCCCTGGCATCTCCCTGTGCTCCACCCAACGTCCTTAAAGTTCCTGCTCAGGCCACACTTACCCACCAAGGTCTCCTGGCTGCTGTGACTGTCCCCCTCCTTGTCCACCGGAGGTCTGCTCTTGGAGACTTTGTGGTGTTTACAGTGACCCCAGAGGGCCCCCTGTCCTGTTCAGCATGGTATTCTCCGGGGACAGACTGTCTTTTCATTCCTAAATTCCTGCTGCCTGGCCCAAAGCAGAGACTCAGTCCAGATGTCCTGTGTGAATTATTCCAGAGGATCCACAGTCACCGGCACACATGAGGGAAGCGATAGACCATGTATCGTGTTGTGCACACCACAGCCGATCTGTCAGCCTCTACAAATGGCTTTTGGAGGAACCCAGCACCACCCCAGCCTGGGCGCCACAACCCACAGAGCATCTCATAGCACGGGGAAGCAATGCTCTGCCTGATAAAGAACAGGTTCCCCTCCGAGCCTGCGGGGCCACGTGGCAGGCCCCCCATGCTGGGCAGAATCCCCTGGACTAATGCACAGCAGAGAAACAAGCTCCAGACTCCACGGCTGCCTTCACCAAATCTTTCTAACCCCACTGGGAGAAAACACAGTCTCCCTGGCATATTACTACTCATATTGAAGGTTGTTGCCATGGTAACCCAAGTACACACACACACACACACACACACACACACTCACTCATATCCTGGCATTGTAGCTGCAAAACCTCCCATCTATTACTTTTTCTTAAAATGTATACAGATTCTTTTTGCTTTATGTAAATATTTTTTAAAGGTTGATTAGCCCTGGGGTGTTCCTTTTGTACTCTATGCATTTCTGTGACACTGGGGGAGAGTAGGATGGTTAAAAACGTATCTTTGATAAAACATATTTCCTGAATGAAAGTGGGAACAAACACCTGGCCTTTTATTGAGATAAAACATACGAAATCTGGATATATCAGAAAATATAGCTGGAATATCTGGTTTTACATTTTTTTTCCAGCAGGTTAGAATGAATATTTTTATTGTGTATGTTTCAGGGATACATACTTTGATATACACAGTCAAACAAATTAATATCCACTATCTCACAGTTGTCTGTTTTTGTGTGGCAGGAGCACCTAAAATGTATTCTTTCAGCAAAAACACGGAATACAGGGCAAGTTATTAGCCACGGTCCTATGGTCCGATGGACCTCCAGACTTGCTCCCCTTTGACCTGCATCTCATTTCCTCTCCTCACCTTCACCACTCGACATCTCTGTGTATTCAATTTTTGTTTGTTTTTTGATTCCTTAAAGTGAGATGAAGCAGGACTTTTCTTTCTGTGTCTGGTTTATTTCACTTAGCATAATGTCCTGTAGGTTCTTTCTTACTGGGGCAAATGGCAGGTCCTCCTCCCCTTATAGGCTGAAGGATATTCATGTCGAACTCACAACCTTGCACTTGCCAGGCAGGCACTTAAGCCACTGAGCTAAATCCCCAGCCCCCATGTATTCATTCATTCATTCATTCATTCATTCACTCACGGAAACTCTACTGTTTTCCATCATGCCAATAATCTACATTCCCTCCAGCAGCATATGCGGGTCCTGCCTCCTCACCCTCGCCAGCGCTTATTACCTCTTGTCTTTTTGATAACATCCATCCTGACAGGAGTGAGGTGAGAATAAATGCTTTCTGACTGTGCCTGATTTTTATGCAGGCTGCTGGACAGGGAGAGCAGGAGATGCTGAGAACTGCCAATGCTCTGCAGGGGACAGAAAGGACCAGAAAGGACCAGAGTCCTGCGTGGAAACAGTCACTTGCTCAGGACAAGAGACTAGGATCTTGGGTCCCAGGCTGGCCAATTAGTGCTTTTTTGCTGGGGAAAAAAAGGACACAGAACCCACTGAGTGACCTGGGCCATTATTTCCGGATCATTAGCGGCTGCATGGGTTTAAATTGTTCATTCCCAGAGCCCAGAGAGAATCCGTCTTGGAAAAGCAATGGAGGAGTTAGGTGTAAGAATCCCACTGCTCTTTCCTCTTGAACACATGCCCTGGTTCTGTGCTTGTACAATGAGGAAGACACAACAGCAAGTGGGGGGGGCAGAACTGTAGGCCAGGCCCTGGGCAACCAGAATAAAAGGTGAAACAATGCAACCCTGCCAAGTGACAGATCCAAACGGTGACCTTTGGCAACCCGGAATAACTGTGTCCCCGGAATATCTCAGGAGGAGACAGGTGCTGGGTCCCGCTTCTGACAGTGGAGCAGGGACCACAGAGGCCACCGTCCCCAGTGGGCCTGCTCCTCCCCGGGCTCACACACTACTTCTCCATGCACGGACACGTCAGCTGCTTTAAATGTCCATCACTGGAGCCTGCTGCTTGGAATTCAAAACTCATTTGCCTAGGAGATTCACTTCCCCCTGGCATTTGGGCTCCTGTTTCACAGTGTAGATGAGGGGCCTCAAGGTTAGCAGGGGACCCACGGGAGAAGGAACAGGGTGCTCACGAGGCCCAGAGAGAGGGAGAGAGAGGGAGAGAGCATTCCACTATAATGGCTGTGAGGGACCCAGGAGAGATGAATGGGGCTCTAGAAACAGCAGTAGAGGGAGAGGATTCAAAGATGAGAAGGACCAAGCAGAGAGCATGAGTCTAAGTCTCAGTCCCAAACCCAAGTCTTCTGTGAGATGAAGTCCTGATCTCCCGAATGGCTCCCTTCCCAGGCAGGGGCAGAGGGGAGCTGCTCCCCTGAGGGTAGGAGGTGGGGTGACTCCTGCTGCCGTGCTGGGAAGGAGGTCTGAGACTCACAGGCCCAAAGACTATGCATGACCACGTGTTCACTGAGCAGGGCCCAAACCCCAGCTCCCCCAGGCCAGGCACTGGCTAGGAGCTGCGTGAAAGCAGGGGCTGCAGCTCAGCTGAGGCTGTGGGCTTCATGGCCTAAAGCTGTCCTGTGTTCTCAGCTGTAAAGAAAAGCTATGAAGCTTTCTGGTTTTAAATGCTCTTTTTTTTATATAGCCTTATCCCTAGGGTCCATGGGGTAGCACTTTGCAGCCCCATCTCTACAGCCGGAATAAATCGGCTGCTTCTTTAGTTTCCAAGTTGGCTATAGGCCAGAATCACATTGGGCGCATGATCCAAATGCGGGTGTGAGGCCCCACACTAGGCCAGCTGGGTCAGGGTCCCCCCAAGGGGAGGGATGGGCACCTGTGTTTTGGAGGCCCCTAGGGTGGCCGTGTGGCTGCACACAGCAGGGAGCTGCTGGCAAGCTTGTACTCACACTTTCCCCTGACTCCTCTGCCTTCAGTTTATATAACCAGTCAGGGTGTTCTCACACCTCTAGTTTGTAATGATAAGATTTTAAGAGTGATAAAATGAGGAAGCCATAAAAAGTACTGGACAGGGTTTTTAAACTCGTGATGGCAAGCGGACCAGAGGACACAGTTGGCACCAGATATGGGAAATTGTGTCCGATATCTACAAGGTTTAAGAAACTTCAATATTCTACTCCATAATATATCCACATATAGCGTATTAATTTCACCTATAAAATCTTGAGTAAAACTAATACTTCAGGAAGATGTAATGTTTTTGCCTCTGATATGAGGTTCCTAAGAACTTCCCAAGTCCAAGTGCCCCTAAGAGGTTTACGAGGGCTTAGGAAGCACAGGCATATCTGCACACTATCCTCTCCTTTCTCCTCCCTCCCTCCCTCTTGCCTTCTTTCCTCCCTTTTTTGGTGCTGGGGACTGAAGCCTCCCTCATGCTAGGCAAGTGCTCTGCCACACAGCCACACCCCAGCCCTACACCACATCACCGCGTTGACTTAAACCCAATGACAAAGTGCCACACGAAACCCATGGCAGGGAGGTTTGTGTGGAAAATTTTAATCAACAAACTTCCATTTAAATTTCTGGCCACAGGTACGGGAATATTAGATATGTATCACACGGGGAGAAAATGGTGACATCATAAAAAGAAACTACCTTCTAACAACACATAGCTTTAAAAGGCAAATGACTCCAGAGTGGCTTATTTTTGTTTTTCACACAAATACGGCATTAAGAGAAACATGAAGCTCATGCATGGCTATAAGGCCTGCTCCGGGCAGAGACGGCCACTTTTGGGGAGTCTGCCCGTGTGCCGTGTCCACACACAGCCACAGAGCCCCAAGCTGGAGACCAGTTTTCATGGGGCCCAGAGGGACCCGCGGGCCACATCCACACCCCTGAAGTACCCCTGCAGTCACGCTGTTTCAGGCTTGCAGGCCTTAGCTTTTCCTATCTTAGTGACATGCGTCGCCAGCACTTCACGGCTTGTTTCTGATTTCTCCGTTTTTCCCTTATTCTAGTATCGACCTCTCAGCCTAGAGTCTCCCTTTCCCCGGAGTACTTATGCCTTATTAAGCCTGAGAATTAATTCAGGACAGCATTTCACTAGTGGGTGGCATTTAACTATCGATTTAAATGCCATAAGTATTGACTCTCATAGAGAAGGAATACTTTAAATTAAACATGGGCTCTTTATGTCCAAGTGCCCAGATTGTTGCTATTAATAAAATGATATCAAGCAATCAATAAAGTTATTTTCTATTACCAATGCAAAAGACAGTAAGGCCTTTTGTGGGAGGGATGCTTTTGTCATTCACTAATGCTCAGGACAGCGATGCTCTTGATTTATTCTGCAGTCCGTCCCCCCCCACACGGATCTGGCCCCGCACACCTCTCTCCTGCGATTAGCCATTTCCTGTGTAAGTCTCATTAGGCTGGGATGGTACTGGGCTCTGTGATTCTGAGCAGGGATGGGGAGAAACAAGTTTCATAGACTTGGTACAACCCAGGTCAGACCCCTGATGGTAACATGTGGAATTGCAGTTCTGCTGGGGCTAGGAGGGTCTGGCAGGCAACCAGATCCATCAACAGGACCTGTATTTGTGTGTGTGTGTGTGTGTGTGTGTGTGTGTGTGTGTGTGTGTGTGTGTGCTGGCATGTGCATCCTTTAGCTTTAGCTTCCCAAATTCTAGGATTACAAGTGTGTAATCCCTGCTAACCAGGAGCTACACCTTTCAGCCTCTGCTTCACCACTATCTTTGGCTGCCACCCCTGCATCTGGAGCATCAGGCTACAGACCCCAGCATAAGACAGAATTCTTCAAGCCAGGGAAGCAAGGAGTCATTAAAGAGCTGGGGACATCTGGAAAGTATTCCACAGACAACTTACAAACTGCTCCTGGAGAATAATAAAATCAGAGGCTCCTTAGAGTCCTTTTCTGTTGGTAACAGGATTAAGAAATAAAAATAAATCCGCAGCACACAGGAGGCATTGCCCTTTGCCCTGTGGAGTAACCCTCTTCCTTGGTCTCGAATGATCTTCCTTTTGCAGCTGCACCTGGGCAAGGCTCAGGAAACTGTCTCTTCGGGCCATCCAAGGAGGGGGCTCCCGTGTCGGGGCAAGATCAACAAGAGCAGGGAGTATTCCCCACCCCCCAACCCTTCTGAGCATCCCAGCTCAAGCTGATGACAGAGCCCTGCCCTAGTCTGTAACCAAAGCACTGGAAACGCTGGCAAGGAGAAGTCACCAGGCTGCTAGAATGGGGCCCTTATCCCCCAGGGGTGCCAGCCAGTGCTGGGGACAGTACCTGCATGCAATAGCAAAACCTATACCACATGGGCCACCTGCTCTAATGCCACGCAGCATGCCAGGCTTGGACAAAGCTGAAAACACCTAGCCCAGCTGGCAGTTTCCAGCAGAACCTGCACACTGTCTCCACGTGGGGTCCTGTGGTCCTATTTCAGTCCACAGCTCAGTGACCCCACCGTGGCAGCTCCTTCGTGGGCCCAGGCTGCAGGCGCAATGTCACAGGGCTCTTCTGCTTGTTCTTGTTTTTCTTCACTAAATATAACTGTGTATTAAAATCAGCTCCGCATAAACAGTAATTAGAAATGCAAACATCTACATTTATGAAAACATACAATCTGAGTGGGATATAATGAAATCCCGGGAGCTAGGTATAATTGGAACCTTCCTCAACAACATTCGACTGTTACCAGATTGCTAAATCTAACTTGTTTTTCTCATTTGAGACTTAGTAAAAATATTTCCCTTTTTAAAAAATCTATTTACTGTTTGTAAGACACATGTTCTAAGTTTAAAAAAAATCTGGAAAACTAAACACCATAAAGAAAAAGCACACACCACTCGATCTGCTTTCCTGTCTCTCCCCTGCCTCTGTCTTTATCTCCCCTCTCACACCCAGGCACACAAAGCTGGAACTCGGGCCTCGAAAGCAAATCCAAGGTCTCCCATTGCCTGCTTCCTCCCACAAAGCCGTTATCAGTCACAGTAATGAAGGCATCGCTTGTCTGGTGAGTCAAACACCATCCTCTGAGCTTTTCCTGTTTTTCCTTTAGTTCTCTCTACAACCCAAAAGCAGTATCACTTTTTCCAAAGTATTGATTAGGCAGTGGAGTCTTAACTAGAAAGTGGCAGAGTCAGGATTTTAAATCACCCTGGTCATTGACACTCAGAATTCAGGTTCTTTATATTATAGTACATCGTCTCTATCTGGGCAGCAGTGTGATCTTAAATGGAAGGCACATGGGTGGTGCTCCCACCACCAAGGCCAGCTCCCCATAGCTGATTTCCTCATAACTAGTTGAGACACGGGATTATACAGGCCCTGGTTGTCCCAGGGAGGGGATGTTCACTTCCTGGGGCTCTCAGAGTTAAGTGCTACAAGCTGGATGCTTTAAACGACAGATGTTTATCACTCTAGTTCCAGAGGCTGGAAGTCTCGAGTGTCCGTGGGGTTGGCTCCTCCTAAGAACTTTGACAAAGAGTCTGTTCTAGGTTGCTCCTCTGGCTTCTGCTAGTTTGCTGGCCGTCTTTGCCCTTTCTTGTCTGGTAGAGGAAGAGCCCTGATCTTAGCTATCCTCGTCACACAGCCCTCTCCCCATGTGTGATGGTGTCCATGTTTATAAAGGCAGCAGCCACACTGGACCAGCCACCCTCCCTCATGACTTCATCTCACCTGGCTACATCTGCAATGATCCTGTTCTCAAACAAAGCCACATTCTGACGTAGGACCTCAAGATATGAATTGTGGCGGAATGAGGGGGTAGAATTCAACCCAAAATAGTGGTTAGTGGTGGCGAGGGAAGAAGGAAGAGGACAGGGCGGGGCTGACCTGTGGATGGGCTATTGTGAACTCCGCCTGGCTAGAACACCTCTTGGGGGCAAGTGTGTGACAGTGCCCAATGATTCTTATGATGGTGGCTGGGGAGGGGCACCTGCCACTGTGAATGTGCATGAGCAGTAGGTAACGGGACAGTCTGCTAATGACCAGGCCATCTCCAGCCAGCCATCAACCATCACCAGCCCTAATTTTGAAATGTACATTTTCTCACAGGTTTCTCCTGCTGCCTTTGAGCTGGGAAGCTCACAGACAAGGCTGCTGATAACATCATCCCCAGAGAGTGTGGTAGCTGTAGAACCCGAGTTAGAACATAATTTTCTAAAATGTAGACTCAACTTAAAGATTTCAAGTAGGGTGAAAGCAGCCTTCCTACCTGCTCCTGGGGGGAAATACGTAAACACAGGCTATTCTCAGCTTATCCTGAGTGGAATTCTGCTTCCCAAGATCTGGCCGGCTCCCTGGGTACGTGGACATTAGCATCGGCTACAGATGCCTGTGGGATCTTCTTCAGTTTCCTTTCCTTTGGCAGTTTGCACATAAATGCTGTGCAAATGATTTGGGTGCTAATATCACTTGGCAATCTGGTATTCCAAATCAGCTGGAGTGAAGAAAGGACGGTTGTAATTATTCTTAAAGCCAATAAGAGGCCATTTCTAACCAAGAAGAAGACCTACACCCTGGAAAGTGGAAACAGGGCCTATGGCCATTTCCACCTCTGTAATTGAGGCTGGGTTCGGGGAGCTGTCACAGCTGAATGCAGGGTGAATGTGGGGTTAGCAGGACGCTTTGGGCCTTCCAGTTTGGGACAACTAGCTGACACCCATCCTGCTCACTCCTGTGGCACCAGGGACCACGCACCCAGGCAGGAACACACACACACATCCTCCAGGCCCAGGCACCAGCACACAGGGTTCCTAGTCTCTAATCCGGGTGCAAGTGCAGCCGTTCCACTCACCCATCTCTGTGTCACCCTGGGCCAGGGGCTGGCCCTCCTGGAGCCGGGCTTCCTGTGAGACGGGAGTGTGAATGCATACCCAGAGGCCTCTGTGCCATGAGCTGGCACACTGCCTGAAAAGAGCCCCACAGGGAGCATGGCAGGAGCTGGACCTAGATCACCTTTCATACCATCTTCCCCTCCCAGTAGGGATGAACCTGCACAGGGAAAAATTTCCACGTGAGTCAGCCACAAGCGTGGGATTTAAACAGAGGGGTACCCAGTGGGGCTCTGACTACCCCCAGCTTCTGCCCCTGTCTTCTCACCAGCAGGTAAGAAAGTCTGAGAGTCTCCTCAGGCAGAGAAGGAAGTGCTAAGGGGCATTAACACTTGCTTTACGGCAGGCACTGTTCTAAGAACTTCATGTTGTTCTAAATATTTTAATTCACACAGCGAGTAGGTGGTATTGTAACACTACTTAACAGAAGAGGAAACTGAGGCACAAAGAAGTTGGGTGGCCTGCCAAGGGGCCAGAGGCGTTAAGTGGTGTGGCCAGGACCTGAGCCCAGGCTGTGTTACACAGCAGCCAAGGTGTAAACCACACTGTGGTATGGTCTGATCTATCAGGCTCCTTTCCTCTTTAACTGGTTTGGGATCCCGCCCCAACTTTTTGTGAGGTGTTTTTTTTTTTTTTTTTTTTTTTTTTTGCTTCATCTTTTAGTTACTGACCCAGCAAACACCAAGCTGGACCAGACCTAGCATACAGAGCTGGTGACTTGCACAGCATCCTTGGGACCAAATGGGGCAGTAGGAAGGGGAGTAGCCAGGAGGAAAGGACACGAGGTGTTTAGGGTATTCAGACCCAGCAAGAGGAGCTCCTGGGCTGGTGGTCCCCATGCTGTGGGCTGAGCTGGCTGCAAACAGCAAGGGTGTATGGGAGGAGGAGCCCTGGTGGCTTTCATGGTACAAGGAGAGATAAGAAAACAAATGCCTGGCACGGTCTCTGGGAGCAGTGAGCATCCAACTGGGCTGGAGCCTGCTGAGTCCCCGCCAGGCCATGGGCCTTGAGTGCCAGGTCCCAGCATTAAAATTCCAAGTGCACTGCAAGATTCAATTAAGACAGCAGGACGAAGATCTGCCCAGAACCATCTCTGGATTCTGCCCTTGATGGTGGCCACTGACCATCCTGCAAACTGTGACAGGTCCAAACACTCTCCAGGAAAGCCTGTGGGAGTCACCTCTCTCCTCCCTGTGACACCTGGATTTGCTTTTGCTCAAAGCAGAGCCACACTGGTAGACAGAGGATAGGCCTATGGGTGCCAGGAATGGCACTGTCTGAGAGCTGGCAGCCAGAGAAGCATGAGTCTCCTAACTACCCCATGCATTTAAGATCTTTTCATGCCATGCTATAAATAAGTCACTTTGAGACCTGCTCTGTATAACACACGGTGCCAGGATCTGAGAAGGAGACAGAGAGGACCTGGATGGGACAGCACAGCACAGTTACTGACTCCCGCTTCTCTCCGTTATAAAATCAGCCCTGGTCCCCAGGCACTAATCATCCGCTCCCAGTTCTGTAGTCACAGCCAAATCATGCCAGCCTTCTGGACGGTGTTCCGTGCCATCCACTGACACCCCTCCCATGGGTCCAAAGAGGCCTACATGACTATTGTTTCCCCAGGCCTGTTAAACGATTGTGTCAGACACAAGGAAAAAATTCTGCTAATAACAGAGTTGGGAGGACATTTCTTTTCGTGTTCAATAATGAGACCTGGGTTGGACATGAAATTCTAATGACCCCCAAATAAGACATGATGCTGAAGCCAGTATGACACAGCACAGTCACATTTCTGTACAGCTATTAGTCACATTTCTGTACAGTCCAGGGTGCCACTCTGGATTCAAGTCCCACAAGGCAGATGCAAAAGAGATCGCTTCTGGAGCATGCAAGACAGTGGTAATAACTCGTGCTTAGAGAAGCAGAGAGGGAGGAGGGGACAGTGTGGGGTCCTTGCTGGTGCTGGGAAGGAAGAACTTGCTTCAAGGAGGGGGACCCCCCCTGCAGAAGGGCCTGCTTTGTGTCTGTCATCTCTCCCTTGGGTCGGGTGGGGGCTGGTTCCAGAACATAAGTGTAATGTCCTGTCCACTCCCACCTGTCAAAATCCTACCCAGCTGGGGTGGATGTGTGCTGGCTCCCCCTGCTCCTCCCTTTCATCCTCCTAGCAAAAGGCCAGAACAGACGGGTCTATGTGCTCCAGACTCCCAGGCAGCACAGGCTCTGGTCAAGAATCAGGCTGTGCTGATCAGAAACGAGATGAACTGTGCGAGACAGCTTCTGGTTGTGACCTCAAGAGTTCATGCTGCAGCTCCTCAGTATCAGATATGCAGGGCAGTGGTGGTGGCTTCTTGTCCAGACTCCACGATCCCTGGACCTTAATCCTTCAATGTCTTGGACAGTTTAGAAATAGTTATGGGAATCATCTCCCCCTCCCCCTCCCAGGAAAAATATAATTTAATTTCCCTCTCCGAGGGTTTGAAAACCGTGCCAGAGGGAAGCAAAAAGGAAAGGGAAGGAACAATCTGTGTAATGCAGGAATCACTCAAAAGGCTCAGCCTGGAACCTGTTCTTCAGTCCTGTAAACAATATTGTCTCACCTCCCCTCCAATACCTAACTCTTCTGCTTAGCATACCACAGTGGTCTCTGTGCCCGCACTTGTCCCATACTAATAAATGATGCCTGCTGAACCACACTGCGCACAGGCCACAGCAGTCAAGAGCATGCATACTGGCAACACTATTTAAGAAGAAATGCAGACTGGCTGTTACAGGTTACGTATGAAGTGTCCCCCATGTACTCACATATTAATCCCTAATCAGCAATATTCAGAGGTGGGGCCTAGACAGATGACTGCACCATGAAGACACTAATGCACTGATGAGTCTATAGCTGAACCAGTGTTGGGGGATGGGGTGTAGTCACTGTGGGTGTCACTTTGAAGTATACATCTTTTTGGCTCTTTTCCTGTGCTCTGCTTTTGGCCACTACGAGGTAAACAGCTTTTGGCCACTACGCCCCTCCACCATGATGTTTCTGCCTTGAGCCAGCTTACCATGGACTGAACCTCTGAAACCATAAGCCAAACGACCTTTTCCTTCTGTAAGCTGTGTATGCCAGGTATTTTGTCTCAGTGATGGAAAGCTGACTAATACACTCATTTTGTCAAAGGCAGAATGGTAGCTTTGGAAGACAGTCCTGTTTGGTGTCACCCTAGGGCTCAGACATTTATGTCCAAGGTTCAGGTGGGATGGAGCATGTCCAAGGCTGAACACCAGGACAACAGCTCAGTTACCTACCGGGCAACTAATAGTGCTCAGTCAATGGGTGAAAGATGTGATAGAGAGAGTCCAGAGGGAAAACTGGAGACATGAAGGTGGGCCATACAGGAGACAGCAGGGAGGGAGCCGTGAGTCAAGGCAGGTAGAGCATCATGTGTTTGCCAGGTGCAGTTGGGACGGCTGAGGCCAGCTGTTTATTAACATGGGTTTGGTGGGACTGTGTGCTCAGGCACAGGGAGAGCCAGCTAGATG
This sequence comes from Dolichotis patagonum, assembly GCA_004027295.1. Lineage (NCBI taxonomy): Eukaryota > Metazoa > Chordata > Mammalia > Rodentia > Caviidae > Dolichotis > Dolichotis patagonum. The sequence continues at coordinate 182,911 of PVJX010000935.1, forward strand.
TGGGTATACTGCCTTCTCATCAACTGAGATGTTCCTGTCACTCCAGAGAGTGACACACATCCAGGGATCTCAAAACCAAGGGCCAAGAACATGTGCTACATGAGCCATCTAATCCATACCATGGTGGATCTACTGATACACCTGAAAAACTCACCACTGTTGTCAAATTCCTGGGCAAGTAACTTCTACTAGGTGTTTATTTCCCCTTCACAATTCTAATCAGAATGCCTTAAGCCAGTGCCTCCCAAGCTGTACTGTACATGTGAGTCACCGAGGGATGTCACAAAATCATAGATTCTGATCAGGAGGCCCAGGACCAGTGTAAGCGGTGCACAGGTGCACTGCCAAATGTCTGTCCCCTGGGCCACAGACGTGGATTCACACCAGCACACACACAGAGGAGTGACATCCAACCCCAACCAGCCCACCCACTTGAAAATCTCTCACCACTTAATTTTCTGGCGCACCTCCTGCTCCACAAGACTCTCAGAAAACAGAATTTAATTTCCCTTTCTGAGGACTCTTGAAAACTGTGCCAAAGGGAGTGAAAAGGAAACAGGAGTAAGAGTGACTGAAAGCTGACTGTCACCAGGACCACGTAAGGCTGTGGTGGAAACACATCCTTGCTTTTCACCTGGCCCAGAAAGTCTTATTCTGTCCTCTGGAGCCCCGGGAGGAAAAGAGACAGAGGACACAATCTGTGACATAAGAAGAACAATTGAAATAGCAGACAGAATAGGAAAAGTGGGCAGACAAATGAAAATCAAAGTAGTACCAAGATATTACTCACTAGGAAATCACTACTGCTCTGGGGAGCTGGGACAGGGGCTCTTGCACTCTGCCAAAGCAAATGAGAATTAGTGGGGCTTATTGTACAATCTGGAGATATTTGTTAAAAATATAAACACACGTACCCTTCAGCCACACTCCGACTCTTGGAACTCTACCATACTCCTGGGAAATAAAACCAGTAGTTTAGTTGGGTGTGGTGGCACACGCCTGTAATCCCAGCACTTGTGGGGCTGAGGCAGGAGGATTCCCACAAATTCAAGGCCATAGGGAGACCTTGTCTCAAAACAACAACAACAAAAACCCAGCAGTTTAAGGGCGCACACACACTCATACACACATGTATACCCAAGGATATTTACGACAGCATTATTTATAAGAAAGAAAAACTGAAGACAATGTGAATGCCCATCACAATAAGAATGATTAAGTAAGATACAGACCAGCCAAACCACTGAATAAAAAACAAGGAAATAACAAGTACACCTGCTCACTTGAGAAATTTTTCTATGAAATATTGATGAGCAAAAGGAAAATGCAGTAAAGGTGATTAATACCATTCTAGTTTTGTAGAACAATTTAAAAAAAAAACTTGCAAACACACATAATAATGTGAATGCACACATATATCTGTTTATATGAGTATATAACTGTCTGTGATTTTTATAAGCATGATAAAAGTAGAGAAGGATTTGAAACCGTTAAAGTGAGTTATTGTGTATAGAGTAGGGACGAGGGCAGCACGACAGCAAGACACACACACGCACACCCCGATCCCACATTACTAGGTGGTAGAAATGCAGAGGGCAGGCTTCGTGGCTTTGGGAGGCCTTGCTCTCTCCCAGCCATGCCCCTGGCTGCTGGCTGCTCAGGGAGGACTCACAGCCACCTTATCCCACCTGCAAGGTGTGAATGTGGAAATAAGGTGTCACCTGTCCTGTCTTCTCTCCTGCCCATCTGATCAGCCACAGCCCTGCCAGGCCAGCTGCGTTCCCCTCTCCCGCCTCACCCCCGCTCTTCCCCTCTACAGAAAACGGGTTGTGTGGGCCCTCTCGCTCTCGCTCCTGGCAGCAACACCTGTGGACACGAAGGTTGAGGCCAGAAACAGGGCCACGCAGGCAGGCAGGAAAGGACCCTGGTCCTCCTCCAAGGCTCAGCTCCTGTGGGTAGCTGTCACTAAGGCCACAGCAGAGGGTGTTGGTCCCAGGCAGACCAGGTCCTGATACCCTCTCAGTGCCCAGGGGCCAGTCACTCCCTGTCCCCTGCACCACAGCCTCCCCTGCAGACAACCCCAGGAAACACTAGGGAGAAGGGCTCAGCTGTGTCCAGGGCGACACATCCATCCTCTGAAGCCAGGCTGCCTTGAGTCCTGTCGTGTGCTGTGCTGCACCCCACTAAGGTTCGTCCCTGCTCTGAGTCCTGGTCCGTGGCCACAGGAAAGCACTTTAACTTGTGGGACTAGGACACTGTCCCAGGGCCCCTCCATCACCCCAGAGCTGGGTGCTGCTCATTTGCTCCTCCTCGACAAACAAGGCTATGCTCACAGGCTGCGGGCAACGGCCGAGCGTCCTCAAAAGGGACACATGTGTGGCATCTGCGGGAGGCAAACTGTCAGAGACGCTGAGTGGGGAGGGGCGGCTGAACCCTCCAATTTCCCCTAAAGCCTCCTGGGCAGTGACTGGGGCCGCACATTCGCCTGAATCCTGAGAAGGCAAATAAACATCACTGCCTCCCCACCGCGTGGAGTGCCATGGGCTGGGGTTGGGAATGGGGCAGCTGAGGAGGGGTGCTCGAGATGGCGCCTTCCCAGACTTGCCAAGGGCCCCAGGGCAAAACCTCATTTGTGCAAGTCCTGCCCAGTCCTGGAGTATCGGGCCCTAATCCTAGAAGCCATTTCCAGGTAGAGGCAACAGTGGGTCCATGTTTTAGAATTCCCGAGGAAGCTGGGGAAATACGCTTTCCAGGTTTAGGTCCCCAGAGGAGGAATCTTCAGGAGCTCATAAGAGCACAGCTCCGTGGAGCTCTGCTATTTGCTGTGCGACACCAGGCAAATCTCTTCCCTGCATTGAGCCCCAGTCTTGTCTTTGATAAAGTGGAAATAACCTCTATATAATGAGACGGATAGAAAGGGAAATCGCATAATTACTATGTGAGCTACACACTACTCTGTCAATAAGACTTTTATTTCTGGGTGGCTGGCATGCAATGATCAAGACTGGGTGAACACACTGAGCCCGTTTGCCCCAAAACGAGACCAACAGAATGGGCTAGAAACTGAGTGAGGACTGGGGGTGATGACAGTGTAAATCCATGCACAGTCTCCTTGCAGAGAGGAGGTGCCAGGCACTGGGGAGGCACTAGCTGAACCCCCGCAACCATCAGCTGGCTGCCACTACACAAGGAGGCCTCAAAGGGCTGTTTCATCCTTGCTCCCCTGGAACAATGCTGAATGTCCCCAATGACTCTTTTGTTCCATGCAACACAAAAATTGCAAACATTTTTTAACTACCCTGTGTTTTCCTAGCTGTTTGTTCTTTTCTCAGAAGGAATTACGATCACAGAAAAGCATCCAAAAACAATAGCTTGTAAGCCTTCTCTGCGCAGTTGAAACAACAAGGCCAGGGGGCCCTGCTGAAGGAGGGCAAGGGGGGCGTGGCTGGGGTTGGCTGGACGCCTGCAGGGCCTAGAGGGGGCTGGGTTGCAGCCACACTTCTTTGGGATCAGGTTCCACTCCACACTCACATGGTTTGGCTTCTCTCTGAGAAGCTGAGATTTCTCCTGTCCTTTGTCAAAGGCCTACATCAAAGCCCCAGGGCAGCCCGATCTGCTCCAAGCAGGGCAGAGCATAATGCCCAGCCAGACCCCAGGCTGAGCTAGGGGTCTTCGTTCTCACATCAGGGCTCTGAGCTGGCCTTGGGTCACCTGCAATCTGCACCCCCCTCCATTTTCTCATTTGGAAAATGGGTTTAGTACTGGTGTCAACAATATCCTCCACACTTCCCAGGTGGCTGAGGTCTGGGAAGGTGGAACCACCCTTCCTGCAGGACCCCTTTCTCTGTGCAATGGGCCCTGAGTCAAAGAAAGGTCCTGAGAGAAGGGACAGTGGCATCCAGGGCAGAGAGAAACTGAAGAAGCCCAGTAGCCGTGTCCCGACTCACCTGGACCTCTGCTCCTGTCTGTCCCGGTAACCCTCATGCCCTCCATATCCTCTGTCCCTGCTCTGCACCAGAAGCCATGTCAGCCACAGGTGGTGGTCCCTGCCCAGCAGCCCTTCTTTGTACTCTGACTCTGAGGCTGGGATAGGAGACTCACGGGTACATCTTGCAGAATGACACCTCAAGCCAGAGCGCCTGCAGCTGAGCAGGGGCAGGAGAAGCTCAGAAGGGGGTCAGCAGCCTGTGCTCACCCACCTCTGCCTCCACTGGCCACGCGTACACAACGGAGTAGTGTTCAGCCTCAGAGAACAAAATTATGCCGTTCGCAGGCAAAGGGATGCAAATGCAGATCAATACGTGACGTGAAATAAGCCAGCCTGAGGAAGACAAGTATCACGTTTTTCCCTAGTTTGTGGAACTCGTGGTGATGGTGGGGTGACATGAAAGTAGAAGGGAGACTGATTAGAGGAGAAGTAGGGAATACGGGTGGGGTGCAGGGCATTCAGGGAGCCCTTGTGGAGAGGCGGGGCTTGAGGATGACTGGATCCTGGGCTGTGGCTCACTGGCTGTTAGGAGGTGGCGTCCAGCTGGAGAGGCTGACATGGTGCATGGCCTGGAGCTTTATCTCCCTCCCAGGTTCCTCCCTCCTCTCGCTGCTTCCCAACCTCCACCCTGTGAGCAGTCTTTCGACTTCCAGGTCCCTCATCAGGCCATTTCTGCCATGGAGCCCGGCAACCATGACCTGAAACATGAGCCAAACAAACCTCTCTTGGAAGCTGTGGATGTCGGGACTTGTGCTCCAGAAAAGAGGAAAGTGACTAATACAGAAGGGTAAAGGGGGGCACATACGAGCAAAATCCATCATATGCATGTACGAAAATGCCACATTGAAACCCAATATTTTGTAAAGTTAATAGGCACTAATAAAAATACATTTAAAAAAGAAACTCTAGATCTGGGACAAAAGCAAATATTTTAAAAAGAAAATATGAGCTGGGTGTGATAGCACACACCCATAATTCCCAGCACTTGAGAAGCTGAGGCAAAGAGGATCAAACCTTCAAGGCCAGCTACAGTGCGTGACCTGGACTACAAAAACAAAGAGTCAGTGAGAGAGAGAGAGAGAGAAAGAGAGAGAGAAAGAGGAAATAAAGAAAAAGGAACACACTGGGATGCTCTCCTGGTGTACGTGTGTCCTTAAACAGTATCTATTCACATTTATCCCTCAGTTCTCCCTCTCCTGAGTCCCTGGAAACTATCTACTTTCTATCTATAGAGCTCCTTTAGCAGACATTTCATATAAATGAAATCATACAAAAAAAGGGGGGGGCAAAACAAAAGGGTTGAGGTTAAAATGCAGGTGGGGAAGGTAAAGCTCTGTCTGCCCCAACCTGCCCTCCAGGGCAAGGCAAAATCCCACTCAGGGTCCAGCCACAAAGTACTTCAGGCCCAAGCACCCCGAGGCCTGGCTCTAGCAGAGCCTGCTCGGGAAGAGAAGGGTAGCTCCCAGGTGACTTCCCCCGAGTAACCAGCTCCACTCCATAGCAAGGGGCAGAGGGTTTGAGGAGGCCACTGCCAGCCCCCAGCACCACAAATCAGCAGGGAAACTTCAAGAAGGAGGAAGGAGTCTTACTTTCACGTTATGGATGGCACATACCAAACCTGCTCGCCACCCTGCCAGGCAGACAGCTAGGGACAGACGTGCTCCCTCTGACACCACAGGCCTGGGGAGAAGAGCAGCTGGTATCTCTGTAGCCATTCAAGGACATCGCACTTGGGGTGCAGAGAGGCAGGTGTCTCTGGCTGGAAGGGACGGGGTGGGGGCAGTGAGGCAGGGAGCCCGGGTACCTGCCAGGCTCTACAACAGCTCGCTCACTACGTGACCTTGAGAGAGCCATTCTTTGTTGGTCTCTTTCTCCTACACTGAGAAATGGAGCTGAAAGAGATAATTTCTCTGTTCCCATTCAGCTGTGACATCCTATCACTGCTAGATGGGAATGAGAACCGGATCTAATCAGCTAGAACTAATTCATCCAATATTTTTAGGTAGCTTCAGCGTGCTAGCCTTTAACTTGAAAGAAAAAAAGATCCTACTTTTTGAATGCGTGGAGATGCTGCAGGCAATGAGGGAGTGGAGGGGCCCAGCCACCACCGCAGTGGACAAGTTGCCTCCACCCCAGCACAAAGGTGTTACCTGAAGCTCACCATGGGTATCCATTCCCCAGGGCGTCCTTAACCCACCCTCACAAGATAGCTGGTAAAATTAGAGTGAGATTAACCTGTACTTATCACCTTCTTCCCTCAGACAAGGCTTTGAGGGTTCTGGAGGCACACAAAGGCAATACTGCCCGAGTCATTAACATCTGTGCTGTAGCAGAGAACTCTCCCCGGGACGCCTCTGGAGGCAGAGGACAGTGTGTCCTGTAGCTGGAAGGGCTGTGACCAAAGAATCTGTTTGCTGAATTTTTAAAGGCACTCTGCATACTGCTCAGGCTTCCCGTGACAGATGGCGTGGTGAGCCAACAGCTCTGAAACCAATTAAGAAAGATCTCAAATTCTGAGGCAGCAAGCACCACCACCACCAGTGTCTTACAATGTCTTTAGGACACACTGCAGGAAACACAGCCAGCTGTCTCCTCAGACTCTGGCAGGGTCGTCACAAAGGAGGAAGGGTGCCAGATGCGGCAGGGTCTGGGACCACTGTTCCCAGCCCAGGGGACACAGAATCCTAATTACAACATGCAGAGCAAAGGGGCCTTCAGAGGTCTTTGGCCTTTGGGCCCCATATGGTCCTACAGCCTTAGGAAATAGGTGCTGTGTGACAAAGTGATCCAGGTTAAAAAATTTTAAAAAGGTCATCATCAACAAAGCTAGACAGGACTGTATACTTCAGGGCCCTGTCCTCTTTATGATACTCCGCGTATCTAGAAAAAGGGGAATAAAACATAGGTCTCCATCTTTAAGGATTCTACACCCAAGGACTCAACCAACTGCAGATTGAAAACAGCACAAAGGGAAAAAACTGAGTCGATGCTGAACCTGCACAGATGTTTTTCTTGTCATTATTCCTTAAAAAAGAAGTGTAGTAACTATTTCCACGGCATTTACATTAGTAATGCAGAGATGATGGAATCCTTTTTACTACTTTGTGGGACTGGCATTCCATGGGAGTCACTTGGAGAAGGATGACTCTAGTCCACAGATCCTGCTTACAGAGGGACAGAAATGAAGCCAGACCCCGGAGGAGTCTCTCATGCTAAATGATAATGTTGGAGGTGCTTGGTAGCAGCTCTAAGGCAAATTCCAAGGCTTCCTCCAGGAAATCACAAGATCACTGGGACCAAAAAGCTTCCGAGAAAACATGGGTATGAATCCAAGTGCTAAGGGTGCACTGGGGGCAGTGGACTGCATGAGAGACCCCTGAGACGGTCTACCCTGGCACAGAGTTACATATTTTTCCCGGACAACTACTTAATGCGTCCGAGCCTTCCCTGCTGGTCTGTGTACCCTCCGGACAAAGGTGACTTCTGTTTGGTCATGAGTGCATCCCAGTGCAAGCCAGAGATAGTGAACACACAGCGCTCTAAAAGTATTTGCTAACTGACAGACTGAAGAGCAGAGACTTTAATAACTGCTGCCAAGAACCCAAGATGCCTTGAAAATGTGTCTTCTTGTTTCCAGAAGGAAGAGCTCCATGCATACAGGATGCCAATAAATGGCCACACCAAACACAACCAAGCTCCCGGGGTGGAGTCGGAACCAGCACAGGAGCTGTCCTTCACGGACCAGGACACACCTGCTCCATCCAGGCTGCAGGTGTGCACAGCAGCCTTGGCTACGGAAGTACAGAGGGAACGGGAGGCAGGATAAACATCTCCTGGTCTCTCAGAAGCCGCCTGTGCTTACTCAGTTATGGCACATTGACTGAGTAGTTACCCACAAGCAAAGGGAACAAATGAAAGGCTGGTATCCGCCCCCAAAGTGCTGATAGCTTACAAGCTGAGAAAAGAGGTCTGTAGAAGAGTTCAGGTAGGTAGCAAAAAGACACTGACATCACGATGTCCAGGCTAACTGCCTCCCTCGGGACAGAGAGGGAGCCTGATTCTGCCAGGAAGCTGCACGGGTATTAAACTGGGGCCAGAGAGTGATGCTCTGAACCTCCACTTCCCCCAACCCTCAACTAGACCAGCCCCCAAAAAACAGGAGGGTGAGACGGCCAGGGCCCTCAATTCTTCTGTCCCGTTCTCTTCTTTGGGGGTACTCTGGAGCCACAAAAGCAGCCAGAGCTGGCCCTTTGAACACAGGGTCTGTCTAGCTGGGACTGCTGGGGCCCAGAAGTGAGCACATGGCCAGGGAGGATAATGGTCCAAGCCCAGGGTAAGTAAGCAACTGTCACAGTAAGCAACTGTGACAGCCACCTTTCCAGCCCCTGATTCCAAACTCTTGGTGGTGGTTGGGATCCCTAATCCCCTGGTAGCATCTGCTGGCCCCAGGCTCCCAAACACCATGACTGTCAACTGAAATTGTGCCCAGACTAAGTTGAAATGTCCATGCCAGGAGATGGGAATAGACCTAAAGGCTGTCGGAGCCCATGGGGCAGAGAGGCCATCAGAGTCTCTGTGTGAGGATAGCCCAAGGAAGCCACTGGAGCTGCCATCTACACTCTTCACTCCCATGACAGGGAGCTGGACAGAGAGCAGTGTCCTCTGCAGGGATAGAAAGTATGGGTGGCACTCATGGGCAAGACAGACAAGGGAGAGAGCCCAATCCTTTAACCCTCAGCACAACATCGGCCCTTCGTGGAAACAGTGACAGGGAAAACAGTAGAGCTGCTTCCTGCTGCCTAGGGAGATGTCGGGAGATGCGCAGGAGACATAGAGGGCGCTGACTCCTGAGGGTTTCAGGCAATCGTTGGAGCCCGCTGGCTGAACCAAGGTGGCCTTCCACATGCACACGAACACTCCGCATTCAGAATGCAGCAGAGCTGGAGGAAAACTGGCTCCCAGGCAGGAGATAGGCCAACAAGGATCAGGGGGCCAGCTAGGCGAGGAACACCATGCTATGGGTCTCTGAGAATTGACTCCAGCTGAACTCAAGAAAGAGGGGCTCCTTCTAAACAGGGTTCCCAGGGAGGGGCGTCCAAGGTCCCACCAGTCCAGGAGCTGGCAATGGCTAGATTCACTGTCTTCTGTGGTTTGGCTTCTGCCTGTTCCTGGTCAGAGCACTATGGATTAGGAGGCTGGACAAGACAGAGCCTGAGACAAGATGTTGGGTGTGGACAGCTTAATTGTGAAGAAAAATTGAGAAAAATTAATTGTGAAGAAAATTGTCCAAAAAAAAAAAAAAGAGAGAGAGAGAGAGTGAAAGACCAAAAAGTGAGGAAACCCAATGGATAGGGTATGTTATCCTATCAATGTTGCAGCTATGGCCATGCTGAACTCTCACGAGACCATGCCCTGTGACTTCTGCGGCACTTAGAGGCGGGCTGAAGACACCTGTTTGATGCCACCATGCGCTTCTGCTGCAAGATGCATCACATACTTCAGCATGTATGTTTTTCTCCTTAGGCACAAAAAGAAGATAAATGCTAAACTGGATTCTTAATCATAGCAATTAAAATAACCTTACTTTATGCTTCCCCTTCCTACATATTTTTTTGTCTTTTGAGACAGGGTCTCCCCATGCAGTTCAGACCGGTCTTAAACTCACTCTGTAGGCTGAGCTGGTCTCAACTTTGTAATGATCCTCCTGCCCCAGCCTCCTGAGTGCTGGGATTACAGGCGTGCACCACCACACCCTGCTTTTTTGCTCTTATTATTTGACTTTAACACTGCTTATTTCTCCTTTATTAGATGCTATCTTAAAATCTTTATAAGTACATGGAGTTAAAGATATAGCATATAAATCAATAAAATATAAATTAAAAATTTGGATTCAAGCAGCCTTCTAGCAAGTCATGACATCCTTTAGGATAAATGACGGAGAAGAGACAAGATGGCGGCCTGGTAGGTAGCAGGAGAGAGACCCTCTCTGAGAGAGACAGCTCAAATGCCAGAATAAAACACCCTGGAGAGACCCAAACAGAGAGAGAGAGACTCTCACAACACAGAAAGAAACTAAAGCGCAAAAACCCGCTCGAATAAGAGGTCCTGGGGCTACTATTAGTGAAGATACGATCAGCGAGCACGGCACCACCTCCAGACGCCTGAATTCCGCCTGACCTGAACAAGCGATCCGCGCTGAAACAACTGGCTTGAGCCTCCGGAGTGAGGAGCTGAACAGCCCTGCGTGCAGCTTGCCGGGACCGGCACTGCACACGACACACCCAGAGACACCGTGAATTCCCACCGCACCCACGCTGAAGTCAGAGGTCAGGCAGTCTAGCAGTTCTCGGGGACACGGTGAGTGATGGGAATAAGACCCTCCCATGGGAAAGGGGAAACCAACTGGACGACATGTTGGATTTGGGCAGAACAGCCCTAACTCCATAAGGAAGTGGCTTCAGCTGGTTACTCCCCTCGCGGAGCAGATTGGTGGAATCTGCTTGGACTAGGCCACGCCCCTGTCGGGGACCCAGTTACTTCCCTGAGATCAGTGCACACTGATGCAGTGAAGGCCTGCAAAGGATGACTGGCCCAGAAGGGAGGAGCAAGCGCACACTGCCCGTGGGTGAACTCTAATCTCTGATAACCTATTGAAGAGGGGTAAAGCTCCTAGCCTGCGCCCTCTAGAGAAGCCTTAAACAACAAGAAAAGGGTCTGGATATAACACTGTACACTTGTATGGAAGGAACCAAAAACATGACGAAAGGGAGAAATAACAAAACACTCCCAGCCCCCAACCCTGAGAACATTGATCCAGGAGAGGTAAATACAAAAGAGACTGAGGGCAGCAAAAATGCAACATCAAACACAGCGTTAGCGGACATAAAGAGATATATTCAAGACCTCGTAAGCAAGACCAAAACTGAAATAATTAATTCAAATTAAACAAGAGATAAGTAGATTAATAAAAGAAGGGCTGGGTACCTCTCAAGAAGACACAGACAGAAGAATAGAGGAACACAAATGGAGAGAAAAATTCAATGAAGAATTCAGAAAAAACCTAGAATTTATGAAGCAGATTCAAAGGGATTATCAGGAAACTAAAGACTCAATAGAAAGCTGGCAAAACTGCTTAAAAGAAACCAAAGATAGACTAGCAAAAATTGAACACAGGCTTGCAATGTGGGGTCATGAAAGGGAAGATCTCTTAAAAATAACAAGGGAGCAGGCAGTAAAGATACAAAGACTGGAAGATGA
>PVJX010000936.1:0-193509 GCA_004027295.1 Dolichotis patagonum
TCCTCCTCCTCCATCATCTCCTCCTCCTCCATCATCTCCTCCTCCTCCATCATCTTCTCCTCCATCATCATCTCCTCCTCTCCCTCTCCTCCCACTTCCCCCCCTCCCCTTCATCCTCCTCATCCTCACCACTGGCTCCAGACTCTTCCTCCCCCCCTGTCCCAGTGATGTCTTCGTTGTTGTTTTACCTGGGGGAGGTTTGGGTGCTGGGATCAAGCATGTGCTACCCCCAGGCCCCTGTGTGTCTCCAGCTGTGCCCCTGGATGACTGGGAGCCTGAGCCCAGGGAGGGTCGTGGGCCCTGATGCTGGCGGGGGACCAAGGGCTTCCGCTGCCCTGGCCAGGCAGTGCGTGCACCCGAGCACCTTTTGCAGGACCCTCATGCAGGGCCCTGGTGTCGTTGCCTTCGTGCCTTCGTGGGTTTGTGTCTGGCCCTTCACCTGCACCACAGAACATGGCCACACAGGCTTCTTCAGATGGCCTTGTGTCCCGAGATTCAGACCCAGTGCTGGCCAGTGGGTGGGGCAGGGGTGACCGCTCTGTCTCTGTGTCCTCCCCACGGCCCACAGCTGGGCTCTGTGCTCAGTGTCTGACCGAGGGATGGAAGGGACCCAGGCTGCGCCAGCCTGGGCCACCGTGGGCGCTGGGTGTAGAGGCCACAGAGGAGCCCTGGAGCGGGCATGGGACTCAGGTCCCTGAGGTCTGAGCGCAGCACGGACTGGGAGCCCCGAAAGGGCCATGGAGACAGAGACACCACCTGTGGTCTGTGGGTGCCACCCGGAGCCCCCGAGCCTCTGGCCGACCTGGGTCCTGGGCACAGCCTGGGCTCGTCACAGTGCCCAGCAGCTTCTATGGCCAGTGTGACCTAGGCTGTGAGCACGTGATGTTCTGTGTTCCTTCCTCTCTTTCTCAGTGTATCTTCAGTTTTCCGCATTTCAGTGCAGGTGTTTTGATCACATCTGTCACCTGTTACCCTCCTCCACTTTTTCCTGCCTTTGTCTTTTTGAGACAGGGTCTCACTATTCATTTCAGGCTGGGCTTGAGCTCACTTTGTATCCCGGGCTGGTGTTGAACTTGCAGCGATCCTCCTGCCTCAGTCTCCCGAGGGCTGGGATGACAGGCGTGCGCCACCACGCCCAGCATTTTCTGTGTTCTTGGTGTCAGCCTTTTCCGCTGGCCAAGAAGTATTCTCAGTGAGATTTCGATTTGTGTTTCTCTGGTGGCTAAAGATATTGAACATTCTCTTTATTTTCTTACTGGCCACTTGTAGTTTGAGAAGTGCCCATTCAACCATGTGCCCGTTTATTGTTAGGGCTACGTGATTTTATTTTATTTATTTATTTATTTATTTTTTTTTGTGCTTACTCTTGTGAATCCTTTAAATATTTTAGACGTTAGTCCTCTGTTGGAAGAGTAACTGGCAGCACGCTTTTCCCACTCTGTTGCTCTCTCTCCCCTTCTGAGCTCTGCGGGCTGTTTCCCTTGAGATTCGAAGCCGTCTTCATTTGTCGCAGTCCTGTTTGTCAGTTCTCACTGCTGTTTCCCGAGTCCTGGGTCCTGTTCAGGCCCTCAGCGGTGTCAAGGGCCTCACGTTTTCCTAATTTTCTTCACTTCACTATTCAACCAGCAAGGTTTCCTTTAAACTCTTTTTCACAGATACTGTAAGTGAAATATAATTCACTGCAAAACAAGGTCCTTGTTTGTTTTGTTTATTTTTGTACCGAGAATTGAACTCAGGACCTTGCGCTTGCCAGGCAGGCACTTTGTGCTGACCTGTAGCCCCAGCCCAGGTCGCTATTTTACAGTGAGGTGGATCCGCAGAACCAATCCAGCAGCAGGCGAGGTTCTGGGAAGCCGTGCGGCAGGGACCCGCCGTCCTCACAAGGGTGGACCCACGGTCCTGGGCTTGGAGGCGTCGAGAAGTGCACAGGCCCCGGGGCTGCTACAGGCTCAGGGCACCTGCTCCCCGGGGCACCCAGGAAGGGGTGCTTGGATGCGGCTTCACAGGGTTCAAACGCTCCTGAGCAGACGCCACAGCCGGGGAAGGAGGCAAGTGGGGCCTCCGAGCCCAGCCGAGCCCGGCCACCGCGTCCTCTGTGTGGGTCTCGCCTGGGTCCCGCTCAGTCCTCCCTCCAGGCAGCTTTCCCAATGCCCGGGAGCGGCTGGGCCGTGGGAACAGGGACTAAGATGCATGGCCACCGCAGGGCCTTGCAAAGCCGAGGCCCCTGGTCCCCGCCTGGGCAGTGGGTGCCGCTTCGAGCAGCCCAGGCCTCCAGCCTCCCCTTCTTTCCCCAGGGAGCCCTTCCACAAGCTGCTGGCCCAGGGCCTCATCAAGGGACAGACCTTCCGCCTGCCCTCTGGACAGTACCTGCCGCGGGAGCAAGTGGACCTCACAGGTGAGATTCTCTCCCTGGGCTTTGCTGGGCCTGGCCAGTCCTTGGGGAAGAAGGACGCTGGAGAAGCAGAGACCACCAGTGTCCCTCTGGCACTGACCAACAAGGAAAGGAGCCAGCCGAGGGCCGCTTCCACCTCAGCTCCGAAGGATGTGTTCTCTGTGTCACAAGCATGGTCGTCCATGGTTGGTTGTTAGGTTTGTGCACTGCACAAAGACACTTGGCCAAGGGACATTCAGACATTTGCCCAACTGCACATTTCAGGGCCACTGCGGCCAGCAGAGAGCATCTTCCTCTTTCTTCTCAGCTTCCCTGCACAGAGACACTTTTCCCAGTGTGCACAACAGTGCTCTAAAGCCAGAGCCTGCCCAGACTGGGCTCCAGGGGGTGTCCCTCAGCCCCCCAGGCCTGGATAAGCTCTTCAGAGATGTCCACGTCCTGCGCCCTATGTCCTGGGCCAGGCATGGTGATGATGTCCCCCTAGGGGCTCTGCCTTGGGGGAAGTCACTGAGATGGGAAGCCCCGTTCTGGTTCTGGTTCTGGTTCTGGTTCTGGTTCCAGTTCCGGCTGCTGAAGTGCAGGCTGCCACTTGTCCTTGGGAGAGGGGGAGTCAGGGACAGGAGCGGCCAGCAGGGGGCGACAGCACAGGGACAGTGCTGGCCTCTGCTGTCCTCTGGCCTCCTGAGCCCACGTGGACCTGGGTCCGCCCTGCCCCAGTTTTCCTTCTTAAAGTGATTTTGGGGACAAGGTGGCCAGGGACCTCGGCGCAGTGCCCAGGGACCTCGGTTCCCAAGCAGAGGCTCCACCAGCGCCCTCCCACTGGGTGTGACACGAGGTCCCCTGGTCCAGCCGGGGCCGCTGGAGCCTCTGCCACCAGCATTGCCGGCCAGGGAGGGCACATCCCAGAGGCCAGCGCCAGCCCGCGCACCCTCATGGCCAGGCCGTGGTGACTCGAGATGGCCTCCTGGCTGCCTCCTGCGGGACCCAGGCCACAGCAGGGCCATGCACATTGCTCCTCCTCATCCCTGCTTTGCTTTCCATTCGTAAGCGATCGCTTGTGAGGGGCCTTTGTTTTCCTAGAAAAAGGTGCCACTGTCGGTTGTGATGGTGCTGTGTGTTCGTGAAAGGCTCTGGGAGGGCGGTGGGCTCATCTGTTTATAAAATCATCTTCATCCCGCAGCAGAGCAAAAGAGAAAGGTGTGCAGAGTAGTCCGTGAGATTCTTCAAATGCCCTTGTCCCTGCTTGCCCAGATTCATTCATCCTTTCTGCCTTCCCCTTTTTTTTCTTAATTTCTTTCTTTCTTTCCTCCTCTTTCTTAGTTTTTTGGTTTTGGTTTCTTGAGATAGGGTCTCACTGTGTAGCCCAGGCTGGCCTTAAACTTGCAGTGACCCTCCTGCCTCAGCCTCCCGAGCGCTGGGGTCACAGCACACACCAGCATGCCCAGCTCACCCCAGATTTTCTGACTGGCTCTCCCCAGGCCCCTCATGGTTCTGACCCTTCCTGTGCCTTCTCTCGGCCTCTAGGTTGCATCCCTGTTCATGCAGACACTCGGGAGCCTCTGGTGGTGTCGTGGGAGAAGATGAGCAAGTCCAAGCACAACGGCGTGGACCCCGAGGAGGTGGTGGCACAGTACGGGCTGGACACCACGCGCCTCTACCTGCTCTTTGCCGCCCCGCCCGAGAAGGACGTCTTGTGGGACATGAAGAGTGAGCGTCTTGTCCCTGCCTCCCCCATTCCCTGCGCAGCCGCCCTGGGCCCCAGGAGTGGAGGGGGACAGGGGTGACGCACCCAACCCTGTGCCACCATGAGGCCGGGTCCCTGGCAGTCGTTGGCGCGGACTCACGCCAGGTGGTGGCTGGCTCTGGCGATGTGACGCCTGTCCCAGTGGGTACCATGGTGACAGACGGGCTCTGCGCCGTCCTCAGTGGCCTGGTCCTCTCTAGACCGGAACCGAAAGGTCCCTTCTAGCTTCTAGAGCAGCATCCTCCTCCTCCCTGGACAGAGCACCCCGGGCCTCCTGGTCCTCTCTGGCCTCTGCAATCCTGTGGCCCTCAAGGGACAGGCGGTGACGTCGTCCCGGGCATCAGGCCATGCCAGGCACACGGTCCGGTGGTGCATGTGGGTGAGGCCGGCCAGTGCCTGGGGCCTGGGAAACAGGCGCACTGTGCAGGGTCCCTGACCAGGGCCGGGCCGCGCCCCGTGGTGTGCTGGGCATGTGGACACAGACACTTCGCTCTGCTGCCGCCCGTCACAGCCCCAGGCCTGCCAAAGTGGGTCTGTGCCATGGCGGTGCTCCCCTAGGTCCCAGCACTCTGGGAGGCTGAGGCAGGAGGATCGCAAGGCTGAGCCCAGCCTGGGCCACTTGGTGACCTATGAGACCCTGGATCAAAATGTAAAACGACAGAGGGCTGGGGAAGCAGCTCGGCGTGAAGGCCCTGGCTTCAGTGCCCAGCACCACACTCGCACACCGCGTGCCCACGCACACACACGTGCCCCTGGCCAGGGTGGAGTGTGGGGGGGGGTTGCACTGCCCTGCAGTGCTGCATGCTGTGGCCCAGAGCAGGCTGCTGTCACTGTGTCACTGTCACAGCCCTGTGTCCCCAAGCCCGGCCGTGCCCTTGTGGCCCAGCTGTGTCCCTACTGCCCTTCCAGATTGCACCCCTCCCCTCGCGGTGACCGGGGGATCGGGGATTACGGCACAGCTCTGCCTGGCCCCCACCTCCACCAGCCGTACCCTCAGCCTCCTCTCTCCCGCAACCCAGCTGACGCCCTCCCGGGGGTGCTGAGGTGGCAGCAGCGCCTGTGGGCCCTGGTCACGCGGTTCATCGAGGCAAGGACTTCCGGGGGGGACCCGCAGCTCCCGCCGCTGAGCAGCGCGGAGGAGGCCGAGGCCAGGAAGCTCTGGGAGTACAGGAACACTGCCGTCGCCCAGGTCAGCGCTGGGGTCAGCTCGGCCACCCTCGGGACCCTGGCTCAGGGCGGGCGACCCTCTCCAAGGCGGCCGGGGTCCAGCATGGCCTCACCTGGTGTCACCTGCCATGTGTCACCACTCCAGCAGAGTCGGGGGTCCCGGTGACGCCACAGCTGCTGGCTCCAGGCCATGTGTTTCTCTCTGGATCAGGCAGACTCTGTGATTCTGATTATTTCAGCACCCTGTGAACCCCTGAGGCCTCAGAGCCATGTCCGCTCCTGTGCTCTGACCATGGTCAGAGCTGAGCCACACACATGCAGAAGCACACACACTCGCACACACGCACGCACACACAGGCTGCGGGTCACACGAGGGGTCCCGAGTTGGCCCTACGTTTCAGACTGGGAGGCTGACGCTGCCCCTGCTCTCACGTAATCCCAGTCACCTGAGTGAGGAGGTGTGAGGGTCCCTCAGCCCCGGGTCCCCTGCCCCTTGTCTTGATGCTTGCTCATGGCGGGTCCCACCTCCTGTTCAAGCAGCCAGCACCAGCCTTGCTTCCTGACACCTGCCTGGGGACACAGCTGTCACAGGTGCAGTGGAGGAGGCCTAGCTCCGGACAAACAGCATTGACCAGGAACTTCAGAGTCTGAGCTGATGCCATAGTTATCTGGGACAGTGGAGCTTATCTGATAAATACCTTTGCACGCAGCTTTTTTTTTTTTTTGAGGCAGCTTCTTGCTATATAGTCTAGGTTGGCCTTGAGCCCAGACTGGCCTCAAACATGAAGGGACCCTCCTGCTTCATCCTCCTGAGTGCCGAGAC
The DNA here is from genome assembly GCA_004027295.1 of Dolichotis patagonum. Classification (NCBI taxonomy): domain Eukaryota; kingdom Metazoa; phylum Chordata; class Mammalia; order Rodentia; family Caviidae; genus Dolichotis; species Dolichotis patagonum. Next base: position 6,127 of record PVJX010000936.1, read on the forward strand.
TGCATGCGTGCACCACCACATTTGGTTGATTTCCACTTTTTTGAGAATTCTTTTTCTGGGGAGCCTAAAGGAATTTTGTTTTGTTTTGGTACTGGGGATCAAACTCATGACCTCGCACTTGCCAGGTAGGCACTTAAGCCACTGAGCTAAATCCCCGGCCCCTAAAGGAATTTCGTAAAAAGAGTAATTCTTCTCCCACCGGCAGGTGACCGCTCACTTCACGGAGGACTTGTCCCTGAACTCCGCCATCTCGCAGCTCATAGGACTCAGCAATGCCCTCTTGGTGAGCGACCTGGCATCTTTGCTACTGGTGGTGGGCGGGAGGGCGAGGTGTGACAGAGCAGCCCACAGGGTCCCACACTGTCACCTTCTCAGCACATGTTTGTCATCTTGGAAAAGCATTTCTGCTCTGGGCACAACCTGTCCGTGGCCAGAAGCCTTTCCAGGGGCCCAGATCCATAGCCTGGGCTGCCCGGGAGCCTCGAGCCCAGGTTGACTGGGGCAAACCCAGGGCTGGTGCCATCTCTGCCCGCCTACATGCCTGGGGTTGTCCGTTCCTGGAATCCGGAGGGATCCGCATGACCCACACTGGAAAGGGAAACCCGCCCTCCCCCTGCCACTCTCCCCTGTGACGCGTGACTCACGCTTTGCTGGCCAAGGGAAGGATTTTCCAGCAAATAGCAGCAGCTGTCAGGAACACACGCCACAGCGACAAACAAGGGCTTTTTAGCGTGGAGGCCTCTCCAGGCTGCAGGAAAGGGGGCCTGGCAGCCCAGCTCAGTGGTAGGGTCCACTCCCCAGCACTAATAGGCAAAGAAGAAAAATTCTACAGATTTGACTCAAAAAAGTAGACGTTTATAGTATATTAGACTGGCCCATAGAGCTGGGCATGGTGGAGCACACCTGTGATCCCAGCACTCAGGAAGCTGAGGCAGGAGGATCGCTGTTGAATTCCAGGGCAGCCTGGGCTCCATAAGTGAGTTCAAGGCCAGCCTGAACTGCCTGGTGAAACCCTGTCTCAAAAAGACCATATTAATGTGAAAACGCCTAACCCAGTGAGGCCAGCAGAGCTGAAACCATAGCAACCCAGCCTGCGGCTCCTTGTGACCTGGAACAGCCCCTGAGATGACTTAGTCTCAGAGGCCTGGACCCCGCACATACTCCCTTGCAGCAGGTCAGCTTGACCATAGCCCCTGGAGACCAGGCTGAGAGCCCAGGGGTGACCTGTCTGCTCAGCAGGGTGGCCTCCTGGCCTTGGGAACTTGTGGGGTAGCAGGAACTGCTGGCAGGTGGGCGCTGTGTGGAATCCTAGGGTCAGCAAGGTGCCCACTGCTGCCCTGTTGGGGGTGTGGCTGCGCTCCTCTGGGCATGCCCTGCATGCCTGTCCTCTCACCCATCCCCTTGTGTCCCCAGCAAGCCTCTGCCCGAGTCCTCCACAGTGCCGAGTTCGAGGATGCACTCAGTGCCCTGCTCGTGATGACCGCCCCGCTGGCCCCGCACCTGGCCTCGGAGCTCTGGGCAGGTAAGTGGGCACAATTCAGGACTCCGTCTATAGTCACCCTGCCACCAAAAAGGACACATCCCGCCATGCAGAGTGGGCTGGACTCGGGGAACATTGGGCCACCTTAGAGCGTCCCTCCCTGTGTCACGGTCCCCGGGGCCATGGCTCACGAGAAGGAGGCACGCACTTCCAGCTGGAGGAGGCGTCTGCTGGTTCGCATTCTGTCCCTTCCCAAACGGTCATCCTAACCGACCTGGTGACCGGCCAGTCCTGAGCCAGTGCTGAAGTGGCCATACTGCTCAGCCCCTACAACTCTCTCCCCGCCAGAGAACTGCAGGCCCAGGGAGGATCAGGGCTCCCCATAAACCCACAGGGCGGCATTGGGCCAGGCAGACGGGGATAGGCAGGGGCAGATGCGTCACTGAGCTATGCAAGGTCACAGCGAGAGTGTGGGGTGTTTCTAGAACTAGCGCGTGTGACCTGTATCTGATCAGGTGGTCCATTTGCCCAGGCCTCTCCTGCTTCAGCTTACTGTTGTGGCCCAGCGTGTGTGAGGCCCTGGGGTCAGTCCCAGCCCTGCACAAAGTGAGCATACGACTGAATGAAAGGATGAAGGGGTGAGTGAACAAGTGGACTCCTGCCGCTGGCCCACGAGGAGGGCAGGAGCCCAGCTAAGGCCAGACCATGAGAGCCTCAGGTGGCCCGGGACTGCCACTGCCCAGCAGTGGGACTCGCCAGGCAGGAGCTTGTGCCCCTGAGCTACATCTTCGACCTGAAGGCACAAAGGTTTCTGGGTTTTGTTTTCATTTTTGACTTGTGGACAACTTTAACAATGGCACTCATACCCCATCTGTGCGGTGACTTTGTGACCGGAGTAGCCGTCCCCGGCCCACCAGCCTGCAGCCCCACAGGGTGGCTCTTCGAAGTGAAAAGGCAGGCACCTGTCCGGCACGCCTGATTCCTGGGGTTCCTGAAATGGTACCTCGGTTTCCAGCCCAGGCTCTGCTTTGGGGGCTGTTTGTTTTGTTTTTTTGGTACTGGCGATGGAACCCACAACCTTTCGCCTGCTGGGCAGGCGCTGTGCTGCTGAGCTGTATCCTCCGTCCTGAGTCTGTTTCTGAGCTGTGTGTTCTCTTTGGCTGATTCAGTTACTGGGTTTCTGTAAATTTTAACATCTGGCAGACTGTTCTTCCTGTATTTCTTCTTCAGCTAGTTATTTTAGCTCTTCCTGAGTTTTCTTTCTTCTCAGTGGAACTCTGATACAATTTTCACATTCCCACAAGCTATATATAAACTAATAAGATTATGAAAAATCCATGGAGATTAATGCTAACTGTAAACAAGAATCTGCCAGTCCGACAGATCAAGTCAAGTAATCTGAATCTCTTAAGAGTATGAGAAAGGAATTGCTTGTGATTTTATTAATACAATTGACCTTTTTAATACCTTTTTAAAGGTGTAACTGGCAAAAATTGTACACATTTATAATGTACAATTGTGATCTTTTGATTACACACACACACACACACACACACACATATATATATATATATATATATATATTTTTTTTTTTTTTTTTTTTTTTTTTTTTTTAGGCAGGGTCTCACTATATAGTTCAAGGTAGCCATGAACTCACTGTGAGTCCAGGCTGGCCTCAAACTCACAGGGATCCTCCTGCCTCTGCCTCCCAGGTGCTGGGATTACAGGCGTGTGCCACTGCACCTCATATACATGTTTTTTAAAAATTGAGCTGATTACTGTATCTATCACCTTACCGTATTTATCATGGTTCATGGTGAGAATGTTTAAAATCTAGTCATTTTTGAGCACACTATCATTAACGAAAAGCACCATAGATCTCCAGAATTTACCCCAAGGTCATGTAATGTTTTAAGAATGAGCTGTGGGGGCTGGGGATTTAGCTCAGCGGCATAAGCGCCTGCCTTGCGAATGCGCAGTCATGAGTTCGATCCCCGGTACCGATTTAAAAAAAAAGCTCTGTCCATCTATTTCCCGTTCTGACTGCCCTACGGCCTCCCTCTGTTGACAGGTAAAGTCCGCTCGGGTTTCTCTAGGGTTCTGTAATCCACGGATGGCTCTCGCGGGCTTCCCTCCTGCCTGGGCTCTGGCTTTGAGGTTTCCGGTCCCCTTCCGAGGTGACCTCAGTCGAGGGGGTGCCCGACAGGCAGGGAGACCCTCTGGGATGAATCTGGACCGACAAGCTGGCGCCGCCCTGCTAAATGAGATTCGGGAAGGCACCTGTGTGCCGTGTGAGGTTTATAGTTTAGGAATGACTTTTTTAAAACCGGTTTTTTCTCGCTAGGCTCAGGTCAGTTGGGGAGCACGGGGTGAGTTTCTCTGCGTCCTCTCCACGTGGGTGTGCGTCCCTGTCCCCTGCGGTCTGTGCGGCTCGGGCTGCGCCCTGGGAGCTGTGTCCCCAACGCTGTCTGGAGACGCTGGCCCTGCCCAGCGCATGCGGCTGAGACCTCGCACCTCGGCTTCTGACCCGGGACTCCGAGGCGGCTCCCGAGCCGTCCTGGCCAAAGAGGCAGCATCAGCCGGCCCCTGTGGCTGTGTACCAGCTGGTGCTGAGCCCCTCCCCCACCACCAGTAGGGCCAGGGCCCGAGCTCCCCCCACCCAGGGTTTTCTGAGCCGGGGTGGCCAGTTACGTTTTTGTTTTGTTTTCTTTCTTTCCGTTTTTTTTTTTCTGTTTTCTGAGACAAGGTCTTGCTGTATAGTTCAGGCTGGCCTCAAACTCGTGGCAATTCTCCTGCCTCAGCCTCCCAAATGCTGGGATCACAGGTGTGCACCACCACGCCCAGCCCAGTTGTTTGTTTAATTCGGTGAACCCGGGACTGACCGCTGCCCCCTTCTGTCCCATGTGTATGTGCCCGTCCTTTTCCAGTGAGCGGCTGTTGGCAGGGCTTGGTCAGGGGAGGGGTCCCTGCCCCAGGGAAGACCCCTGGCCATTACTCTCAGGTGCTGATCAGGTGTCCCCAGGAGAACGCAGGACACAATCCCTCCTGCCCCTCTCAGCTGTTGATAAGGCCAATGTAATAAGGCTTACAGCTGACATCCCAACACTTTGGGAAGCTGAGACAGGACTGCAAGTTCGAGCCCAGCCTGGGCAGTTTAGCAACTCTATCTGAATATTAAAAAAGGGCTGTGGGTGTAGTCCAGTGCAGAGGCCCCAGCTTCAGTCCCCAGAATGGTAAAGGAAGGAAAAAGGAAGTCCCGTGGGGCAGAAGTGCGCGTGCAAAGCTCTGCCTGTGACTGCAATGCGGGGTGAGAAGGTGGACGGGCCGGTGGGGGCTGGTGGCTGCAGCCCGGGACGGTGAGGGGCTGGCGGCTTGGATCAGCACCCCCGAGCCCAAGGCGCTTGTACAGACCGTGTGTGGTTTGGGTTCCAGGGATAGAAAGCCGCATGGACGCTTCCTCTGGGGAAAGGCGTGGCGTGGAGAGGAGCTCTTTCCTCCCCAGCTGCACTCAGGCTGTGAATAACCCAGAACAAGCCCCTAGCGCACAGGAAAAGCCACCAGCCATGTGGAGGGAAGATTGGTCACTAATTAGCTTTGGAAAGTTGAGCACATTTGGGGGACTTTTTGTTCTTTGGTTTTTGTTTCCAGGTACTGGGGACTGAACCCAGGAACACTACCACTGAGCCGCATCCCCAGAGCCTTGTTTTATTATTTTGAGATAAGGCCTTGCTGCATTGCCCAGGCTGGCCTTGAACTTGTAGTCCTCCTGCCTCAGCCTCCCAGGGTGCAAGGATTACAGACGTGCTTTTGCTGTTGTAGTCCAGGTGGACTTAAACTCACCATGTAAACTGGACTGGCCTTGAATTTGGCCTGCTCCACAATGCTGGGCTCAGCCTTTTTAAATATGTTTCTTCACAATATAAATAATATAAATTAGTAATAAGTTCAAAATGGGGAAGAAAATGAAATACTTTTTTCAAAAACTAGAAGCAAATTCCAGAACTGATGTCACAGCATGGGAAAAAAAGTATTTTTGAACGTTTTCAAATTCTAAAAGAGCCGGGGGTGTGTAGCTCAGGGTAGAGAGCTTGCCTAGCGTGTGTGAGGCCCGGCTTCCGTTCCCAGCGCCGGGGAAAAAAAGTTTAAAAGCGATCGAGGTTTCCCGTAGAAAAACCTACAGGACAGGTTTTATAAAAGGGAGAGGGGCCAAGGATCCCTTAGCGTGCTCGAGGTCTGACCCCAGCACCTCGGTGAGGGGAAGGCGAGGACAGGGCCTTTTTGTGTTGGTGTGCTGGCCTGCAGGGGTGCAGCTTGCGTGAGGACCTGAGCCATCCTGCCTGGCGGGGCCACCTGGGCCGCAGCTGTTGGGGTTGGAAAGGGACTAGAGGAGCTGCGTGCTGGAAGAGGCCGCTTTGCCAGTGGCATGCGGAGATGTGCGGTGATGACTGGCTCCGTTGCAGCCATGGGCACCCTTAGGCTCTGTGCCAGGCCATAGTAAGCAATGAGCCCAGTGGGGCTGTGGGGCCACGAGGTGTAATGGGGCCTCCACACGTGCTTGGAGGCTGACCCTGAGCCTTGGCTTTGCAGGCCTGGCACTGGTGCCCCACAAACACTGCACCCACTACGCCTGGGACACTGACTTGCTGCTGCAGGCCTGGCCCACCGTGGACCCAAAGTTCCTCCAGAAGCCGGACGTGGTGCAGATGGCCGTGCTGGTGAGTGTGACCTAGTCCCCAGGCCTTCGTAGTGGCAGCTGCGTGTCCCCAGCACACATAGCAGGAAGATCACACACCCATGCTGGGCAGGGAGAGGAGCCACCTGGGCCGCCCTGCAGGCCTCCCTCCCACCAAGGGCATACCGGGCAGCATTCAGCTGCGCCTGGGTGGGGCATTTTGGGGGCAGTGCGTGCAGAGAGCGTATCAGTGAGGCCTGAGCATCACACAGACCTCCGACACTGGAGAATACAACTCAGAGAAGCCAGGTGAAGTACTTTTTGCTATGCACAATGGTGCATGTCTACAATCTCAGCACTTAAGGAAGCTGAGGCAAGGAGATCACACATTCAAAATCTATTTCAATCCAGGTGTGATGGTGGATGTCTGTAATTCCAGCACTTCGGAGGCTGAGGCAGGAGGATCCTTGAGAGTTCAAAGCCAGCCTGGGCTGCGTAGTGAGTTCAAGGCCAGCCTGTACTTCATAGTAAGACCCTGACTTCAAAAAAAAAGACCCACTTATAGCAACTTAGGAAGACCTAGTCTCAAAAAAGTGTTTTAAAGAGCCAAGCACAGCTGTACGTGGTAATGCACACCCGAATCCCAGCACTTGGGAGACAGGCGGGAGAATCACTGTGAGCTACATATCGAGACCTGTTTCAAAACATAAATAAATGAATGAAGTAATTAAAAGGGCCACGGTAGTAGCTCAGTGGCAGAGCACCCTAGGTTTGATCCTTTAGTACCAAAAAAAAGTTCCTTTTTTTTCTTTCTTTTCTGGTGGTAAATTGAGATTGAAATAATAAGTGTGGTTTATTGTTTAAATCTTTTATACAGGAAAGAACTCTTTTATGGTTTATCCTCTGTAATTTTTTTATTTATTTATTGGAATTTGGGGGTTTTTTTTAACTGTTTTTGAGACAGTGTTACTATGTAGTTCAGGCTGGCCTTGAACTCACTAACTATGGAGCCCATGCTGGCCTCTAACCTGTAGCAATCCTCCTGCCTCAGCCTCCTGAGTGCTGGGATTACATCCTTGGGCCCCAAACACCTGGCTTGGGTTTTTTAGTTTCTTTATACTGACGGACCATTTTGTGGCTAGAAGAGTGGTTAAGGAGATGCACATGGGTCTGGTGGCTAAGGCTGCTGACTGCCCCTTGTGAAACCAGGCACCAGGAAGAACGGCTGACTTGGTCCCCTGGGAACAGCCACCTGCGACTTATGTGCAACCCAAGGGTGCAGCCCACTCTGGCCCACATTAGCAGAGCCTTGGCCCCCGGTGGCTCCATCCTCCCTCTGCCCCAGGCTGAGGGGTTGGGGCACTGCTCCCATGGCAGCTGTGCCAGGCGAGGGATCCACGGGTGGTGCCTGTCTGTCTGTCTGTCCGTCCTTCTGTCCGTCTCCCTATGCACAGCACCCCTCCCTACAGCTGACCCCTTCCCTGCACCACGTCCTCACCTTCACCTCTCTCTTCTCCGCGGCAGATCAACAACAGAGCCTGTGGCAAGGTCCCTGTGCCCCAGCAGCTGGCCGGAGACCAGGAGCGGGTCCAGGAGCTGGTGCTGCAGAGCGAGCTGGGCGCCCGGCTGCTGCAGGGCCGCAGCATCCGGAAGGCTTTCTTGTCCCCGAGGACGGCACTCATCAACTTCCTGGTCCAGGAGTGAGGGTCCTGTGCGGCCCAGGGCCGGGCAAACCTGGGGTCGGGACGCTCACCCTCATGCTGGGGTGACTGGAGTCACCAAGGCTGCATGCTGTGACCCAGCACAGGGGAGACGGGGACGGGAGCCCCACTGCCCCTGGCCCCCAGACCGTGCCTCGGTGGCACAGCAGCCTGAGCCCAGGCAAAGCCGCAGGGAGGTGCAGGATGGGGCAGCAACCCCAGTGCAGAGGCAGCCTGGGCACCCTCGTGCACTCTGGCGCAGTGGGCGCGCCACTGTGACCCATTCAGAGCCTGTCTGGGTGACTCGCAGTCTCCCCGCCTCCAGGCTACCGAAAGCAGTCTTGGGAGGGTCGCATGCCCACCGCCCCCACCCCGTGCAGGCCGCTGCCTCCCGCCCCGCTGGATACTGGCCAGACACAGACACATGGAGTGTCACAGCTGCTGCCCCAGCCCCAGCCCCAGCCAGGGGAACTAAGGCCCCAGCCGGCAAGGCCAGTGTGGCCCTGGAGCCGGTCATTCTGGGACTGCACGCACTGCTACTGGCTGTCCCCTCCCTGTCCCAGCTGCTGCAGTCTGGTGCTAGGGGACTGCCAGCAACGGTCCCTGGTGCACACTTGAGGCCAATTCTGGGTTTGTGTGACGTTGGGTGTGCTCCCTGGAACTGGCCTAAGCCACTGCCCCATCTGCGATGGGGCAGTGGCAGCGTCTGGCTGTTGTGCGATGCTGTCTGCTCTGTTGTCTTCCGGAAGCAGCTCTGACACGGTGACCCAAGCCGACCTTCTCCACCTAATAAAACGCCCACCGGCGTGCGGAGCTGCGGCCTCTCGAGCACCACGCTGTCTGTTCCGGGAACCAGGTCCCTTGCTGCCATAAGGCAGCAGCGACACTTGGGGAGTGTCCCACAGGCTCGGGCGCAGTGCTGTGCCTGTCCTGGAACCCTGTGATTGCAGTTTAACTGACTGGGATGCAGCACGGGCACCAGGGACCCTGAACCTCTGCAGGCGCGGCTGAGGGTGGGGCTCCGCGGCGGGCACATGCTGTGCGTGGGCAAGGCCGGGCTCACAAGGGAGTCTCCACACAGTTCTGGCAGTGGGGAAGCTTGAGGAGCAGTGCGGGCGCCTTCGGCCCAACCCAGGACCACGGCACGATGAAGCAGCGCTGGGAAGAAGGGTACTGGAAGGGAAGCAGGCCGGGACCCCAGGGTGCGTCTGCACTGCGGACACAGCGTGCAGGAGTGGAGTAAACAGGAGTAAACAGGAACCAAGGTGCTCTAGTTGTTTTTTTGTGGTACTGGAGGGTCGGGGGGGACACTCTACCACCCACTGCACCCCCAGCTGCCCTCATGTTTAGATTTTAGACAGGCAGGACTTGGATTTTGGGTCCAGCAGCCTCAGCCTCCTAAAGTGCTCCACTGTGCCAGCTAAAAAATGGGTTTTCAAAAGCGTAGCATGGGAAAAAAACTTACAGAAATTTTCTCACAAGTCAACTGACACATAGGCCATGGGTCCCAACCATAATTTTTTAAAATAAATTCCAATACTTTACAAAGAAAAACAAAAAGATTTGCCTGTGGATCACCGGTGAGAATCAGTGTCACCCATGCCACACCCTCCAGGTCCAGCTGGGGTTACGTTGCCTTCCAAACAACACGGGAAATAAATGACACCTCCAACGCCAGATGCCCAGTGTGCCAATTCCTGTTCCCTGAAATTGGAGAATGAATTCTAAGAACCAGCGGAGGTGAGCAGGAAATTGTATTGAGGGAGAGGCAGGCGGGGCCCAGTGGCTTCCCAGCGTACTCCCGTCTCAGCAGAGGTTTCCAGAGCAAAATCTCAAGAGTGAGGATAACGTGAGACAAAACTGATCAGCCAGTGAGGTCACAAGAGTAGCCACGTAGGTGACACTGATACAGGGGAATTGGGTGACGGAGCCAGCGTGTGGGGAAGAACAGGAGGGTTTGCAGGTCCTATCACCCACCCTGGTGACTGATGTCCATCTAGACTTTACTGGACCAGGTGATGCCCATCGTAGTCTATTGCGGGCCTGGGCCTGCCGTCTCTGTCTCGAGGCCTGGCCTTTGATGGATGCCCCTCCGGCCATGGTCCTCACACGTTCCCATCCACTGCGATGAGTCCCTGAGGGCCTGCCCTGTCCGGCTGCCTGGCCTGTTTCTGCCTGTCCTTTGGTCTGCTCGGGTTTGCACTCCCCATGCTTCCCCGGGGGCAGAGCAGGCAGGAAGCAGTTGCTCTGTGGCCTGGGGTGAGCGGCCATGGCCTCGTCCATGCTTATGTGGGGGGGGGGGTGCCCCAGGAAAGGCGGTCTGTGGGCGGAGGCCGGGAGATTCCCACTGCCCCTGGGGGCACCGCTTCCCTGTGACTGTGACTCACACCTGTGTGTCAGCCAATATCCTGGCTGTCCAAGGACCAAGTCCTGAGTATTATCATCATCATCAGTTGACCGAGGATGAGCACAGCAGAGCCCGGGGTCCACACCCCTGCACCCTCGAGTTCAGGCTGCACCAGGGCCAGTCCTCTCCCACGGTCCCTGGAACTGGATCAGAGGAACTGGGATGTGGGTGCCTGATCAAAGCCCCACAAAGACTCAAAGACTCAGGATGACTTGGCCCAGTCTTAGTCACCCTGTCCTTGTTACCCAGAGACCCAGACAGGCGCCGAGCTGGGGTGCACCCCCTGAAGTTCCAGAAGCCTGACTGTGTGTGTACCCTTTTGACCTTGCAGTTGTCTTGCTGTCATTTTTCTGCTCCTGCCACATTCTTCCAGTTTGGACCTGCCCCCTGGCTTTTCTTCCTGTGATCTGTAAATCTTGCAGCTTTTCGTGCACCCCTGGATGTACGCTTGTGGTTCTTCGCTCACCTGCACCAGACCCTGCAGCCCCTATGTCGGGTGCACCCCATGGGGTCACTGGCCAGGTGAGAGAGGTCGGCATACATCAGTGACCACCACTCAGCCAGAAAGGGAAGCCACGGCCCTGTCTAGGGAGACCCTGTCTCCCCGCGCCGTTCCACAAGCAACCAAGGGTGCATGGGACAAGTTACCGGGGGAGAAGTTGACCAGACAGGGGTCATCTTTTGTCCTAGCAGCCAGGGGGTTTCCCTTGAGTAGCCATGGTTTCCCATGCCTGGGGTGGGGGTAGGGGTGGGTTTGGTATAGGACCAAACTCAGGGCAACCCACTCAGGACCCCTTCTGTCTCTGTGTCCAACAAAAGTTTTCTTTCTCTCAAAAGGGTTCTGCTCAAAAACAAAAACAAATTCAAAGCTCATTTGCTTATTCTGTCCTTAGACTGACACCTACTGGCATGTAGTGGTATATCACCCGCTAAATGCCCATTTGTCAACCAAGGGCTCTGAGAAAGGTGTCAGGGTTTGGGGGTTCTGTCGAGCACAGTCACTATGACCGGTACGCACAACCTGTCTAATATCCCTCCTTACCTCTGCAGGAAGTGTGCAAATCTGATCCTCTCCTCATATCCGGGCTCTGCATCCCCAACCTAACAGTGAGTTTACTCTCCTGCCATTCATCAGGGCGCTGTGCCGCTCCCCGTAGACACTCACTCGCGTCCTGCTGTCCTCTGATACATTTCCTCCACCCCACCAATAGGCACAGCTTCCTCAGGTGCTCAGAGAGCCCACGTCCCTGAGCGTGGAGCCGCAGCCCCCGCAGCAGGAAGTAGCCATGTGCAGATGGCAACCGCAAAGGACTGTGGGGGTTTGTCTGGGTGGGGGGCAGGCGATTTGGGCACAGCAAGCTGGCTGGACACCTGGGCAGGCCCTGCTGGTCGTGAGACCCACCCGCCGTGGCCGCAGTGCCGGGCAGCGCCCTGGGTGGGACATCAGGAGGAAGACAGCAGCCACCGGCCACAAGGCCACTGTTCCCTCGCCCTGGCAGCGCCCGCTCTGACGCAGGACACGCTTCCTGCTTTCTTCAGGGCACGTCCTCTTTAGAACACTTCTTTTCCATTGTCTTATTTCTCTTTAGCCTTTAATAAACAGTAAGCTTGGATGGGCTCCGTTTGTCCGGTGAAACTCTCTGAGTGGGATGGAAAAAGCCTGGAAGGGGCCCTGGGCACCCCAGCATCTGGCAGCAGTGTGACAGCAGTTCATTCCAACAGCAGTGATGAGGTGAGCGCTGTGAGAAGGCAGGGTGACGGTGACAGCCCCGGGCCGGTTCTCATCCTCAACAGTGCTCCTCTGGGCCGCCTCGGGGGCACAGGGTGGTGCTGGACACGGGACACAGCCCCGGCCTGGGCCCTGATTCCAGAAGCTGATAACTTGGTGACTTCCGCCGGACTGTCAGGTCACAAGCGGCGGCGGGCACCACGCTGGGCTGCCCAGGCTCTCCCGAGACGCCCCGCTGCGGGCCATGGAGCCGGACTCCCCCCTTACCCGACTTGCCATACAGGCAGGGCTGGCCGTGGGAGTGGGCACCGGCTGGGACAGTCACTGCAGCTCATCCCAGCTGTGCTTTGACCAGGGCCGCAAGGCAGGCCACCTGGGTGTCTAAGGCGGAATCAAAGTGGTCACTGCTGCATGGGGCGGGGGTTTCCGGAAAAAGGGTCTGTTCCTCAGTTCACCACGGAGTCACAGCCCAGGGGATCCGCCACAAATCCAGAACATCATGAGGTTAAAGACACATGCCTGTGAGGCCAGCACTGTGGAGGCTGAGGCAGGAGGATGACTGAATTCAAGGTCCACCTCAGACTACCTCAGACTACCTCAGACAGTGAGACCCTGTGTCTGACAAACAAAACAACAAACAAAAAACACCTTTCGTCCCCGGAAGAACACCCATCAAGACCTCCAGAGCCCTAAGTAAGGCCGTGCTGAGCAAGGTCGCCTGCACATCTGCCGGGGGTGGGGGAGGCTGTCCTGCAGCTGTGCTGGCACAGGTGACGTGGTTACGAGTTGCCGCGGAGGGAACCAGATGCCAGGAGCTGACATGTCCCTGACTGTCCTGCTGGGGCCAGGAGGGAGGAAGCCACGGTCAGGGCCCTTTCGCACTCTGTTTTGGAATAAAACCCAAAGCAGCCCGGTGCTTGCCGCGCACTCTGTGGGTGGCACTGGGCTGGGGGTCCCTGGCTGCAGGGGTTGTGGTGGAGGGGACACTGTGTGCCCTCTCCTGCCTTTTGAATTTGCAGCCCTGTCTACATGTGATTCAAACAAGACCGAGGAGCAAGCCAGAGAGCAGGGCTGGAGCAGATCCGGCATCCGGTTCACCATCGGGGTTCAGCATCTCTTGCTGCTTTCTGAGCAGACAGCTGGGGAGGGGGTTTGCCTGCCAGGATGGGGTGTTGCAGGGATGGGGTCTGAGTTACATCCTTCTCTCTACTGGGGCAAAATACATGACACCCAAAGTAAAAGGAGACTCCCAGAGTTGTGTCGTTTGACTCCCAGAGTGTGGAGTTTCAGGCTATAATCAGCTGGCTCCCAGGCAGCGTGGTTGGCAGAGGGGAACAGTCCATGGCCGGGCAGAAGACAGAGAAGGCAAGCCAGGAAGGGAGCAATGGGCCTCCTCCTGTCCCTGGTACTCAGGCTACTGGGATTAGGGTAGTGCCAAACCAGTCAGTGGCCTGATTTAATAATCACCCACCCTTGGTCCCAGTACCCTTAGCCATGGCCTTGCACCCCGAGTCCTGGTGTTGTACCATTGCACTCCAGATTCAGTGCCTCTGAAAAGCCCATATGTGATTGCATGAGGCTTTGTGGGACACCTCGACACAGCCATAACAGGTGGGGAGGACAGAGCAGGTCCCAGCAGCCTGGTGGGGCGTGGGCTGTGTTTGCAGGCCTCCTGTCTGGATTGACCCGGGCTGTGCTCAGGGCAGCAAGTCCCAGGACAGAGCTCCTCCCGGGCCCCAGAAGGCTGGGGTCCCAGCTGCTCCTGTTCACTCACGTGGCGGTGCCACGGAGGCCAGAGCCCAGGGCTCAGGAAGCGGACGGTGTGCGGCCGGCAGGCCCTTGGAGCTGCCCCCTTCCCCTCTCTGGAAATCTGGCCTCTTCAGAGCAATCCGGAAGTGGCCCTCTGGGTTGGGACACATGCGGCATTGTGCCCAGGGACATTTCCTGCAGCCAGCAAAAGTGACAGAAAGGCCTGTTCAGTCAGCTGCAGAATAAGCAGGGCTCTGTCCCTGGCCGAGGCTCTGGGCCACGTGGGTGTGGTAGCTCACAAGCTGCCCGAGCAGGGTTTTTCCAGGGCCCTTTACTCCACGACTCTTCACACACGCGTGTGTAGCAGCACACAGATGTGTCCCCGCAGCCAGGTTCTTTTCACGTTTAACCTGAGGCTTCGTGCGTGCCAGGCGAGTGTTCTTTTTTTTTTAATTTTTTATTTTAAAAGGGTGTAAAATTAAACACAACAAAACAGAACAGAATGGGCCATAAGAAAGCATAAATTTCAAAGCTAGACAACCCAGGATCTTCACTATCTGTCATATTGTCTCCCATTTTCCTCCAAATGGTTGTCCATATTTTTGCATATGGAGAGCTCATGCTAAATAACATAGCCAATCTTTTCACAAGATGTGTATTTCACTGGCTCCCACTTGCTAGGCAGGGGGGACACGGGATGGGTGACAGGACGACATGAGATGTCTGATTCTCAGCCCACATCAGGCGAGTGTTCTACTGTGCAGCTACGCCCGAAGCCCTTGCCGCATTTTATTTTGATGTGGGGGGTCTCATGAAGTTGGCAGGCTGCCATCCTCCTGCCTCAGCCTCCCAGTTAGCTGGACATGCAGGTGTGAGGCACTGCACCCAACACGCATATTCCTGAGTGAGGCTCTTTCCCCTTTGTGCAGTCACATTGTTTATGAAGTAACAACGCGGGAGACAGGAGGCTTTGCAGACAGGAAAGGAGGCACAGAGGGTAACAGCGTTGTTTGTGTCTATGATCCGAGTCTCAGTGAAGCCCAGCAGAGTTTTTCTACCTTTAGATGGCAAAGCCACAACTGCTCTCCCTTTTATTTTCTTTCTTCCATTTTTTCTTTTTTTTGGACTAGGAATTGGAACTGAGGTCCACTTCATTCTTTTTTTGCTAGTGCCGTTGGATACCTGGGGCTGTGTTCCACGGTGACAAAGAAAAAAAGCAGAGGCGGAGGAGGTGGAGGGTGAACAAAATGTTGAGAAGACAGAAAAGTAAGGAAGTGAAAGATCCGAAGCCCGGGAAGGAAAGCTGCTGCCGCTGGGGAGGTTCTGAGCAGGACACCCACGACAGTGCCTCATCTCTGGGTGCCGAGGGGCTTAGGAGGGGGCTCGGGCTGTCACAAACAGTGTCATCTGGGGGAGACTTTGTATTTCTCAGGGTCTGATTAGTGCAGCGCCCTGGAGCCAGTGGCTACTCAGGGCTCCCAGGTGACACCGCAGATGTTTGCTAGAAGTCCCGGGGGTCTTGCACTCTCCATCTGGGCCCCACACTCCACGACTGTCACATTGGCCCTCTGAAGAGGTGACCCTAACTTCTCTGGCTGTTTTGAGCTGCCCAGCAGCAGTAGCAAGGGTCGGCCATCAGCGGGACACCGCAGACCCTGGCCATCTGCCGTGAGAGGGGTCCAGAGGGGCCTCAGCGATATCTACAGTGTCCTGGTCTCGGCTGGCGGGACCATGAGAACCAAGTGGTGGGGAAAGAGGGTGGAGCGACGCAGAGCAGGAGTGAGCATCCTCCTCGTGGACAGGGAGGTCCAGGGCATTTAGGAGGAGGCTCCACCAGCACCCTCAGGGCCGCTCCTGAGCCTGGCCTGGGTTCCAGTCCGCTCCAGGAAGCAGCAGATGAAAGAGAATCCAGGCGCCGGGAAGACACGTGGGTTCCAGAGTCAGCACCAGGGAGGCACCAGCACCGCTAACACACTCGGGGTGCCCATCACTCTGTCCCTTTCCAGTCCCCAGTGAGGTCTGCCATCTTCTTAAAAAATAACCCCAATGGCTGGGGATTTACCTTAGCAGTATAAGCACTTGCCTGGAAAGTGCAAGGTAATGAGTTTGATCCCTGGTACAAACAATAAAAAGTAATCCCAAATTGTGGTAGCACAAGTCTATAATCCCAGCACTTGGGAGGCTGAGGCGGGAGCATTATTGGTACAAAGTGAGCTCAAGGCCAGCCTGAACTGCATAGGGAAACTGTCTCAAAAAACAAAAAGAAAAAAGAAAAAAAATAGCCCCACCCATACTGGGAGGAGACATCACCGAGGGAGCCTCCGAGGAAGCCCACTCTGGTCCTGGGCCCTTACCTTGAGAGAGGCCACTAGGAAGCCCCAGAGGCAGAGGCGAGGGCTGCCCTCAGCTGAGCGCTGTGCCCTTGGGCTGGGGAACTGCCGCCTGGCTCCTCCACATGGGACCCAGCTGCCGAGAGGTTAAAGTGAGCGCGGCAAGCAGCAACTCTTCAGCGTGTCTGTGTTTTGAGGAGTCAGGTGATTCTGTCTTGAAGAGGACTTTGGGGTTCTCAAGGGCCCACACGTGACCGTCAGGCTCTCCCTCTGTGGGGAGCAGGGGCGATGCTGGCCAGTGTTTGAGTCGAACGTGACGTATCCAGGCCCGGACTCCTGTCCCCTTGATGACTGTTGGGATGACAGGTGACCCTATGTGGTTTCTCCCGGGTTGGTTCTAGAGAAGGGCAGGAAAGAGGAAAGACTACACCAGGGCCCGGCTTCCAAGTTGCAGTGGAGGGGACCACATTTCCCAAGGAAGGGCCGTGGGCAGTGGTTGGAGCCCAGGGTGAAACTCAGCCAGGGCCGTTGGGGCTCCGCTGTGACCTCAGTTTCTTGTCTACTGAAAAGCAGTTGGAGAGAAAGGGGTGCCTGTGCATTTTGAGGGAGCCGAGTCCCGGAGTCTGGGGCATGTTTCTGATTTGTGTTGGGGGGCTCCCTCTCAGGTCCACTGCCTCCCCTGGGCTGGGGACTGTGGGTGGCCTCGGGCACAGTGGAGATGGTGAGGCGTCCCCAGGGCCTGGGCTACTCCCTGAGGGGCTGCAGCCTTGAAGGAGGGCTTTGGTGGAGCCTGGGAATTATTTCCCACATAAAATATTTCTCACCTCTGAAGCCCTCTGTCTCTCGTGGGGAGGCCACGCACACTAGTGAAAGTGTCTCCCCATACTAAGAGGGCTCGGGTTCTCCCGCTGTTGGAGGCGTGGGTGCCATCCGCCGGTCGGTCTCTGCCAGGGCACCCCTCCCCCACCCCCTCTCGTCGGTTGCCAGCAGGTGAAATCTCTTTGGAGAATTATTCTGTTGTCGAACTCGGCGAGACCTTGCAATATTCTTTAATGAAGCCACTTTAACAGTTAGTTGCCGGGACTCCCAAGTGAAGCTGGCGGTCTAGGGGGTTGGACAGGAGGGACACCTTGGTCTAGGTGCTTGGGTGACTTCTGTCATTCTGGGGATGGTGATCTCTTCAAGGACAATTATTCCCTATGAAAATGTCCCCTGAGCACTTCAGAGGACCATGAGCTAATCAGAAACCCAACAACACCCTAAAACTAACCAGATGTCATGAAAGCTGCACCTGACAGCTACTAGATAACTAAAAAAAAAAAAAACCTCAGAAATACAGGAATAAGGAGAAATTAGAAGTTAACTCAAAAGGTGTGAAAAAAAAGTAGTCACTGAAATCATAGCAGAAACAAGTTTAAATCTAGTGAAAGAACTCAATGTTCCAGTGTGAGAGGCACACAGGGCCCCAGATGGCCATGGCCAGAAAGAACCTTTCAGCAGCACATCACCATCGAAATTCTAGAAACTCAGCAAAAAGAGAGAATACTAACAGCTGTCAGAGAAAACCAGCAAGGAACCCACAATCAGAGTAACTGCAGACGCCTCAGCACAAACCGCAAAGGCCAGGAGCGCCCGGGGCAGAGGATTGCGAGCTCTGGAAGGAAACAACTGTCAAAAAGAAAGGAGAAAACCACTGTCAAAGCACATTTTTATATCACGCAAAAATTAGCCTTCAAAACACTTAGCAGAATCCGGGACCCAACGACAGCATATAGCTAACTGGAAGGGCAGGTGAGCAAAAGGGAAAAGTCAAAACATCGGAAAAACAATGCAATGGCAGGACTCGGTAAACTCCTTACAGTGGCAATACTAACGTGGTCTCAACTCCCCAGCCCGGACCCAGACCAGCGGACTGCACTGATTTATTGGTTTTGTTTGTTTGCTTGTTTGTTTGTTTTTTATTAAACAGCAGCTGCAAAGCATCTGCAGGGCCCGGCACTGCCATCAGCATTGTGAGTGGCCCTTGCTGTGGGTTTTGCTTGGCTCGAGGTCCTGGGACCCAGAATTGCAGCCTTTTCTTTTTTTTTTAATTGGGTGCTGGAGAGGGAACCCAGGGCCTCACCGGCTAGTGAGCAACACTCCCAGCCCTCCTCCAAGATGCTTCTCCTTCTTCTCCTTCCTCTTCCGCTCCTGGTTTTGAGCAGATGATCCCTGCCTAGTCCAGGCTGGCCTCTACTTCACTGTGATCCTCCTGCCTCAACCTCCCCAGGGCTGGGATTACAGATGTGCCGGATGGTTTACTGTGTAGGGGAGGGTGTGCCCGGGTTCCATGCAAATACTGTCACAGGGTGGGGTGCCCTGGAGCCAATCCCCACCCTCACCCTGTTGCCTGGCGGGGCCCAGCTCTGTAAACAGCATTTGGACAGAAATGAGAAGGGGCCTCCCGAAGCCCAGGGGGGGACCCTGGCCGAGGTTGGGAAAGAGGCCCGCGGGGAGGGGGCAGAACACGCCCGCCAGGTGGCACCTCCTGTCCACGCTGGAATGGAGGTGTCGCAGGGTCCCCTGGGAGAGGCGGGGCGTGCGGGCCCCGCAGGACAACCGGGGTCAAGGGGCTCCCCTGGAGGTCTAATGTCCTCAAGTTCCAGTCCCGCGAGCGCGTCTTAGCGAGCCCTTGTGCGAAGCTTAAAGTAAATAAGCAGCGGAGACGCGGCCAAGGGCTGAGGCCAAGCCCCCTCACCTTTGTTGGGGGGTCACATCTGGACTTTGTGCTTTCCCGCCCTTCGGCCCCTCTGCGCCTCGGTCCCGATGTCCTCTCGGGACGTCTCCCTCTCTCTGCCTCAGTCTCCTCACTTGTCCCCACGCCGCCCCTAACTTCCCACGGCGGATCTCGAGCCGGCCCTGGGGCACCGTCCGCCCGCGGGCTCAGCTTCCCGCGGGGAGCCCCGAAGCAGAGCCCGGGCCACGAGGCGCGCGGGCTCCCGGGACCGGCAGGTCTCCGCCCCGCCGGGTCCCCGCCCAGGCGCTCGGGGCGGGGCCAGCGCGCGGGACAGGAAGGGACGCGGGGACCTGATCCGGGGAGCTCCGGACGCTGCCGGACGACGGAGAACGCGCGCGCTGGGGTCCCCACCGCATCCCGCCTGCCCGCACCCCCCACGCTCAGCTCGTTCGCCCCGCGCACTTCCGCGTCCCCCCCCACCCCGGCGCCGCCAGCGGACAATGGCCCGTGCACCCCGGGGCCCGCGCGCAGAGGCCTGAGAGCCCCGCGACCCCGTCTGACTGGGGCGGCGGGAGCCCGGGCAGCCCGGGTCCCCAGCCCTCTGCGCCCCACGTGGACGCCGGGGGAGCGCCTGGGGCCCCACTGCGGTCCCGGGCCATGAGCTCTGCGCTGGGCAGGGCGAGGTCCCGCGGGTCCCCGTCCCCACCGGACGCTGTCGCTGCCCTCTGGCCTCCTCCCTCCTCCTCCTCCTGCTCCTGCTGCTGCCTCCACTCTTCCCGCAGCGCCGGCCCCCCTGCCCGGGCCCGGACACCTGCACGAAGACAACATGGACAAGTACGACGACCTGGGCCTGGAGGCCAGCAAGTTCATCGAGGACCTGAACATGTACGAGGCCTCCAAGGACGGCCTCTTCCGCGTGGACAGGGGCGCCGGCAACAACCCAGAGTTCGAGGAGACGCGCAGAGTGTTCGCCACCAAGATGGCCAAGATCCACCTCCAGCAGCAGCAGCAGCAGCAGCAGCGGCTGTTGCAGGAAGAGCCTCTGCCCAGGGGAGCTCGGGGTCCAGTCCACGGTGGGGGCCGCCTGGGCCTCAAGCTGGCTGCAGATGGAGCTGCCAAGCCCCCTCTCGCGGCCTCCGCAGTGGCACCTGGGGTGGCTGCCACCGTGGCTCCTGGCCAGCCAGCACACCCAGCCTCGGAGCAGAGGGCTGGGCCTTGCGTCCCAGGCCTTAGGCCCAACAGCCAGGAGCGCGCTGCCAGGGAGGGCCCGGGGAGCTTGGAAAGGTCTGCTGGCCACCAGCCGGGCCCCTGCGAGGACCCGTCCTGCCTCACTCACGGAGACTACTACGACAACCTTTCTCCAGCAAGCCCCACGTGGGGTGACAAGACAGGAGCGTCCCCGAGCATCAGCCTGGGTGCAGGGAGCAGGTGGCCCAGTGCCCTGGGGAGTGATCTCTCATTGCCCAGGCCCAGCGGGGACCGTCCCCTGTACCAACCACAACTGTCCTTTGACGGTGGCCTCCATGGCCGGGACGCTAATGTTGGTGGCCCCAGCATTGAGAAGCGGGCAGGCCTCTGGTCCACCGCAGCATCCCACCGGGTGAGCCCGCTCCCCCTGTCCCCGGGCCTGGAGAACGGGGCCCTGGCACAGCCCAGGAGTCTTCCAGTGTCTGCAACCCCAGTCGCTGGCCAAGGAGCCCTTCTGAGAACAAACTCAGGGCCAGAGTGTGAGGCCTCTGGCGTGCTGGCCAAATCCACCGTGGATGCCCAGCCGTGGCTCCGGGACGGGCCCAAGTCGTACCTCTCCAGCTCTGCCCCATTATTCTCACCGGCCAGCACAGATGTCCCTGGGCCTGGGCTTAAGCATGGCTGTGCAGACCCTGGGTCTGGTTCCAAGCTCAGTACCACGGGCCCTGGTCACCCAGGGGTGCCCTCCCTGCCAGAGCTGCCATGCAAGGAGGGTCCTGCTGGCTGGTCGTCCGACAGCAGCCTAGGCCCGGGGCTCCCAGAGCCCCCCAGCTCCCCCAGGGTGAGGCTGCCCTGCCAGACGCTGCTCCCAGGCCCTGAGCTTGGGCCCTCCGCCGCAGAGCTGAAGCTGGAAGCCCTCACGCAGCGCCTAGAGCGGGAGATGGACGCCCAACCCAAGGCCGACTACTTCGGTGAGTCCCAGGCCAGGTGCTGGGTCTTAGCTGGGAGGCTGGGCTGTCGTGCCAGTGGGTGGCCTGGGCTTGGCCTGCTGGCCTCCCTGCCTCCCTTTCTTCCTCTTTCAGCTGCTTCTGATTCAGAAACTTGAAAGCATCCTTGGTCAGAAGGGGCCCTTGCAGCTGGGAGCCACCTGTCTGTGGAGGATGGCAGGGTGGGACGGCTCTGCCTGCCGGCTTCAAGGGTGTTGCTGCCACCTTTGAGCCTCCTGGGTGCTTGCACAAGGCCACCTGCCCCCAGGGGATCAGCACGTGTCTCTCACACTGCTAGTGCAGGAGTTCCTGTGGGTGTGGCCCTGGGACTTCCCTGCTGTTCCCCGTGAACTGGCAGCTGCGCTGGAGGAGACAGGTTCTCCAAGGGTGGCCCCTTACCCAGGAACTGCTTAGAAATAGGAATTCTCAGTTGGCCACGGTAGTGCATGCCTATAATCCCAGTATTCGGGAGGCCGAGGCAGGAGGATTGCCATGAGTTTGAGCCTAGCTTGGGCTATGTAGTTCAAGGCTAGCCTGGACTGCATAAAGAGACTCTGTCTCAAAAAGGGAAACCTGAGTACCCAAAAAAACAAAAAACAAAAAAACGGAAAACAAACAGAAAACGGTCTTCCTCTAGCTCTTGCAACTCTGGGATGGGGCACAGCTTGGGGGTGTGTGTGGGGGGTTCCCTGTTCCGTGGTGGCAGTGCTTCCCTGGGGGCAGGGAGACCTGGCACCCCATGCTGATCAGAGTGGTTGTTCACCCAGCAGCCGGCCACCTGCCTGGGGTACCCACAGCAGGGGCTGAGATCGGATAGAAATGCGGGTTGGTTTTGCTCAAACTCATGCGTTTTGTTTTAGTCTCTTTCTCTGTGCCGTGTGGTGCCAGGAGGTGGCTGTGGCTCCTGTCGGAAAGCCAGGGCTGCCGGGAGAGGGACTCCGTTATTAGGAGTTTGAGGCTTTTCTTAATCTCCGGGTGATGAGGCTCGCAGCTGCCTCCTTGCCGGCCTGGGTCCCTGTGGGGAGGCAGTGTCACCACCTGAAGGCGCACAGGAGACAGAAGGCCCCGTGCCCTGGTCCTCTGGGGCCAGCGCACTTGGGTGTACCCCACTGTGACCCCTCCTCCTGAGGGCGCGGGGTGCAGAAGTCAGGGCTGCTGTTCCCGGCTCGCTCTTCAGAGCTGGGGGTGCCGTTCTACTGCCTGAGTCTCTTTTGCAGGCCTCTGCCTCATGGCCGGTGAGGCTGTGGCTCTTCCCACTTGTTTAGTTTTCGGGTTCAGTGCAATGAGCAGCGCCGCAGTGCTTCCGTGGTCCAGGGTGCAGGTCTGCGTGTAGACCCGAGCTGGGACATCGTGAGCAAGCCTTGGTCCCTCATCCGGCACCTTGTCCCCGCACAAGGTCCTGGGCCACGATCTGTGCGAGGACTTGAGGGTCTACGGCAAGAGAGACAGACAGGCCTCGGCCTGGTCTGGAAGACGGCGGAGAGGAAGGGGAGCAGCAAGGCTGCGAGCAAGGCGGACAGGGGCCCTGGGGTGGCCAGGCGGAGAGGCACAGCGCAGAGTCACGTGATCCGAGGTGTCCAGGACAGCTGCGTGCGTGTAGCTTGGGCCTGGAAGGAGGACGGTGTGGCTTTCCGGGAAGAGGGTGGCGTCCGGGGTGGAACAGCTGCCTTTTGAACACAGACAGCTCAGGAAACGGATTGGTTCGTTCATTCATTCACTCATTCATTTCTGCAGCGCTGGAGGTGGAACCCGGGGCTGTCCTGTGCTCCGCAGGTGACCAGCCTCTGCGCTCACCTCCAGCCCTTGTGCGTTTATTTATGAAGCAAGCCGGGCGTGGTGGCGTGTGCCTGTCACCCCTGCACTCTGGAGGCTGAGGCAAGAGGGGTGCCTCAAATTCCAGACCAGCCTGGGCTACAAAGCAACTGTCTCCTCGCCAAAAAGAAAGAAAAAAATGGAAGTAAAAATTATGCAACAAAATTACCTGCTTTGAGCGAGCTGTTCGTGGTATTTAAAACGCGCAGCGCTGCCCACCGTCATCTAGTTCTAAAACTCGTGCCTCGCGCCCTGCCCTGACGATTTGCGTTTTCCCCTGTGGATTCCCCACTCTTGATCTTTCCTGTGGTGCCATATTGTATTAGTTTTTTTTTCCACGAAGCACATAGAAAACCCAAGTGCTACAGGGGCGCACAGCAAGCCACGCTCGGCCTCCTCCGCACCCCCGTCCCCAGCCGGGTACCCTGGGCAGGATGGATGCGCATGCGCCCACGGTGGCACAGTGGTCACCCTCCTCCCCGCTGCACAGCTGTCCCATCACGTGAGCACCCCTCGCCCACGGGCATCTGGACGGCGCCTGTGCCGGGGTGCAGTCTGCCCTGGCAGCCCTGTCCGTCCCTCCGTCTGTCTGTCCGCCCATGCATCCTCCCATCCACCCGCACTTCCAGGTCGGCCATGTAGCAGGAAGGCCCTGTGCTCAGGCCTCCTGTGGCCCTTGGGACTGTGAGCTCTTCCGGGCCACCTCCCTCTCCTCCCGGGCAGAGCCAGGCTGCACGGCCCTGGGTCCCCCTGCCGCCTCCAGCGCTGGGTCTCGGGCGCCTGGGAAGCCTTGTCTGTGCCGTGCGCTGGGTTTGCTCAGCTGCGCTTGAAGGCGACTTTGCAGACTGAAGTGTTTTCATGGCCCGGCCACTCTAGTAGGAGCACAGAGGACAGCTTTGTGCTGGTGGCCACAGCCCCTTGCTGGGTCAAAGCACTGCTGTCCCGTGGGTGCCTGACTTTGGGGAACAGCTGGGCGGTGCTGGCTTACGAGAGCCCCCAGGGTCAGAGACAGCCGAGTTTCTCGGTACTGAGCTGCCAGCGGTGCTGGGATTTCCTTGGCCGTGTCCGAGTTTCCCAACACTGACTACTAGCCAGACATAGCCGTCCCTCTGGCTGTGCCCTTGCTTCCTTTTGGATGCCTTGTAGCTCCCTGGGTCTGTCAGTCCATGGGGGAGGAGCTAAAGACAGGCTTTTTAAATTGCTTTTTAACTGGCACGGTACTAATCACGTGTATTTACAGTACAGAATACTGTGTGGTGTTTCAGGACAGACATACAAGGGTGATTGGAAAATACATATTAAATAAATTATTACAGGAAAGACACATTGCAGGCTGGGCATGGTGACGCACACCTGTAATCCCAGCACTCAGGAGGCTGAGGCAGGAGGATCGCCATGAGTGGGACTGCCCCCAGAGGGATGACCGCAGTGCCGATGTCCTAAGCGTGTGATCCAGACCAACGCTGTAGCGTGGCACGACTTACAGTGAAAGCGCCGCATGGCATGTTGGGACCGGATGGAGAGTGTGTCTGTGAACCCAGGGCAGCAGGGATGGGGACGCCTGGGAGTTGGTGACATTGACGGTGCGTCACCAGGAGGTGACAGGTGGCTGCTGGCCTCCCCACACCATCTCTGGGGATCTTCAGGCAAATGTGGGGTCCTTGCTGGCCCCGTGTGCTGGGCTGGGCTGTTGGGGGGCAGATGTGGGCTCAGGCATCCCCAGACTGCTCTGGTGTGACCGCTGAGGCCCTGCCGAGCTGTGGCCTCGCTCACTGTCACCGCACACAAGTCCCTCGGGGGTGGGAGGGCCTAGCTTCCGCTCTCTGCCTTGGTGAGCAGGAGGAGTTATCTTTCTTTCTCCCTGCATCTTCCGTAAATAACCCGGAACATGCAGCAGATCTTCAGCCATAGCCACTGTTGACAGAGCTTTTAAAAATGTTTCTTTTTTTTGCAGTTTGTTGAGAAAGGTTTTTGCTATGCTGTGCAGGCTGGCCTTGAATTCACTGTGTGGCCCGGGCTGGCCTGAAATTTATGGCAGTCCTCCTGCCTCGGCCTCCCAAGTGTGGAGAGTACAGGTGTGTGCCCCCACACCGGTAGGAAAGTTGTTTTTCTGCATGTGGAGAGAGGTTGAGTCTGAGGGTGTGCAGCTCAGGGATGGAGGGCTGGAGCCCTGGGTTCTGCCGCACGCCGTTTTAAAAACAATTACCAGAAGGCGATAAATAAGATTCAACTATGGAGTGAGTACAGCGCATATTACTTCAAATGAACATAAAGAAAAATAATAGTGGGATGCACTTGAGAGCAGGAGCTGATGTTAGGGGACCCCGCCCTGCCCAGGGTCCCGGGGTGGAGGCAGTGGCTGTTTTTAGATGCCTAGCCTGGCCTGGAGATGACCACGTGCCAAGGGACTGGGCGCCGGCCATGGCAGACCCTGGAGGAGCCCAAGGCTTCCCAGCCCGGTCCGCAGGGACCTCGAGGGGACTCGCTGAGCAGCTCTGGCCTGCGTTGAGGTCACATGGTAGGTGGCGTGTAACAGCCGTTTTCGGTTCGGCTGTTCTGGAAAGTGGGTGTCCCCACGTGGAAGATGTGGCCTGCTGGTCTCCAGCACCAGGGGCGGTCGGTCGCATCCTGAGCCAAGCTGGCTCACTGGCAGAGAAATGGGACCAGAACCCAGGGCCAGCCCTGGGTGCTGGGAGACTGACCGCTGGGCCCTGGGGCCACCAAGGCAAATACTTCGAGCGACCCCATGTTCGTGTCTTGTTCTCCGCTGTCACCAGGACACCAGCTGGACCCGGGGGTCAGGTGACCCAGAAGGACCTGGCAGCTCTGCAGAGCCTGGATGGCAGCCGGATTTTTTTTGTTTTTTTATTTTAAAAGGGAGTAAAATTAAACACAACAAAACAGAACAGAATGGGACATAAGAAAGCATACATTTCAAAGCTAGACAACCAGAAATCTTCACTACCTGTCATATTGTCTCTTGTTTTCTTCCAAACGGTTGTCCTTATCTTTGCATATGGAGAGCTCATACTAAATAACATAGCCAATCTTTTCAACAGATGTGTAGTTCACTGGCTCCCACTTGCTAGGCAGGGGGGAGGGAGAGGGGGGCACAGGATGGGGGACAGGATGACATGAGATGTCTGATTCTCAGTCCACATGCAGGCAGGATCACAGCCACCCCCCAGAGAGGGGGGGAGTTCCTTGTTCTCCCGGCACCCCGAGTCAACCAACGGTGCAGGTCCCGACACGCCAGGGTCTCTCTCCTTCGGGCTGCCGAAAGTCTGCCACACTCTCAGCCACCCCCAAAGAGGGGAGGAGCTCCTTGTTCTCCCGGCATGCTGAGTCAACCGCATGGTGCAGGTCCCAACGCGCCAGGGTCTCTCCCCTGCAGAACCCCTAAAGTCTGCCACACTCACCTGCTATTTCTTTCTGATGAATTGACCACTCCATTTCCAAAGTTCTGAAATGGCCAACAGACCACAGAAAGAATTCTCTTTAGGCTCCTGTTTGAAACCAGCAGCTACAGCAATCTGCTGGCCTTGCTTCAGGGCCACAGCTGGGTTATTTTTAAGTTCTACAAGCCGAGGGGTGAGGCTCAGCCCAGTTCCTTGCTTGTCTTTCGTGGTCTGCCACTGTTGCTGTGACTCCCAGGAGGGGCGAGAGGCCAGGTCCCTGGCCCACTCCGTGACACACAGAAGGTTCTGGAAGCCATCACGGGGATGGCCAGTTTGAGTTTCTGCCCTGCAAGGTGGGCAGGCTCAGGAGAAGCCAGGTTTTGGGGGGACCAGCCGGGGACCGAGTTCCCTGCCCGTTCCCAAGGTGCTGCTCAGGGCTCTGTGAGCCAGGGTGCCAGGCTCCCCTGCTGCCACGGCCGGGCCAGGGTCCTGGGCTGGCTGAGCTTCGGCTTCTGCTCAGAGCTGGGGCTGTGGGCGGGTGCTGCTGCCATGGCCCCGGGGAGGAGGGCGGTGCACCCCAGCTGGGCAGCAGGGCTCAGGGCAGCGCGGAGCGGGCGAGGTTGCTGGGGAGCACAGGTGTGTGTCGGCACGAGTGCAAGCCGCGGAGGGCGGGCGTGACCTGCGCGTCCCCGACACACTCGCCTGCAGCCTGCATCGCGCCAGGCTCGGCTCTGTTTGTTTTGGCTGCGTGGTCCCGGTTGCCAGGCGCTGGGGGATGTGGGGCCTGGGCTTCTTCCCCGCTGCTTGTGTCCTCAGCGGCCAGCGTCACACACCAGGGCACAGACAGCGGCCACAGAGGGCCCGGAGGGGAGGGGACACAGGGGCCGGGCCAGGAGGATGCTGGGGGCGGCCAGGCAGGGCAGGAAGGCTGGGCAGAGGGGCGGGAAGTCAAGGGCGCTGCAGCTGCGGCCGTCCGATTGGCCTGACCTGTGGGGAGCCCCACAGAGCCCCCAAAGGTCCCTGGCATGGTGGACGCACACGAGACACCAAATCAGGCATGGGGGAGCTACGTGTGCGCGTTGCATCTGCCTGCCCCATCAGTCCCTTCCATGGGGCCTGGGGCGGGTTATTTAGCCTTCCTGTGCCTCAGTTTCCCCCGTCAACTGTGCGGCTGGTTGTGATGAAGGCAGGATTAGTTGGTGCATACCTAAGCTGTCTTATACGGGAGAGGCGCTGCGCTCCAGCTGCTCACACCTGGGAAGGGGGCTTGTCCAAGTGGAGAGGGGCCCATTCCAGATTTTGAAGTCTTCTTAGTATTGGAAAGAAAGCAACTTGTCAATATTTTCATACTGAAGCAGGTGTGGTGATGTACACCTAACCCCAGCACTTGGGAGGCTGAGGCAGGAGGATTGCAAGTTTGTCCCTGACTTGGACAATTCTTCAACACCTCGTCTCGAAAATAAAAACCTGGGGATGTAGCTCAGTGGGTTCAATCCCCAGCCCTATAGAAAACACACACACACACACACACACACACACACCCCAGAAAAGCACTTGGAATTGTCGGTATCATATGGGGCCCAGAGACCTCCTGCCCTGTGCTCCTGTTAGAACTGCCTGGAGGGTGGTAGTTCCTGTCTGGGAGGCCTCAGAAGTGGTCTGTGACTCTGTACACTTGGAGCTGCAGGCGCTGAGCCAGGTATGGCCCCCAGGCTGACCTCTTAACTCCCAAGAGATCCTCCTGCTTCAGCCTCCTGAATGCCTTTAGCTACCATGCCCAGCTAAATGAAGCATTTTAAGACCCAGCCACCAGTTCCTAGATTCTCCTTCCACTGACCCTGGGAACAACACACGGAAGGGACAGGAAAAACCAAGAGGGAAGGCATCAGGCCACTTCTGAGCATTTGTGCAGAGCCCAAAGGGTCCATCACAGCCTTGGCTTCCTCTGCCCTGGGCTGTGCCCTTGGGCAGGGTGGCCTCTTCCCAGCCCTCGCCAGGGAACCCTGGAAGTGGAATGGCCAGGTCAGGGGCTGGCTCTGGCCTCTTTCCAGCAGACAGAAGCCCTCAGTGGACGTGGATGCCGCCCCCGCAGGGCCTCGCTGCCTGGCTGCCCTGTGCGGTATGGTTTCACAGCGCACAGCCTGGCCAACTGCACCAGGCGCTGCCTGTGTGTCCTCTGCCTTTGCAGGGTCCGGGTGTCCCAGGCCGCAGACGGCTGCTTTCCTGTGGATGTGCAGCCTCGCTGCCTGTTTCTCCCTCTTCTGGTTTTTTTGAGACAAGGTCTTTTTTTTGAGACAAGGGCTCACTATGTAGCCCAGGCTGGCCTCACTCTTGGTGATCCTCCTGCCTCAGCCTCCCACCTGCTGGGATGACGGGTGAGCCACCACGCCCAGCTCCGTGGAGGAACTTTCATGCCTGTCAGTGTCGGGCCCATGTGGGTGACTCCGCCCTGACCATCTGTGCTCTGTGTAACTCTGGGCTTCATGTTCCCAACGTTCTCAGCAGTTGCCAAGCATTTTTCCGCAGTGACTCTGCCGTGTAACGTGGCCGGCAGCAGCGTGGGAGTTCCTCCGTGGATTCCAGCTGCCTTGTGCAATGTCCCAGGGGCCCAGTTTCTCAGCCACCTGCTTCCGAGCAGCCCGAGCAGCGTCCCAGGTCACAGTGCTGTCCTTGAGACACCTTCCTTCATGGCTCCTGCTCTCTGAAGAGCAGTGATTTCTCCAGCTTTCTCTGTTACAGAAGTTGGCTGTGGAGTTTTGGCTTGTTTTGGGCTTTGTTGTTGTTGTTGTTGTTATTTTATTTTAAGCTTTTTAAAGTTTTATTGGGCTGTGGATATAGGTCAGCAGCAGTACAGCGCCTACCTGGCAAGTACCAGGTCCTGAGTTCGATTCCCAGTACCAATAGAAAAAAATGTCTGTATTAAGAATTTTGGTTTTTAAAAAAAAAATTGTTTTCTTTTTGTCTTGTTTTTAACTTTTTAAAGTTTTTTTTCTTTTTAAAGTTTTATTTCAAGAACTTTTTGTTTTGCTATTTTTAAAAAATCTGAATCATAGCTCACTACAGCAAAGTCAGCAAATACTGACAAAAAGAGCAGGAAGCTATTCCTGTGCCCTGGGGATCATTGCTGTGAGCCCAGGCCGTCTGGTATTATGCAGGGATATTGGTCTGTGTGCTTGTTGTTTATTCTGGGCGTGCTGAGGACTGGACTGGTGTGTCACAGATGCTGGACTGGACTTTCCCTGTGAACTGTGCCCAGCCTCTGGTTTTCCCTTTTTTTGGTACTGGGAATCAAACTCACAATCTCGCGCTTGCCAGGCAAGCGCTTATGCCACTGAGCTAAATCCCCAGCCCATTTACCTGCCGAGGCTGGAGCAGTTTGAGATTCACCCAGTTGGAGAATTGCTGCGTGCTGAGGTCGTGGTGGGGGTCCCGGGGAGTCAAAGCTTCCTCTCTGACCTGTGTGGGAGGGGACAGAAAGGGTACGCAGGGGAGCCCAAACCTGTCATGCATGTGTCAGGTGACCCCAGCCCTCCCTTAGGAAATCGAAACCCAACAAGGGGAAAACACACCCACTTCTCTGTCAGGTTGAAAATAATTAAATGATGTCAAAAGTTAATTAAACTCACAGTCTCACAATTAAATTACAAAGGAAGGCAGTGATTGTTTAGCACTATGTGTTGGTGCAGAATTTCCTCAGCACTTTCTCCTCTGCAACACAGCTTCTGTTCTCCTGGTATCTAGAGGGCAAGTTTCACACGGAGTGTGCAATTGTGTGTGCTGTGTGTACGCATGTTTCTTGGTGCTTGGGTGGAACCCAGGGCTTCATGGGTGCAGGCATATTTGTTTAACCAATCAGACTTTCCCTCCATGGGAGATTTATCTCTTGTTTAAGGAAGATTTTCAACTGGGGTGGAGGCTCACACCTGAAATCCCAGCACTTGGGAGGCTGAGGCAGGAGGATTCCAATGAGTTCAAGGGCAGCCTGAACCACACAGGAGACCTGTCTCAAAAACAAACCCAAAGCAAAACTAAATAAAATAAGGGAAGATTTGAGTCCCCATCTCTTTTTTTGAGACAGAATCTCACTGTGTGGTTCAGGCTGGCCTGAACCTCAACAGCGATCCTCCTGCCCCGGCCTCCCGAGTGCTGGGGTCACAAGTTTGCACCACACGCCTGGTTCCTGCGTGTTCCAGTTTGCACGCAGGCCCTGCTGGGAGTGCTTCGGTCAGCACAGCTCACGCGCACTGTGATTAGGAAATTGCACCAGCAACTTCCTGTCCCCTGCAATCAAGTGAGGCCGTCGTGGCTTTGAGGGCTTGTGTGTTGCCATGAAGCTGAAGAGGAGGCTGGTGCAATGCCCGCGGCCTGGAGTGGCCTTAAACACTTCCTTTGTGGCTTGGTGCTGCCCACGCCCCTGCCACTGACTCGCAGAGTGTGGGGGCCAGCCGGGGAAACGGGATGCTACCAGTGTTGCTTGTCTGCCTCTCTGGCTCTCAGCTGGGAGCTCCAGCCGTGCCCGCAGCAGGGACCCTCCCTGGGGTACCGTCACCACCTGCACCTCGACTCCACAGGACTGGGCTTGAGGAGCGGTGTCTGCTCAGGAGGTAGTGGGTGCCCGGCCCCGCTGCCCCGCTGCTTTGTGAGTTTCGGGGTGCCAGGGGAGGACGGCGGCGGGGTTCTCTGGTTGCTGGCCCCAGCGCTACCTGGCCAGGCCTCTTCTAGAGCTTTTCATGAGTGTGTTGCTGCCCATAGCTGCACCACGCCGCCTGGTCCTGGGGCTGCCACTTCCCCCGAGGGAGGCCTGAGCCCTGCCCTGAGTGCCTCGAACATGAGGTGAGCAAAACTGTGATAAAAATACAGTGGATGCTGCCGCCGCCCAGCGCCAAAAGGCAGCCCGTGAGAACACGACGCTGGGTCCTCGTCCACCTCATCTGGCACCGTGACTTTCGGCTCTTCCGAGTCAGAATGAAAGGGAAACCTTTTCTTTTCTTTTCTTTTCTTTTCTTTTCTTTTCTTTTCTCTTTTCTTTCCTTTCCTTTCCTTTTCTGTTTTCTTTTTCTCTTCTCTTCTCTTTTCTTTTCTTTTCTTTTCGGTACCGGGGATCGAACTCACAACCTAGCACTTACCAGGCAAGCACTTGAGCTGCTGAGCTAAATCCCCGAAGGGGAACATTTTAAATTGATGCAGGACATCGAGGCAGCCTGGGAAGCACAACTTAAAGACCCTCAGGAAAGAGGACCCCAGAGCTGCTTCAGAAAGTGGCCAGAACAGTGAGAGGAGAGTGTAGGAAGCAGGGGGAGGGGGAGGATTTTGAGGCGAGGTGTCTTACTGTCATAGACGTGAAAACTTTCAGTTTGCTGTAGTTTTTCTCCTTCACCCATAAACCTTGCCAGGGGCCCCAGCCCTTTGCTTGCCCCTGTCCACCCAGCTCGTGGGTGGAGGTGAGGGGCTGCCTGGGCCCGTGTTGTTCAAGGCCTCCCTCCGCTCCTCCCTCCCTGGAGAGTCGCCAAGGTGTGCACAGTGCAGGGCTACCCACCTGCCTGCTGGCGCCTTTTGGGTTAAATCCTCTTCAGCACAAGTACCGCTCCTGGGCTGGCTGTGGCTCCAGCCTCTGCTGGCCTCCTGGTGGGCAGTCCTGCTTTTGGGATTGGGGAGGGGAAGATGTGTGCCTCAGCTCCAGGCAGGCGGCAGATCACTTGACGCCAGTGGAGAAGGCAGGGCTGTGTCTGCATTTGTTTGTCATTGTTGGTTTTGTTTGTTTATTTTTGGACAGACTCTCGCTATGAGTTCGAACTCACTATGGAGCCCAGGCTGGCCTCAAACTCATGGTGATCTTCCTGCCTCAGCTTCCCCAGTGCGGAGATGACAGGTGTGCACCACCACGCCTAGCTCCGCGTCTTGCATTTGATCTGTGACTCTGTTACTGCTTTTCAGTGACTTCCAGGAACTGATGTAGGGGGCAGAGCGGGCTCTCTGCCACTCTAATCCACTGTCCTTTCCCTTCATCCCCAAGATATTCTGAGAAAAGGCTCTCTGCCCAAGTCAGCAGTTACAAACCACAGCTGCACACAGTCAGGCCAGTCTGACCTGCAGACCCGCTGCCATTTGTAGGGAACCAGAGCACCGAAGCTGGCAATGGTGAAAGTGAAATGCTGGGTTCCTGCACCGCAGAGCTCGTGTGGTTCTGACGAGTCCAGGGCTGTTTGCGTGTGGCCGGTCCCGTGCCGTGGCCCCTCAGGACGTGGAGCCCCAATGAATCCGAGTTGGTGATCTGTCCAGGTTGCCTGGTTTGCTCTCTCCAGCCTAGGCAGGCTGTCTCCAAATTCCATCAGTCCTGCCCCCAGCCTTAGCCTCCAAAGTGAGGCGGTCCCTGTCTTCCCCAAGGCCCTGCCCACGAAGGAGAGGCAGGGCAGGGCTGGGACAGCCACAGCTGTTTGTCTTTTATAACAGGAAGCCACCCCTAGTCCTCGCCCTGCTCCCCATAGGAACAGTGTAATTTCTCAAGTTCTGTGCCAGCATTTGGACGAGTCTGGCAGCTTCTTAGAGCACTCAGCATCTTTGTGAAAGCCGTGTAATCAGTGGGGAAGCGCCTTAGCATGTAGGCAAATGAGCTAACTGAATGTTTTTGCTGTTTTGCTCACAATGGGCCAGACTTGAAGCAAGTTAAACTCTTCCGTGGGGGGAAGGAATAAAGAAACTGTGGTATGCCCAAATAGTGAAGTATCATTCAGCCCTGAAAAGAAATGAGCTAAAGTGTACTACATGAATGTACCAACTTCTTATGACAAATGCAATCATTGTATGCTGAAAATGTGTACTAAGGCAGAGGAAAAAATGAGCCAGCATTGGCAAAATGGTATATGCTTGTAATCCCAGCAACTCTGGGAGGCCAAGGCCAGGGGATCACAATTTCAAGACCAGCCTGGGCAACTTAAAGAGACCCCATCGTAAAATTAAAAATAAAAAGAGCTGCAAACATAGCTAAGCATAAGAGTGCCTGGGCCCTGGGTTCAGTCCCCAGTGCACCCTCTACTCCTTGAATCTAGCAAATCATCAAAAGACCAGTAAACGTTATATGAAAGAAGCCGATCTGAAAAGGCTGCCTGCTCTATGATCCCAATTTTGCAGTGTTCCAGAAAAGGCAAAACTGTGGTTGTCGGTTGCCAGGATTACAGGGGAGGGGGGAAAGAGGGTGAGGGAGCCGCAGAGGATGCTTGGAGAGGCTGCCCGTATGACACTAAGGCTAAGGGAGCCCTGCGTGTGCCAGGGCTTCGCGTGCCAGTGACGTGGGTGCAGGTCACCGGTCCTGGCTGACGCGTCCCTAGGAAGCTGGCAGTGGGGGAGACTGCGAGAGTTCCAGACCAGGAGCAGAGAGGGCGTCTGAACTCTGCAGAGCTTTGTTGTGAACTGCTTCGAAAAATAACTTCCATCCACAAATACCAGTAGCAAACAAACCTGAACGCTAAATACTGGATTTTTAAAATCCCACTCCTGTCTGGTGACTTATCAGTGATTTTTCAAAAAGCCATCATTCCCAAGCTCACAGTCACGTGGAGCTGAGACTGGGACCCATGAGTCCTTTCTCCTGGGGTCCCCATGCCCAGGACCCCAGAGACTGATTGCTGCCCGAAGAGCATGGAGCCCCCAAGTTTGGGGTAAGCAGAATATCTCTGACCTTACTTCTCTACTTCCTTCAGCCCTTAAAGTGTGGGGCTAGCAGGGTGTGGTGGTGCTCGCCGTAACCCCAGCACTCAGGAGGCTGAACAGGAGGCTCACAGGGTTTGAGCCCAGCCTGGGCAGCCTTGGCGAGGCCTTGGCATAAAGTAAAATAAGATCATGCCACAACTCAGTAAACCAAATATAGATATTCCTCATTTTATGATCTACCTGTTTAATAACTATCCAGATTTATAACCAGTCAGCTATATACGACGGACACACACACAGTTTGCACCTCTGGTTTACAGCCTGGCAGTACCGTACTCCCGAGGGCTGACTGGCCCCTCAGAACCTGTAGGGGGAACAAAGAGACCAACTTCAGGGGCCCAGGGGGCCCAGGGGGTGCTGGTCTGTACTGGGCTCTGCTGCTGGCCCGCTGTTATTGGCCAGCAGGGGGTGGGCAGCGCGAGGTTCATGGGACAACAGCTGTACAAAGCAGGTGCCTGAGGAGTAGATTATGGAGGAACCAGGTTTTCTCTGAACGCAGACGCCTGTGTTTTGCTAACTGTCTGAGCAGGTACTGTCTTGCCTCGGGAGTGCCTGGTTATTATCAGCATTCCATCCGTCTGTCTGTCCATCCGTAGCCAGGGGCACGGGGCCTCCAGCACACCTCCTGCTCCTGAAGTGAGGTCTCACTGACCTCGGGACTGCAGGGGGTTTAAAGGGTGCACTGACCCCGGGACTGCAGGGAGTTTAAGTCACGTTGTTGGGGCCCCCATGATCTGCCACAGAGCCTGGTCCTCAACACGTTACACCCTGTCTGTACCGTACTTTTTAAAGTCTTTTTGAGACTTAATTTTTTAAGTCTGTTTAAGACAAGTTCTCATTATGCAGTTTAGGCTGGCCTTGAGCTCACTTTGCAGCCCAGGCTGTTTTTGTTTTTTTTTTTTTGATACGGGGATCAAACTCAAGACTGCGTTTGCAAGGCAGGTGCTTTGCTGCTGAGCTAGCGCAGTCCCTCCCCGTCTGGTTTTGAATTTGCAGTGATCCTCCTGCCTCAGCCTCCTGAGTGCTGGGATTACAGGCATGCACCTCCACATCCTGCTGGTACTGTGATTTTTGCTGATTGTACTGTGTGTACAGGACATGGCTGTAGTTTTCTGTTCTGCTACTCATTACAGCCCTGCCTGTAAGCATTATGCAAATACAAGCAAAGCCATCAGGTTGGAGTGGGTTGGTGTCTCCCTGGACCGTTTCTTTGTGCTGAATATTGTGTCATCCATACCGCACACGATTCCTCATTTAGCGACCAAGTTGCAGGCCTGGGACTCTGGTTAGATGAGGGGTACCTGGACCTTACTGGAGAGATGGGACTTGTGTGCCCCGCGGCAGCCACTGGAGACCACAGGGTCTGCGCCTGCGGTGATCAGGAGCTAGAAGGTCTGAGCCCTGAGACATGAACTGCTGCAGGGGCGAGGCTGAAACCCCTGCAGGGACAGTTTGATGGCTTCTCAAGAAGGTACGCCAGGTGGAAGACCCCGCCACGCCACGCAGCTCAGGCCTTTACTGGGAGGAAGGGAAGGAACCCAGGTGCACACGTGTTGCTAGCTGCTGTATTTCTAACCGACCCAGACACATGGCCTGTGTCCAGCAGCGGGGTCGGTGGGTACACAGTGTGTCCGTCCCCACCGAGGAATGCGACAGGGCAGTCAGAAGGGATGAGCCATCCGTGTGCACAGGAATAGGAGGGAACTGCAGAATCATTATGCCCAGTGAAAGAAGCCAGATAAGTGCGCGCCTTAGATTCCACTTTTATAAACTCTGGAAAATATAAACTGCCCCGGGTGGTGGCGCACACCTGTGATCCCAACACCGAAGAGCCGGGGCAAGGGGTGTCACTCAAAGTTTGAGGTCAGCCCGAACTACACAGTGAGACCCTGTCTCAAAAGAAAAAAAAAAGAAATAAAAAATACAGACTGACGGCAGAAACAGATCAGGTGACTCTTTCGGGCATGCACGTTTACTGCCTCGGTTGTGATTTCACAGTGAAGGCTAATGTCCAGAGACAGAGGCTTCACCCTTCAAATGTGTGCAGTTTCTCCTGTGTCTCTCACACTTCATTAAAACTGTTTTTAGAAAGAAAGAAACAACAAAAAAACACCCTGGGGCGGGGTGGGGGAGGGTGCACGCCTGTAATCTTAGCACTGAGGCTAAATTCAAGGCCAGCCCTGGCTCCAGACCCGAGATCCTCTGTGTGTGTGTGTGTGTGTGTGTGTGTGTGTGTGTGTGTGTGTCTGTCTCTCTCTCTCTCTCTCTCTCTCTCTCTCTCACACTCTCACACTCCCACACTCCCTCTCAGGCTGCGGCCTGGAGCGTGGATTACAGGGCAGTGGGTCCAATTGCAGGGAGGCCCGTCCCTCCCTCTCTGCCAGAAGCCCTTCCTGCAGCCGGCCGCCGGGATGATTGCAGTGCTGGGCGGCGGTGTCTGCTGCCACGTCGGGTTTCTGCAGATCCGGTGGAAACGGGGAAGCCCAGCGCGTTCCCCTCCCCTCCCCCTCCTCGTCGGCCCGCTGTCCTCCCCGTCCCTGTGGGTGCCTAGGCTGGAAGGGAAGGGAAGGGCGCTGGCCGCCATCCCGGGCAGCAGCGCGCTGGGGTGGGGGGAGGGGCCCAGGGTATGGCTGGAAGAGCCGCAGGGGGTTAAGTACCCGGGGCTCAGTTTCCTCCCCGACCCCAAGCTGGGCGGCCTTCCCGGAACTTGGGGCGCCAGGGGAGCCCCAGCCCAGGCAGTTGCGTGCTTTCCTAGACCGGGAAGCGTGCAGTGTTCGCACCGCCCCCTCTCCTGTGCCCCAGAGCCCTTCCCATCCCCCCACTGCGGAGCGTTTTCCTGCTGACCTGCGCCACCATCGCGGGATCTGCCCCGCGGAGGCCGAGCGCAGCGGGCGCTGCCTTCCTTCCTCTTCTCACTGTGTGTCTGTGCTCAGTAGCACCAGGAGCCGGGAGCACAGCGCCGGACTCGGTGACAGGAGGAACCAGGAGGGTGGAGTCGCAAACCGAGGGGAGGGGGGAGCATGCCGGTCCCCCACCGTGACCACTGACCAGGAGGCTGAGGCACTGGGGTTTCCGGCAGGTGTTAAGAATATTGTCCTGAGTTACTTTTTTTTCCTTTTTAGTTTTTTAAGACAGAGTCTCACTGTGTAGTTCAGGCTGGCCCCCAATTTACAGTGATCCTCCTGCCTCAGCCTCCCAGTGCTGGGATTACAGCGTGCACCACCACATCTGGCCATATGTTGTAATTCTTTCAAGCCCCCTTTCTCTCTGCTTACTCCGTTCCTTGGTCCCTCCCCATCGGCAAGAGCTGGACCTGTCCAGACTGAGCACCCAGACTGCACCCAGCTGCACCCAGACTGGCCCTGCACGTCGTCCCCTGCTAAGGCTCGGAAAGCCCAACCAAGGCAACCCACTCCCCTGCCCAGAGTCCTCAGGAGATTCCGGGGTCCAACAGGGTGCACCATGACTATCACTTTCCAGGCAAGCAGGTCAGGCATTTGCAACAAATCACTTCCTCTGCTTCTCTGGACCCTACCGCAGGGCAGTGCCCTCTTCCATCACCCCACACAGGCCCTGCTGGCTCTCAGAGTGACCCCTTCTGCACGGACTCCCCAGACCCCAGCCCACTAGATCTCCCCTTGACTTTCACCTCCCTCCAGCCCCCGGGCTCGGAAGGCACCAGATGGACCAGAAATTGAACAAGCTGGGCCCTACCCCTGAATAGCCTGCTATCCGGGTTAACTGGGAGAGGCTGTCCGCAGCAGCTCCGCCCTGGGAAATGGAAGGCCAGCCTCAACTACAAAGCTAACCCTGTCTCAAAGGAAAAAAAAATGAGGCCGGGTGAGGTCTGTGTGGCAGCCCTCCTGGCGTGAGCAAACTCACTGTGCGCAGCACGCACGGATTCATACAAAGAAGAAACATGTCCAGGTGAAAAAACAGGACAGGACTGCTCCTCGGGAGAGCGACAGACTTGGAAGGAGCCTCCTGGGGATTTTGTGATGGGCTGGGGAAGGTGGCGTCTCACCCTGTCCCTTGGCTCTGCTGTGACTCAGTTTACCCTCCTGGCACTCTGGAATCACTGGTGTGTTCTTGCCTTGCAGGAGCCTGCGTGAAGTGCAGCAAAGGGGTGTTCGGGGCCGGCCAGGCCTGCCAGGCCATGGGCAACCTCTACCACGACGCCTGCTTCACCTGCGCGGCCTGCAGTAAGTGTGGGGCGCTCTCGGGGAGTGGGGGGAGCAGGCGCAGGTGACTCAGCCCAAAGTGCCCAGGGTGGCCGTGGCTGGGGTGCTGGGCCAGGCCCGGGGGGCTTCCTGACTGCGGCAGGTTGCAGCTGCACTGCAGAGGCCTCAGGGGATGCGGGGGGGTGTCCAGGATGTCCAGGATTCCTCCATGTGGACAGCTGCCCCCCAGCTGCAGGGCCATCAGTGAGTCACTGAAACAGCACGACCCGGGGCCCTGGGGAGCCGCCTGACCCTGATCTTGGATTTGGAGCTGCTGTCCCTCTGAGTAGGGGGCGGGCTTGCACGTGGGCACACACCAGGGCGTCTTTGTGTGTCAGGGTGCAAGTGGTGATAAGGTGGCCACCAGGACACAGAGATGAGCCGTTGTCACACAGGACATTGGCCATATCCAAAGACCGAGTCACGAACTGCTTGTTTTGTGGTGGCTTCCAGTGGGGTTCACCTGGAGAAGGGCCTTGGAAGGCACCCTGGTGATGCTCCCCAGGTTCTACCAAGGCTGGTGGCTCTGGGGGCACAGAGCCTCGGACGCCAAGGTGAAGGGCTGTTTCTGACCACCAGTCCAGTGGCTCTGCATCCTGGTAGCTCCCTAGAATCACCTAGGGAGATGAAAAGCCTGTGAGATTCTAAGGAGCAGAACCAGAAGCCCTGGGGTTTTTAGGGCAGGGTTCCTGAGACACCCGCCGGGCTGAGCGACCTTGATGCCTGGTGCCTTTGTATGGCAGAGAGGACAGGAGCCTGCCCATTGCTGGTCCGGCCCAGCGAGCCGCCTCCTGGTGCCCAGGCAGTGCCGGCAGTGCCCTGATGTCCCGAGCAGCCCGTGGCCTCACACGCACACCAGCCCTGAGGATGGGCCTGGGAGTCCATGGCTTGTGGCTTGTGGCTTGTGGCTTGTGGCTTGAGCTGCGCTCAGCGGCATCGCAAAAGCCAGGGAAGACTCCGGGCTGGGTCAGGAGGACCATGGCCGGTGCCCCGAGGAGACCCCAGGTTGCCCAGTTCTCGCTTCCCCAGCCCCAGCCTCTCTGTGTCCTTGGGCTCTGCGTTACCATCGGTGGCCGAATGTCACCAGGACACGTGGTGTCAAGTGATCCTTGCTGCCTCGTGGCAGGTGACCAGTGGGTATCTGCTAAGGAAATTTACCTCACCTTCCTGAGGCTCTGCTCTCCCCTTTCAGCTGGGCCCAGTCCCCCCATCCCCGTGGCAGCTGATCAGTTACAGTTCCACAGCGTCTTTGCCCCGAGTTCACAGTTATCTGGATAGCGATCGTGATCGGATCGTCCTGAAATGTTAATCTTTGACTTTTACAGCTCTTGCTCAGCATCTACTGTACTTACCAGGAAATAGAAAATAAATGCTAAGCAGAGGCTGGCTTTCACCTCTGCAGTGACCTTTTGCACTAGGGAGGGTGTGGGGGCACAGCGCTGAGACTTCTGGTGACAGAGGCCCTACATGGGGACTTGTAAGCAACAGAATCCGCCGCTTGCGCCTTGGGAAGCTGGAAGTCCAAGCTCCTGTCTCTGGCACATGGGCGTCTGGGGAGCCCGCTTCCTGGCTCCTCGGGCTCCTCCGTGGCGCCCTCTCTAGGCCCTTATGCAAGGAATCAGGGCTGGAACCTTTCGGAGGCCCTGCCCCTCCACCCCATC
This sequence comes from Dolichotis patagonum, assembly GCA_004027295.1. Lineage (NCBI taxonomy): Eukaryota > Metazoa > Chordata > Mammalia > Rodentia > Caviidae > Dolichotis > Dolichotis patagonum. The sequence goes on from PVJX010000936.1 coordinate 45,882, forward strand.
GGCTAGGAGTTGGAATTTGGGTGCAGCGCAGGTGGCCAGCAGGTTCCGAGTGTGGCCGCATAGTGTCCTGAGTTTGCCCTGTGTCCGTCTGGCCCCGACCCTGCAGGACAGAGCGGCCGCGGGTTTTGCTGGGCAGGCGCTCTCGGCCTCTCTCATCTGTGGTCTGGTCCACGCTGCCTGTCACTTCCTCCTTCCTCTGCCTTCTCTGTGGATTCCCCTTTCTCACTCCCACAGCTCTGACCAGTGTTCTCTGGAACTCTGACCTCAGTGTTCTTCGGTGTCACCACAAGGTCCGGCCTCCTCGTGGTCTGGGAGCCCTTGCTCTGTCCCCAGGGTGGACCCTGTTGTGGCTCCCTGCTGTCCTCTTGGGTTCTGGCTGCTTCTGGTGCCACACCCGGGCGGGAGCAGGAGCGTGGAAGTCCTGTGGGCTCTAGGCGGGTCCCCCCTCTGCATGTTTCTGGCTCAGGGACAGGAGCGGCAGCATTGAGTTCGTGCTTAGCCGTGGGAACCACAAATCGGACCATAAGGTCCCCAGAGGACCTGGCCTGTTGGGGTCCTAGCGGGACTGCGCTTCTCTGGTCTTCCCAGGTTTGGTCTGGATTGGTGTGCGTTCTTTGGAGCTGTGATCATAAAGTATAAATGCTGCATGCACACGTGGGTGCGACACTGTATCACCCCTCCCAATGAGCACCCCCTTGATGCTCCCTGGTAACCGGCCAGGATGCCCCATGCCTTGTGACCTTGGCTGCTTCCTGATGTCTTTGGTGTCTCCCTCCCCGCCTGGCCCCCGGTCTCCTCGCTGTGAGCCATGGTAAGCATCCACCGGTTCCCGGAGGTCTTTGTCCTTGCTGTGTTTGGTTGCTGTGCAGATGTGTGCTATGGGTCCCCCACCCCTGCGCTGGGGGAGCCCCTGTCCACCCTGGAGCAGGAGGGCAGGGCGCGGCAGCGGCTCCCGTGCAAGCTCCGGAGGTCAAGTGCCTCTGAGGAGGAGCTGGCACAGAGCCTGGTCACAGAGAGGAGAAATGCAGGGAAGAAACGTGCCCTCGACAGGGCTGGGTCCCTGGGGTGCCCCTGGGTGCCTTCAGAGCAGAGGAGTGAGGAGGAAGTAGACAGGCCTGAGTCCTCACTCTAAAAGATTTGGAGCCAGGTGTGACGGTGCACACCTCTGACCCCAGCACTTGAGAGGCTGAGGCAGGAAGATCACTGCAAATTCAAGGCCAGCCTAGCAAGACCCTATCTCATAATAAATGGAAGGTTTTGTTCATCCTGGAAAGGTGAAGGAAATTCCATCCGGCAATCAAGGTGAAACCTGTCGGCCACATTAGTTAGTGTTCACGGTCTCTATTTGTTATTTCCCCACTGTTTGAGTTGGAAAGTACTCAGTTGGCTAAGACACTGTGCTCCTCCCCTGGGGCTGCGAACCCGAGTGTCCAGGTCTAGGGGCCGGGGACCCGGAGGAGGACGCAGTGGAACTGCCGTTCCTTGCACTCGGTCAGTGGGAGCCAGCGCTCTGTCCACCTCCTGAACAGCCTCAGGTCTCACTGCCCTCAGGGTTCCCCCCCATTGAAACTACAGACTACGCATTTCTGGGCTCTGGTGTCCTCAGTGTTCTCTTCTGGTGTGTCAGGAAAAGCCTCTCACAGTGGGAACAGAAAAGCAGAAGAGAATGGATTTGTAATGCTGCACACGCCTAGTAGCATCCCAGCACCCGGGAGGCTGGGGCAGGAGGAGCTCCGTAAGTTGGAGGCTAGCAGTCTGTCCTAGCAGTGAATTCGAGGTCAGCCTGGACTACATAGCAAGACCCTGTCGCAAAAAAACTTTTTAAAAATGCCAAAAAAACCACTTGGAGTGACAAGAAACATGTGCCATAGAGTAGGACCCAAGCCCCAAGGCCGGACTCCTGGGATCTTGACAACCCTTGGTGTTGTGACTTTGTGTCCATCGCACTGGCTGCCAGCTACAGTGGGGCTTGGGTTGCTTCCTTGTCTGTGTGACTGCACTTTACAGAGAAATAGGCCTGATGGAAATGCACAGCCGCCTCAAAGCAGCTGCTGACCGCAGCGGAGCTGAGGAGGACGCGGTGTGACGCAGGGGCTGGGACAGGCCGTGGCGTTGGTATCCCTGGAGGAAATGAAAGGTCCCCTGGAGGGACTCTGGCAGCAGGAGGAGCCCCTGATGTGAGCGGCTCGGTGCGCCACCCCCCCCTCCCCTGGCCTTGTGGTGTCCCTGCCCTGACGCCTTCTGCTAAGTGGCTTGGTGTTGGGCCCCGGTCTGCGCTTTGGGAAGAGGCACAGGTGAGGCTGGACCCTGGTCTGAGTGACCCCGCTCCCTCCCTTTCTGTCCTGTTCCTAGCTAGGTGAGCCTGCAACATGTGTTTTGTTACAACTGTTTTGTTTTTTATTGTCTTTTCGGAGACAGGGTCTCACCATGCAGCTCAGGCTGGCCTTGACCTCACTTTGTAGGCCAGGCTGGTCTCGAACTCAAAACGATCCTCTGGCTTCAGCCTCCCAAGTACTGGGATGACAGGTGTGTACCATCACGCCTGACTGCAACTTGCGTTTCCTTTGAGCCGAAACAGCTTGGATGGTTTCAGTTGCTTTTATCAGCAGTGACCCCTCTCCCCCAGCCCCTTTAATCCTATTTTTGAGACAAGGTCTTGCTAAGTCACTAAGTTGCCTAGCCTGGGCTCAGGCTTGCAGTCCTCCTGCCTCAGCCTCCCAGAGCGCTGGGAGCAGTTAACCCTGGCCAGTAGTTAACCCACTCTGCAAGAGGCCGTGTGGAGTAGACCTGGCAGAATCTGGTGCGCTGCTGCCCTGGTCACAGACGCCTTCCAATGCTTGCAGCAGATTTTACTTCAATCGCCATGTAGACAGCCATAGGGGGTGGTGAGTGGGTAACCAGTCCCCATGGGGACAGGACAGACCCCCAGTCGAGATGACACTGCCTTCTGCTTCCTGTTCCCAGCTTGTCTGTTGATGAGGCCTCTGGGAACTGAAATTTCTGGTGAAGTCTCCGGCCAAGGACTGGTTACTTTTTCAGAGTAGGCAACGGCTCATTTCTGTTCCTAGAAGGGAGGGGAGTGTGAGTGGGACTGACTGCAAGTTCAGTTTTCCCTGTCAGCTTGCGTGGCACTCAGTGTGGCGGCCTCAGCTGCCCCGGCTTCCTCAGGGACATTTCGACTTTCTTAGCTGAAGGTGAACTGAAAGTAGATAGGAAGTATCCATTTGCTGCACCTATGGGGAGTGTCTTTTGGGGGTAGATTCTCTGTATAATGGATTAGTTAGTATTTTATAATATTGACCATGTGGGGTGGGCGTGGCTCATGCTTACAAGCCCAGCACTCAAGGCTGAGGCAGGAGGATCCCTGCAAGTTCAAGGCCAGCCCGGGCTTCATAGTAAATTCAAGGCCAGCCTGAACTACATGGTCTGTCTGAAAAGACCCAAACCAGAACCATTTGCCACAGAAAGACATGGGTTTGAACCCACATTCTTCTTTTATCTCCCCTGGTAAGTTTGACTGCTTTCGCTGTTGCTTCTTCTCTGACCAAATGCAGACCCCCAGTTGGCTAAGAAAAAGTTCTGATGCTTCAAAGGTGGGGTCCCCAGCAGCCAGCTTGGTTCCGGCGGGGTGTGCTCTGGTGCCACCCAGCGGCGACTGGAGCGCTGCCCTAGACAGGGCCGGCAGCCCAGCGGCCCTGCCAGCTGTGTCCCTTTCCTTGGCTAGGCCCAGTGCAGTTCTGCCAGGAGAACATGGCGTCCCTGCCTCCTAGATGCCTCTATCTGCCTGACCCCAGCCTAGGGGGTTCCCTCTCCCCAAAGGACATGTAGCCTCTTCCGGGGAAGCTGGCAGCGTAGGCACCCATGCCTGGTGTGATGTACGGCAGGGGCCACCGAGGCACAGGTGCCTGGAGTAGGGAGATTTCCCGACCTCGAAGGTGGGAAGCGAGCCATTGGGTTCTCCATGATGGTGGCCCCTGGGCCATCCATGGAGTGCTGACCCCCGAGTGGGGACACCACCCTCGAGGGGAACTGGGAGCCCCTCCCCTGTAGAAAGATCGTGTTGGGGGCTGCATAAGGTGCAGGAGGCTCTGGGGTCCATATCCGGCACCACTGCAAAATGTCATGTTTTTATGAGGGGAAAAGACAAAGTTGGGAGTACTCTTGGGGTGAGATTTCTAGCAATTCTCAAGAATGTATGTATATATTTTTGTACTAACGGGAGTTGAATCTGGGGCTTTTATTTATTTGAGACAGGGCTGGCTAACCTGTTAAGTTGCTCAGGCTGGCTTCAAACTTTAGGTGGTCCTCCTGCCTCAGCCTCCCAGAGAGCTGGGTTTATGGCATGTGCCACTGTGCCCAGCTGAGCTTGAGTCCTCCAGTCCCGGCCTTGCTCCGGACACTAAGAGTGTTGTCTTCACGTCTGCTGCACACTTGGGTGCACCCTCTCCCCACCCTCTGACACCTGGCACGCTGGCCACAGAGGAGCAAGGGCCTGCGAGGACTTCCTGGGGGAGGCAGGTGGCAGCCCAGGCACAGACGGCTGGGGGCCATGAGGCGTGACGCCGCCAGGCTTGAAATCGTTTTGAGAAATACTCGAAAGCCCCAGCCGGAGCCTGGACACAGAAGCCATCAGCATGTGTCAGTCCCTTTCCACCCCAGTCTGCCGTGACCAGCTTCTGAGTGTGAAAACTGCAATTTGAGTCCTTGAGCCCAGACTCAGTTATACCCTTGGGTAACTGAGTTGTGCATTATCCAAAGGGTAAGGGAAGTCGGATACAGCCTCTCGGCCCCTCTTGGCCTCAGGTGTCTGGACCTGGTGCTATCCAGCTCGGAGGCAGGGAGCTGTGAAGCCAGCTGGGTGAGCTCTAAAATGAAGCTCAAGCCAGGTGTACACCTGTGATCCCAGCACCCTGGAGGCTGAGGCAGGAGGATCATCGTAAGTTTAAGACCAGCCTGGGCTTCATAGAGAGACCCTTTCTCAAAAGGAAAAAAAGAGAAACCCAATCAAAAAGCACCCCTAAAGTGAAGCTCAGAGCCGGGCTTGCTCATCCGCAGATGTTTAGGGAAGGCACAAACCTCCTCCATCGCATGCTGGCTCAGCAGTCTCACTTGGCACTGGACTTCCTCTCCCTGGAAAATAGATACACAATTTTTTTTTTGAGATACACAATTCTTAATTTTTTTTTCTTTTTATAGGTAAAGTTTTTAAAATTAAGAGCCGGGTGTGGTGGTGCACTCCTGTAATCCCAGCACTTGGGAGGCTGAGGCAGGTGAATCATTACAAGTTCAAGACCAGCCTGGGCTACAAAGTGAACCCAAGGCCAGTCTGAAGCGCATAGCGAGACCCTGTCGCAAAAATACAAAAAAAAGGTTTAAAAATTAATTAAAACCACTTTTTTCATGTTACACATCATTCTAGAAAAACAATATAAAAATGAAGTTAAAAACAAACAAGCACAATTTCAGCCAGGCATGGTGGTGTGGGCCTGTAATCCTAGCACGCCAGGAGGCAGAAGCAGGAGGATCACACGTTTTAGCTCTGCCTGGGCAACTCCAGAAGACCCTGCCTCAAAATAAATCCGAGGGGCTGCGGCTGTCGGGAAGACGGCCCCCGGAGTCAATCCAGTACCACGCACGCGCACGAACGTGAGCCTTGCTTCTCTCAGGTGCCGCCCGTGTGTACCTGACACCGGGATCACAATTTGCTTTGCGATGTGCAAGTGCGGAGAGTGGAACGGGAGCCGCCCCGCTGTGGTCCCGTCTCTGTCCCTCCGAGGCCTGCTCCGGGGTCCGGGGCCGCCTGCACCCGCGCGCTCCTGACTTTGCAAAGCGGGGCCCCAATGGCCCGCGAGCCGGGGACAGCGTCTGTCGCCCACCCCCCGGGGAAGGCGCTTGCCACTTCGTGTTTGTTAAGCCGGATGCCGGCGGAGGCGCCTGAGCCCTCGCACTATAGGAACTGGCGGGCAGTGCAGGCTCCCCAGCTTTGCAGGGCCCAGTAGCTGCGAGGCCCCGCCCCGGAAGTCCTGCTTCTTTGAGGCCGCCGGGCTCCCCCTAGTGGCCTTCCCCGGAACTACAGCCTGTGCTCAGCCGGAAGGACTTGGGTGCATTTGTGATCACACGATGAGAGGCTCGTTTTCCTTCCTGCCTAGGCAGCTTTTCTCAAAGCGAGCTGACTGTGTCCCTGTCCCATCTCCCGTGGGAGGCACTGAGGGCAGCAGAGCTCGCACCGGGGGACCCGATAGAGCAGGAGGCCGAAGAGCAGAGATGCTTTGGCTGGTGATGCTGGGCTGCTTTACCCAAACCTCCAGCCTGCTCGGGGCCTTTTAGAGAGGGAGGCTCAGGAAGTAAAGTAATTGAAACTGATCTCAAAGCTACCCGGGGTGGTCAGCTGGGGAACCCTGAAACCACGGGGCTGAAGACATTCCTGCCAACGTAGGTTAGCAGAGGCAGGAGTTACCAGAGAGGCTTCGAGGATAGGAATGTTCTTGAAGTGAGGGTGACCTCACTGGCTTTGAGGGATGGGCAGGCAGGGAGCTTCAGAGAACTACAGAGTTGTGCCCAAGGCCTTTCTGTGCTCCCCCACTTCGTTATTATAAAACTGAGGCAAAAACAAACAAACAAAAAAACCCTAAAAAACTGATACATAGTCACTGCAGAAAAAAACTGATTAAAAATCTTCTGTTTCTTATGCTCAAAAATAATGACCATTTGGTGTACATCTCATGTATATGACTGTACACATAATTTTGCTGTCATATACGGGCGAGTAGGTACCTAACTGCATTTAACACACACACACACACACACACAGCACGTGGAACAACCCTAAAATATTTTACGTGTTTTCTACATCATTAAATCTTTATTGGAAAACGTGATCTTTTATGGCTGCGTAATATTCCAACGTGTATCTATGCCATCGTTTATTTCATAAGAATTAGACATTTAGTTCTTGCTCGTTTTTGGTAAGCTACTATACATAATGCTGAGATGAAGAGCTAGATAATCTAATTTTGATGATTTCTCTAGGATAAATTACTGTACTAGAACTTTTTGGCAAAAAAAAAAAAATCAGAATGTTGCTCTGGAATACCAAACTTCTATCCTAAGAATGTATTCAGTTGCTGCCTTCCCCTAAAGAGTGTGAGGGTCTGTTTGTGTCACTGCCAGTGCTGGGTGTCAGTCTTGTCAACCTTTACCGATTATTGGTTATTTTCTTTAGTGCTGGGGATGGAACCCAAGGCCCCCACATGCTAGGCAAGCACTCACGGAGTTGCAAGCCCAGTGCCCATTACAATTTACAGTCTTGCAGATACGAGAACAGCTATAAGTTTCCTTTTACAGTTAATGGTCATTCATACTTCTTTTGTGGTTTTTCCAATTGTTTATTTACTTACTTACTTTTGCAGTACTGGGGATTGAACTGAAGGCCTTTGAACTGAACTATTGTACATTGCCAGTCTTTTTTTTTTTAAATATTTTTTGAGACAGGGACTAAGTTGCTAGACCTTTCCAGGCCAGCACTTACAATCCTCCTGCCTCCTGCCTCCCAGACTGCTAGGATTAAAGAGGCATGTACCACCTTCCACCTTGGCTGGCTCTCTTCTCCCATTCTTTACCTGTTTTTCATATAGAGCTGTTATTATTTGCATGTCGGGATTAATCTTTTTGTCTGTCACGTAACAGATGTTTTCTCTAGCTTGGATATAGTGTTTTTTCTAAAGATAGGGGTGCACATTGTGTGTCTATGTGTGTCATGTGTACAAAATAGGACTTATCTCCCTACCACCTAGGATGCATAGACATTTATGGTATTCTGGTTCTGTGTTTTTTTAAAGGAAACAATTGATAGATCACTTAGAGTCATCTTGGTTCTCCTTCTCATCTTTCCCTAGGGCAGCTGCTGTAATGAACAGTGTGGCTCTGACCACACATACAACCATCAGTGGCCGGGGGGAGGGGGCACACTTGTGCTCTCAACACACAGGAGGCTAAGGCAGGAGGATTGTTACAAGTTTGAGGCCAGTCTGAACTACATATTGAGATCCTATTTAAAAACAAAAAATCAATAGAAGACAAAGTGTGCTGGCATTTACAGGTGCACTGCTGCATCTTTGGAAACCTTTCCATATTTGCACACTAGTGCACTGGGTTTGGTTAATAATGATATATATAGGTCTTACTCTTTCCTGTTGACTGCTGTGTAGTACCTCATCCAGTGACTAGAGTTCCGGAGTCTTTCTTAGTTTATCATCACTCCTGTGTTGTGGGGAACACTGAAGATGCTTCCGGTGTCTGTATAAATGGCATTGCCCAAACCGTCGGCACACGGGCCCCCTATGCACCTTTGTGGATCTTCTCAAGGGCAGACCTTGGCAACCTGGGCTGGGCTTTACGTGCCTTCTCAGCTCTACTGGCCCCTGATGACGTGTTCCCGGCTGACATGCCAGTGGACTGTCCCACCCAAAGTCACCAAATGTAGTGGGTTTTGCCAATCAACGAAGCAAGGTAGAATCTCAGTGGTTTTCACATGAGTCACATGTTGCTGGTGGACTGGTGTCTTGTATTCAGTTATGGATACTAGGTTGCTATTAACAGCCCGTTATTACCAGGCTTTTTCTACACCCGTCCCCTTCCTATCCTTTGCTCGTTTTCCTCATTGGGTGAGTGATCATTCTCTTTACGATTTGCTGGTGTTCTGCATGGGGCCATCTTCTCCTCTTCTGGTCCTTGGCTGGATTTCCTAACACAGCCTCGACCGACCACAGGCTTAGCTCCCTGCCCAGCCTTGAGATGACAGTTGTGTCCTCTTGGGATGCAGCATCTCCGGGGAGGATGAGGCAAGCAGCACCAGATCCGACAGGCACACACGCCGCAGCCCAGAGAGCCTGAAGGCTGTCCAAGCCTTTCCCGCTTTTTTCATTGTGTGTTGATGTTTTTCTTTCTAGCCCATTTTTGTGCTCTTTCCTTAGGCAGGAGATTGAGAGGAAAAGCCTTCTATTTCGTCAACGGCAAAGTGTTCTGCGAGGAAGACTTCCTGGTGAGTGCCTGCGGGTCCAGGCAGGTAGCGCCCCGGCCCCGGCCTCAGCGCCCGTGGTCGCCCTGCTCGCGGGTCTTCTGGGCCCTCCTGCCCCCACAGCGTCCCTCTGCAGGTCTGTCCCTAGCCGGCTGAGCCCCCTTCCATGTTCCAGGAGGGGGCACCTCTTGACTCATGATCGCTCAATGGCTCCTTAACACCCATTGGTCCTTTGTGGGTCACTTACTTGCGTGGGCCAAAGTCAATAGTGCTGGGGAAATGCAGGGCTCTAATTGGCCAGTTTACGGCCAGGGTCCGCCCCCACCTGAGCCTTAATTGGTGGGGCCGGATCCCAAATGAAATACTTTTGACCACGCTAGGTGGTTTAAGGCTGCAGAAAAGTTCCCCTTTTTTCCCTTTACTGCCTTTCCAGTACATCTTCCCTAAGCCGTGTTTCTAATACCCGCGCTTTTACTATCTAGGTGTGTAGAACCCGCAGGCTTGGTCCTGCCCTCTCTTCCTTTCCCTCCCTTTCCTCTTGCCCCTTTTCCTCTCCCTCCCTCATTTTCACAGCGAGGATTCAATCTGGGGTCTTTAAGCTGAACTGCATCCTCAGCTGCTCTCCCCCTCTTTTTGAGAAGTCTCACTAGGGCTCACACTTGTGATCCTCCTGCCTCAGCCTCCCAGAGTGCTGGGATAACAGGTGTGTGCCATAGTGCAGTTTCCAGTATGCTTTCAGTATGCTTTTAAGAAGGTTCTTTTTTCTTTTCTTTTTTTTTTTTTTTTTTTTTGACACAGGAGCTCACTATGTAGTCCAGGATGGTCCGGGCTGGCCTTGAACTCATAGCAGTCCTCCTGCCTCAGCCTTCTGAGTGCTAGGATTACAGGCATGCATCACCATGCCCACCTACAGAGAGTTCCTCATTTCTTTCAAAGATTTTAGGGCCCTGAGTGTGTGTGTGTGAGTGTGTGTGTGTGTGTGTGTGTGTGTGGTGTTTGATAAAGTAGATATTTATCACTTTTTTCAAAGCTAACTATAAAAGACATTATTTTCTTCTACCACTGGGGATTGAACACATACTAAACACATGCTTTACCACTGAGCTACACCCAAGCGTGCACAGTTTTTTAATCAGAAGCAGACTTGAATTTGCCTTCCCTCCTTACCCTGAGCTGGTCATGTGACTGGGGGCAATCCTGGGATGTGCTGAACCTCACTGAACTCCCCGTGCTTCCTTGTGATAAATCGGGATAACAGCGTGTGTCCCTCGGAGTCATTCTAAGGGCCTCAGAGGTGGTGTCACACTTGAGTATGTGTCAGAGTCCCCAAAGGGCTGTGAAAATACGGGTGCCCGAGCTTCCAGGCAATGCCAGGGAACTCCTCCTCGAGAGCCACTGAGCCGAGGGCTAAGTGCACTGTCTTACGCAGCCTGGCACTCCATGGCTGCCCACGCCCAGCTGTCCTTAGGGCGAATGGTGTTAGTATGCGTAATACCTCCAGGGCCAGAGGAGAGCCCATGACAGCACGCAGTCCTGTTGTTCTTGGACAGGTGACCACTACTGCACGGGTACGCATCTTTCTCTGTACTTCCCTCTCATCCTCTTGGCCAGTGGGGAAGCGGCCGATTCATGCACCCTGCCTGCGTTTAACCTTCCTTTCCTTCTTCTGCAGTACTCTGGCTTCCAGCAGTCTGCCGACAGGTGTTTTCTCTGTGGACATCTGATCATGGACATGGTGAGTAGTATCAGCCAAACAAAATCTCAGCGTCTCAGGAGGAGGAGGCATTTAGGGAAGAAACAAATGAACAGCCCAGCGCAGTGCAGCGTTTCCTTCCCGAGGTGTGTTTGCAGCTGGTTTCATGAAAAGAGGTCTCTGCTCTCTCCCGTGGGCTGTTTGCTACACCCTGGCCCCGCCCTGTCCGCTCTGACCTTCCTGTCTCCTGGTGGCTTTTGGGCAGGAAGAACAGGGCATCATTCCTGAGAGACAGATGCAGCCCGTTTGCACTACTGGAATCGGCGCAGAGTCAGACAAATGCGGCTGTTTCCCCCTTGTCCTGCCCAGTTCAAGCCATTCCTAAGGAGGACAGCAGGCCTGTCTCTTAGTTCTCAGACGGCACAAGGCCCGGACCCCCTTCCTGTCTCAGCCACTGGCTGGCTGAGGTTGCCCCAGGCCATGCAGCAGTGCCTCTGTCTCTTCAGCCAGGGCGGAATTTCCTTCCAGTCAGGCCTTGGGTTGATGAGTAGGGTTTCAAATTGCTACCCCAGGAGACCTGCCTGTGAGACTCTCTTTAATATACGGTGGGAGGAAGTGATTATATAACACGCTTTTAGTTAGGAAGCATTAATCCCTCTCTTCCCTGACCCATTAATTCCTCTTGGAGAAGAAGATTGGCTCTCATTGCTTTTTTTTTTTTTTTGGTATTGGGGATTGAATTTACAGCCTTGTGCTTGCCAGGCAGGTGCTTGTGCTGCTGAGCTAAATCCCCAGCCCTATTATTTATTTATTTATTTATTTATTCTTTTTTCTTTTTTTTTAATAAATTTTATTTAAACAGAAAAAAAAGCCAAACAAAACAAAACAGAATAAAGGGTAGTAACAAAACAGAATTCCAAGGAAAAAAGGAAGAAAAGAACAAAACAAGAAAAAACCCACTAAGAAATCATTACTTGATAAATTACATACTGACATCTTGGAAATAGTTGTTCAAATTACAAAATTAAAACATGCAAAGTAGACATTCAAACAGTGAGACTGTTAACAGTTCTGCTCCACAATCTGACAAAAACAGTAATATGGTCATCCATTGTACACACTTAAACAGACATGCAATTATATCCAAAGGGTAAGATTAAACACAACAAAACAGAACAAAGCGGATCACAAGAAATCAGTGTAAGGAACATAAATTTCAAAGCTAGACAATCGGAGATACTCACTCTCTATCTATCATATTGACTCTTGTCACATACAGGGAATTCACATGAAACAACATAGTATGGAACTGATTTGAACAGGACAAGGAAGGCGTTTCAGGTCTTCAAGACCAGATAATAGGGAAGCCAAGAATGGCTGTCATAGTGTCTCTCATTCTCTTCAAAACAGCTGTCCATACTTTGATGTGTGTTGAATTTAAACAAAACAAAACAAGCTAAGTGTTAACAAGAGTGATAGTATTGCTGGATTTCACGTCATGACATTACGGAATCAGCACTGGGTACTGTAGTGTCTCTTTTTCTTCAAAGTAGTTGTTCATTTCAACATGCGTTATATAGTTGGTGCTCGTAAACTGTTTATAAGCTCTACACATGCATGAGTCTCTACATGTATATATATCCTTTCTGTATTAGAGGGAAAAACAAAACAAAGCAAGACAAAATAAAACAATTCCTAGAAAAGCATGAAGCAAAAAAGTCATATAAAACCTCAATACAAGGTGATCTACAATGGTTACCATGATGTCTCAGCAGTATATAACAACATTAATAAAAACAAAGCATTGGAGACATTATAAGACTTCAAAAGCAAGTAATAATCAAACCAGAGTGGGTATCTTAGTGAATCTTGTCATCTTCATTGTAGTTGTCAATACTCTTAGACTTGGTGCTATCCATCATAACAGATTTGAATAAAATCAGTCAATATTAAACAGCAATCTAACAAATCAGATTCAAATAAGATCAGTCATATTAAGACAGTTTAAGTTATATAGGTCTTCAGATTAAGTTGATAGGAAATTAAGGATGATTACCATAATATGTCCTCTTATTTTTGGGATAGGTGACCGTGCCCTCAAATCTAGTATAAGTAGGCAAACTGAAACAGCATGTAATCCGTCTAAGCAAAGTGGTGAGAATAATGTAGATTTTAAATCTTGTTACCCTATTAACAATATCCTCTGCCTTCCTTTTTTAGACAATTCCTCCCCTTTCACTCCCATAGGGTGCACTGCTTATTTGGGGTCCCACTACCTCCCTATACAGAGCATCTCAATGGACCCTATCTCCTGATCTACTCTGCCTGTGTTTCTTTTTGTTAGTATCTCGAGGCCATCTATATTAGAGATTACAGCCAATCTTCTCTGCCTCATTTCTGCTATTCTATTTTTCTGCCATTGGTTGTCTGTTTTTCTCTTCCACTCCACTGTCTGCCCCGTTCACTGAGGCCTCTCTGCCATTGTTCCTGAAATGCTCGTATTCTTGTTCTTCTCTTTCTAAAATGTCCTTCAGCATTTTTTGTAGGGTTGGCTTGATGGTCACAAACTCTCCCAGTTCCTCTTTGTCATGGAAGCTTCTCCATTAACTTCTAGAGAGAGTTTTGCAGGATACATCAATCTGGGCTGGGGGTGGTTCTCCTTCAGGGCTTGAATTACTTCACTCCAAGCTCTTCTTGACTTGACAGTCTGTGTCAAGAAGTCTGTCATGATTTTGATGGATTTTCCTTTATAGGTGATCTGTTTCTTTTCTGATGGCTTTTAATATTCTGTTCTTATATTGAATTTCTGGGATCTTGATTATTATGTGTCTGGGTGTAGCTCTGTTTTGGTTGTGGGTGGCTGGAGTTCTGTATGCTTCATACATCTGCATATCATTTCCTTTTTCTATGTTTGGAAAGTTTTCCTTAATAATTTCTGTGAATAGCCTTTGCAGTTCCTTTGTTCTGACTCCTGCTTCTTCATTCACATGCTTTATTCTTAAGTTATAGATCCTCTTGTCAACCTCTAGCCTTCCTATTGTTACTGCCTGCTCCCTTGTTATTTTTAAGAGAGCTTTCCTTTCATGATCATACATTGCAAGCCTTTCTTCAAGTTTTGATAGTCTATCTTTAGTTTCTTTCAAGCAGTTTTGCCAGCTTTCAATGGAGTTTTTAGTTTCCTGGTGATCTCTTTGAATCTGCTTCATGAATTCTAGGTTTTCTTTATATTCTTCATTGAATGTTTCTCTCCTTTTGTGTTCCTTCATTCTTCCATCTGTATCTTCTTGAGAGGTACTTAGCTTTTCTTTTATTAATCTACTTATCTCTTGTTTAACTTGAATTAATATTTCAGTTTTGATCTCATTTACGAGGTCCTGAAGATATCTCTTTATGTCCGCTGACGCTGTGTTTGATGTTGCATGTTTGCTGCCCTCAATCTCTTTTGTATTCACCTCTCCTGGATCAATATTCTCAGGGTTGGGGCCTGGGGGCTTTTTCTTATTTCCCTCTCTTGTCATGTTTTTGGTTCCTTCCATACAAGTGTATAGTGTAATTCCCAGCCCCTTTTCTTGTTGGTTAGGGTTGTTCTGGAGCACGCAGGCTAGGAGCTTCTGCCCTCTCCAGTCCGCTATCAGAGACTCTTTTTTCCTATACCTGTTTTTTTGTTTTGGTTTTGGTTTTGGTTTGGGTTTGGTTTTGGTTTTGGGTTTGGTTTTGGTTTTGGTTTTGGTTTTGGTTTTGTAAGATGGGGCCTCACTGGGTACTGCAGGCCAGCCTTGGACTCACTGAGTAGCCCAAGCTGGCCTCAACTCACAGCAGTCCTCTTGCCTCAGCTTCCCAGGTGCTAGGATTATAGGTGTGCACCGACACACCTGGTTGTCACATTTGTCCAGGGCAGAGCTCCTCCTCTGGGTGTGGGATTTCGGGAAGGACCCCTCGTAGGTCCCTGCCAGTTGAGCGCCCCCTCCACCGTGTGGCCCCTGCTCCCATGCGCTCCTCTCTCCTCACCATCCCGCCCTTCCTCTTAAGCCCCACTGATTCTTAACCTTTCTTCTTTGACACCCCAGATCCTGCAGGCCCTGGGGAAGTCCTACCACCCCGGCTGTTTCCGCTGCGTCATCTGTAACGAGTGTCTGGACGGGGTCCCTTTCACCGTGGACTCGGAGAACAAGATCTACTGTGTCCGAGATTACCACAAGTGAGGCGGGGAGCCATGGTAGCACCACAGTAGCCCCACAGCTCGCCCACAGTTGGCAGGGGCTTGGTGGCTTTCAGGGCTGCAGCGTAGACGTTGAGGGGCTTGTGGGTACTGCTGTAGATAGGAACTGGTTAAAAAGTCACGTTCAGTGAAAAAACCAGAACCCTCTTTAAAAAGAAAAAAGAAAAAACCAGAACCAGAACTTGTCATTGGAGTCCCGATAAGGCCTCAGGAGGAGTCCAGCAAGCCCGGGGCTCCCAGGTTTCACTGGCTTTGACTGGCTGAGGCTCCAGAGGGTCGTCTAGGGCCCTCATGCAGCCAGAGGCTGCAACATGACCCGGCTCTGACTGGGAACCCCAGAACCCCAGAGCCAGCGGCCCTGCAGCAGATTCCATGATGGGGTGGGGAAGAGCACGGGGGTCCCTGTTCACCTGTGGGCTGAGGGGGCGGCGGGGGCGGCCGCCTAAGCCCCGTCTTCTGGGAAAATGCAGCACGATCTGTCTGCCTCCTGTTCCTCTGCAGGGTGCTGGCCCCAAAGTGCGCGGCCTGCCGGCTCCCCATCCTCCCGCCTGAGGTGAGATGCTTGTCACACCTGCCCCTGGGTCCCCAAGGCTGGCCTGGCTCCGAGGCCATCCCAAGAGCCTCCCTCCTGCCCTTGACTCTTCAGAACACCCTGCTCTGAGATCATGCTGTCACCCGCTGGCTTCCCCTGCCCTGCTCCTGTGTGTCCATCTCAGCAGGTCAGACTCTCTTAGAACTCTTAGATGAGAGAGGAGTGGACTCTTTACTTATTTTTAGTATGGTCTCACTGTGGAGTCCAGGCTGACCTTGAGCACTGTGTAGCCCAAGCTGGCCTCAAAACTCAGAGAGATCCTCTTGCCTCAGCCTCCTGAGTGTGGGGATGACAGCTGTGAGCCACCATGCCGGGCTCAGCTACATTGCTTAAGACACGATGTTCCCCTTTCATTGGTCCCCTTTTGGTGCTGGCTGGTGTTCAGGAGGTGCCACTGCCCCGCCCAAGGTGTCGCTCTCCATCCTTTTCCTTGTTAAGTGTTAGTGTCTGTGACTGACGGTGTCCCCTCCAGAGTCCCTGCCTGTCGCCCCATCCCTTCTCTCCCTGCCTGTGGCCCCTGACGGGCCCCTCCCTGGCCTCTTCAACCCACCTTGCATCCCCTCCGTTCCAGGGCTCCGACGAGACGATCCGAGTGGTGTCCATGGACCGAGACTACCACGTCGAGTGCTACCGCTGTGAGGTAGGCCCCTCTGCTTGCCAGCCCCAGCCTTTCCCAGAAGTCCAGGGGAGTCAGGGAGGCTCTGCCCCCCAGAGCTGGCGTAGGGAGGGGTGGGTGATCAGGTGCCTGGAGCATGAAGGTCTTTCTCTGCACAACCCTAGTGGGTGTGGTGGCGTGCATCTCTGATCCCAGCACTCTGGGAGGCTGAGGCAAGAAGGCTGCGTGTTCAAGCCCAGTCTGGGCAATTTAGGGATTTGAGAAAATCTTATCTCAAAATAAAAATAGAAGAGCTGGGGATGCAGCTTAGAGCAAAGGCCCTGGGTTCATTCCCAGACTGCAAAACCCAAAAGACAAGCAGAACTGGCAAGTCTTGAAACTCACTCTGCCCTCCCGGAGGCTGCAGAGCTGAAGGCTCCGGGAATGAGGGTTTGGGCCTCTCTGGGCAGAGGCACGACGGAAGGCACTCCCTTCCCCACTCCTTTCCTCCAGCACCCGCGAGGAGGTTCCTCTTGGAAGCAGGTGCATAGGAGTGGGGTCCCTGCCTGCCCTTCTGTGGCTGTGCTGCACCCCAGGCCGAGGAGCCCCTGGTGCCCTGGATCAGACA
The DNA here is from genome assembly GCA_004027295.1 of Dolichotis patagonum. Classification (NCBI taxonomy): domain Eukaryota; kingdom Metazoa; phylum Chordata; class Mammalia; order Rodentia; family Caviidae; genus Dolichotis; species Dolichotis patagonum. Next base: position 62,625 of record PVJX010000936.1, read on the forward strand.
AGCTGGTGGCCGCCCTGCCAGCCCCGGGAAGGCCACCTGTGGGCTTCAGCCACCCTGGGCGGACTCAGCTGGGGCAACGGATTAGATTCACTTTGTTGACTTGTAGCGGGGAGGACGGGGAGTGTGGGTGACTAGCAGCTGGGTTCCCCTGCCAGCGCTGAAGAAGTGGGTGGCCCTTGTGGCTGGTGGGACCTCAGGTGTGGCCCGGGGTTGGGTTGGTCTCAGCAGCGGGTTCTGTTCTGCTCCCACTGGACCTTCCTGCCTCCCCTCAGGACTGTGGTCTGGAGCTCAACGACGAGGACGGTCACCGCTGCTACCCCCTGGACGACCACCTCTTCTGCCACGTGTGCCACGTGAAGAGGCTGGACAAAGGGCCCTCGTCCGCCAGCTTCCACCAGCACCACTTCTAGCCCGAGCGGCTCCCAGACCTGGCAGGGATGAGGCGCCAGGGCAGCATCTGCCTGTGACGTCCACCCTGGGCTGGGACTGGGGTGGGCGTGCGTCCCTGTGTGCCTGAGGGACACCTTCAGCCAGGGAGGCACATGCACGTTCCATGTGCTTTGCCCTCGCTGTACTCAGGCTGAGTTACTCCGGAGGCTGTGGCAGTGTGTGTGTGTGTGTGTGTGTGTGTGTGTGTGTGTGTGTGTGTGTGCACACATGGATGTGGCCTGGGGCTCTAGGTCCCATCCATGCACAAACACAACCTCAGCTGCAGCACCCTGAAGGGCTAGCTCAGTGCCCAGATGTTCAGCCCTCACCAAACCCAGGCACCGCTGCCTCTCCCCAGGGCCTAGGGTCTTCTGGGAATGCCCGCATGCTGCCACTGCACCTGGCAGAGGGAGGGAGTTCTTTCCTAAGCTTCGTGTCAGGAGAATTGGCTGGGAAGCCAGAGCTGAGATCTGAGCTCAGCTAGCTCCCGCTGTGCTGCGTGTCCCTGCCCCCAAGGGTGTCTGCTGGCATTGGGGCCCAGCAGAGGCTGGCCCGGCCTGGCCTGGCCCATCCAGCTCCGGGAGAGAGGAGACCTTGGTGCGGGCACCAGGACTCTCACATATCTGTCGGTGCTGCTTTGAGCGAGCTCTCGAGTCTGTGCCTTGGGAGTAGCTCCAAGAGTCTGGGGTTCCAAGTTGGGACGCTTCCTTAAGGATGGACTTTCTAGAAGCCCTGCACACATACTGTGGGAGCACGTGTGTGCATGAGAGCGATCACGAAGCCAGCCCCGAGGGAGGAGTGATACTGGTTTGCAGGCCTCCCTCGCCCCCACCTTGGCCCAGCCCTTGATGTTCCGAGGAACCCGTATCAGGTACCCAGCTTTCTGTCTTCCACACACACACAATACCTCAGACAGAGCTTCACCAAATTGCCATCAGAGGACGCAGCGACATCACGTGGGACTCAGGTACCCTCCCAGCCTTCACACTCAGAGCCAGCCGGCCGGCGCTATGTGACTGATGTTGAGGCTGAGCACTGGGACCTCTGTACTCCCCCAGGCTGGCTCCCCCAGTGGCAGGGGAGCGACAGGCCAGCAAGATGTCAGGGCTGGCAGCTCTGCACCGAAGCAGAACCCACCTCCAAGCCATGCTTGTGAGCCAGAGGTTGCACTTCTTGGCATTTCAAATGGGAGAAACTGCTGTAAAAGGAAAAGTGAGGCCTGTGGCTTGCTAGGCGTGGTGGCACACACCTGCAGGCCTAGCACTTGGGAGGCTGCGGCAGGAGGATCGGGCCTGGTGACACTGCGTCTTCTCAAGTCCATCAGGAGCCAGATTGGGGCGCTGTCTGTGGAACCCCGGGTGCACGTGGACACAGCCTTGTCCCTTGGCCAGGCCCCGCCTGTAGGCCACTCACGGCCATTTTCATGAGGTCCGTGCTGTCGGACTTCACTCCGATGACTTCAATCCGATGTCACTTCCCAGCTTCCTGTGCCTGGGCCAAGCTCCCTGCAAACCCATGGTCACAGGGGCTTGAGGCTGGGCTCCCCTCCTCCATCAAGGCCTCCAGCTGGCCGAGGCCAGCCTGTGCGTCTGACCTTGGAATGGGGGGCCTTGCTCATGAGCAGAGAGAGGAAAACTATACGGGGACCCCAGCCCACCCCAGAAGCACCTGGGCGTTTTTACTAACTGAATAGTTTAAAACTCAGTGACTAATTTTTGTAATGAAATTTTTAAAATGGCCTTCATTGAGGTGATTCAGCCATGTTTGCAAATATGATATTTTATACTGCTGAAAAAGAGCAATAAAGGGTTTTCCAGCCGTCCTGGGAGACCTAGCAGGGCACTGTCCCCTGCTCGTCCACTTCCCTGCCGAGGGCACCGGTGGGAGCTGAGTTCCTTACATTTCTCGCCTCTGTCTCAGGCCTTTGTACAACAGCGGTGAAGAGACAGATGTTCACTATCTGGGATTTAAATGTTTTATAAATTATTAGCCAAATAGAACTGTATCGGGCTTGTATTTATGGATATGTAGGAAGAAAGCACAAGGTCCTGGTAGACCAGGATAAGAGGTTTGTTTTGAAAATGAGAGCAGATGGCCTTACTTGCATTTCCTGGACAATTCCTGGACCTACGATGAAACCGGGATGAAGGCTGGAGCCGGAGCCCAGCGCCAGCCTGCGTCCTTGTGCCTTGCTGTTTTACCCCTTAGCACACTCGCACTCTCTCTCTCTCTCTCCTCCCTTTTTCTTTTTTTTGCCTGACTTGGGACGTTGGTAAACGTCAGGAGGTGGCTGCTAGCCAGGTCTGACTGGGAGCGAGGGTTCTCTCTCTGGATCACTCAGCGACGTCAGACCCTGTCTGTGCTTGGCAAAGGGTGACGTGTTCGAGTCTCACCCCCAAAGCGTGTTCGGTCCTGACCAGGTCGCTGCCTGCACAGCGCTGAGGGATGCAACTGGGTCTCATTTCTGGTTACTGAGGATAATCGAGGAGCTCTGGTCTCCTTCCGGCACCATCGTCCCCATGCTTCACGGGCTTGAGTCACGTTTAGGAGTAAAAACCACTGTCGTTAGGACTGGAGCGGGCATTAGGAGTTCACCACCCACTGCAGTCTGTGCGAGGGTGTTGTGTGTTGTCTCTGAGGCCTGTGAAGGTGACAGCCACATGATCACACATCCCCTCACAGAGAAAGGAACGTGTTCACCCTGCGCTGTGCTTGCTTTATGCATGTTTTCAAACTGCCAGGAGGGTCACGGATACAGCTCAGTGGCACAGCGTCTGCCTGGCAACCGCAAGGTTCTGAGTTAGATTCTTGGTACCAAAATAAAGTAAAAATGCCAGGATATCCAGTTTTTTGTTTTTCCTTTGCCACCAATCAGTCCTAATTTCCCACTTAGTATTTTAAGCAACTTTAAAAGGGGCGGGGGGAGTGAGTGAAATATACTTAGCTGACTTGTTCTGGGCCCAAACTGGACAGATGTGGAAAATATCCATATGGGAATTAAAAGTTCATACGTTTTGCTGTATAATGAAATTATCATCCTCTGTGTCTCTTAGCGTAAAATTACTGAGTTACTATAAAATTATTCAAGGTATTGCAGCAATAAAACTGCCCCAATCTGTAGGTATTAAAGTGCTTCCCATATACTGCTGTTTCCTGTGTCTTTTGTGTGTTTCGAGTGAGCAGACCTGGATTTTGTGTGTTCACGGTGTGGGGTGGGGGTGGGGAGGGACCTTCACTCTGATGAGTGAATTCACTGACTGACAGTTTCACAGCTGGACAGTCAGGAGGCAGCCCAGCTGGAGGCGGTCTCTGGAGTGTGACCTAGAAAAGTGTGTCCATGTCCTCAGCCCTTGGATTGAGCAGTTTTGTCTCTCCCCCCCACCCCGCCATGCTTCCAGCAATCTGCTTCTGCCTTGGAGCTGGCAGCCTCGAATAATCCAGGTGTCAAACCTGAGCAGAGGCCTGAGGTTTTACCCGGCCTGCAAGCGAATAAACCAGTATGCTAAGGTTTCTTGAATCCTGGCAGGCATGATGGGACTTGTAGGTCAGGGAGAAAAGTCAGTTTACTACTCCTAGCAGTGGCGCCAGGCAGAGGGCAGCCTTCGCCCTGGCTCCTGAGCCTGTGCTCCTGTAAGGGCCCAGGAAGCGGGCAGCAGTGCCTGTGGGTACAGGAGGGTGCACTGCAAAGGGAGCCTCGCCTGCAAGAAACCTTTGTCTCTTCTATGTTTTAAGACCTAGTCTTGGGGCTGGAGATACAGCTCAGCGGCACAGTGCCTGCCTAGTAAGTGTGAGGTCATGAGTTTGATTCCTGGTACCAAAAAATAAATAAAAGACTTGCTTTGGCCAGAGATTTAGCTCAGCGGCATAAGTGACTGCGTGGCAAGTGTGAGGTTGTGAGTTCAATGCCTCATACCAAAAAAAAAAAGAGACCTGCTCTCACCTAATGGTCCAGGTTGGCCTCAAACCCGTGGATCTTCCTGCCATAGCCTCTGGAGTGCTGGGATCATAGGTGTGCGCCACCACAGGGCTAGAATTCGGCCTAGGAAACCCTGGTCTTTCACCGTGGGCACACCGCCTGCTTGACTTTGGCTCTAGAAAGAGTCCTCTTCTGTCACCCAAGACCATCCTTTATGCACTCATCGAACAGATGTGTAAAACCGTGAGAGGCCTTGGAGAATCATCCCAAGCCTGCGATCCCTTTCCCTGGGTCCTGCCCCAGGGTCATTAGCTTTTCCCTCTGAGTGCATGTGCTGTTGACTTTCTTGAGGTTGTGACCTAGGGCTGCAGAGGTGAGGGACATCGGGGTCCAATGCAGCCACCTCTGGCAGAACTTGCACAGTGATGGGACCTAGAGAGGGGTATGTGTCCTCAGTGTGGGGAGACGGCAGGGACACCCGCCCCTCCCTGCTCTAGTCCAGTGTTTGGCTTTAAGTTCTGCTGACTGCCGAGTCAGACACACCAAGGACACAAGCTTGGTCACTGTCTCCCTCCATTGCTAGGATTGAACCTCCAGCCCTTTTGATTTTTTGAGACAGGGTCTCAGGAAGTTTCCCAGGCTGGCCTTGCCCTTGGGATCCTCCTTCCTCAGCCTCCTGGGAGGCTGGAATTATACCATACCTGGCTGATCTTAAGCAATGAGAGCAGCTAATCTGATTTTTTAGAGCATGGGCTGCTATTGCCCGGTGGCCTTGATGTGCTGCATGATGAAGCTGGGCTGGAACTGTGGTACACGGGTAAACGAGCTTTCTAGGGAGCACAGAGGCCTACTGACTTCCGTGATAAAGCCGTCCTGCTAGGCCTAACTTCAGTTACCAAGGTGGCGTCCTAGAGCATAGTGCTAGGAAGAGAAAGCCCAGTGATGAACAAATATGAGCTGATGTCAGGCATTTGGTCCATCTTGATCTGAACTGGTGGGAAATCAGGTCCGGTTCCATCACTCCCAGTGGTAACAGTAGCAGCTGGTACTAACTGTGTGCTCCCCGTCTAGCAGTGTGATCTGGAGGACCTGTGGCCTCCAGCATCCCTCATTTTCTAGACATCAGAAACAGACTGGGTAAACTCTCCAGTGAGCAGAGGCCCAGGAACAGTGGGACCAGGGACCCCCACCAAGCAGCTTTATCCAGAGGTGGTATGAGGCTCGCAGCGGAGGGAACATTGTGAGCAGGGTAGGAGCTTGCCACCATCACCACGACCCCTTGGAGCAGCCTCGTTTCCCGTGGCTGCTCTAGAAGATTACTGCAAAGCTGCTTTGCAACTGCAAGCAGAAACACCACAATTGCACCCAGGATTTGGAGGCAGATTTATTTAATGTTGATTGGCACCGATTGGGATCTTTCCGAGAATATCCGTCCCTGCTCTCTGGTGGTCTGGAGCTTATATGGGATAAGCAAGCAGGAAGCACAGAAGCAGAATGGCTTGTCAATTGAGGATTCGTTTATACAATGTGCATCACAGTGACCGCCTTTTCTAAGAGACAGAAGGAACTGGAACAGGAACTATTGCCTGGGCAGCTAGGAAACTCAAGTATACTGGCTGATGGGGAGGGCGGGCACTTTCTATTATAGCTTAAATAACCTGTGTTTGTGATAGCTCTGGGGAAAGGGTTCTGCACACACTGAGATTGCAGTTGTCCTTGTCTTCCCTCAGAAGACCCATTCCTTGTCCCTGTCCACCTCCTGGAGGCTGCCCTGTCCTTTGGCTGGTGGCTGTCATCACTTGATCCTGCCTCCTTGTGCCACCTCCTTTGTCCCCTCCTCTTCAGGCTTGCTGTGGTTACACTGGGCTCATATGATTAAACCAGAACAGCTGGCCTGTCTGGTGATTCTTAATCTAAAAACCTTTTGCCTAGAAGACAAGGTTCTGGGTGCTGGGACAGACATCTTGCTGGGACGGGATTATTCAACCCACTGCAGATGCCAACAACAAAAAATCTATGGGTGGAAATCAAAGAACCCTTAGAATATTAGGTAGCTTCTCTTCACCGATTGCGAAAGGTGGGATCTGTATTTTCCTTGGATTGAAAACCAAAATGCATGACATATAAATATGGTTGGAATCAGGGTGCAGAAAAAAGAAAGCTGGGTGCAGTGGTGCACGTGTATAATCCCAGCTACTTGGGAGGCTGAGGCATGAGGGTCACAAGTTTCAGCCCAGCTTGGGCAATTTGGTGAGACCCTGTCTCAAAAAGGGCCCAAGCTTTGCTCCACTTACGACCCTCCATATGCTTCAAGGCCTCAAGGATAGGTGGCCATGGACACGCCAGGCCCACCGTGGGGTGGAAGATGAGGGACCTGAGTCTGGGTAGCAAGATGGACTCGACAAGATGTGGACTGGAGGCTGGTGAGTGGGAGCTGGGCAGGAACCAGCTGTGGAGACGCCTGCCTGGTAAAAACCTGTTCTCTGCACTAGCTTGTCCTCCCACGAAGGCCCTGGTAAGCAGCTTGTATTTGCATATTAAACTAAGAGTTCAATTGGTATCTCCCATCCTTGCTGACTTCTTGCCCTGAGTTCGCTTTCCTCGGAGTCTGATTGTGGTCTTTAAATCTTCCTAAGGAATGCTCGTTCCTCTCTGGGTTTCCTTCCCTTTTCCAGTCCCACCAAAGGTTCCCAAGGGTCTGGTGAGGACAGGTCAGCTCAGCATCTCTTGGTTCCTGTCCTGTGTGACATGTTTAAGGAGCGCTGGCAGGAGCTGTCTGCAGGACAGTTGCTGTTCAGCTGGGAGAGTTCCTTTCCTGAAGTCTAGAGACGGCCTGCACCCGGAGCCCCATTTTATCAGAGGGGAGGAAGCCGCCAAGGTGGGCTGGGGAGCAGGAGCATCATCGGGACTACAAATGAGGGCTGCTGCCAGCCCCCTGGCAGGGCAGGGCAGCACACAACAGCTACTCACGCAGCCAGGGCACTGCCCTGAGCCCACCCACAAGGTGCCCTCGGATACAGGAGCCCACGACGAAGGGCAGCTGTGCAGTCCAGAGCCCAGGATCTCAACTCTGGCTTCACTGTTAATTGCTCAATGACCTTTGGCAAATACAGTTTCTGCTTTTGTAAAAACAGCGATGACAAGCAAACTCACTTTATTCAGCTGTGGTAAAGGCTGAATTCTTCCCAGTAAAGGTCTTGGAGTACATGATATGAAGCAACTGTTCAATACTTAATCTTTACATCGCCATGACCAACAAAGAAATCATAAGTGGAAAACAAACACAAAATGATTTTAAAATGTAAGAGAAGAAACTGTAATATACATAAGTAAATTTGAGCCAGGTGTGGTGGTGCAGGCCTGTAATCCCAGCACTTAGGAGGCTGAGGCAGGAGGATCACCTAGTGTTCAAGAACCTGTCTCAAAAAAACTTAAAAAAATCGAAGTCTTAGTAAATTTTAACACATAAAAGCAAACACTCCTTGAGACTGGGGATTTAGCTCAGCGGCATAAGCTCTTGCCTTACAAGTACGCAGTCTTGAGTTTAATCCCTGGTACCACACACACACAAAAAGCAAACACTCCTCTAGGATAAAAATTTAAAAAAGGAAAATATAAATGATTAAACTAGCAAAAACACTAATGTTTTACAGCCAGAGTCAATACATTAATATATTTAAAAAGTCAGGACAAGGATATAGCTCAGTGGTATGGTGCCTGTCTGGCAAGCACAAGCTTCTGAGTTCAATTCTGTGTGCACACGCACACACAAATGATGGTGTATTAAAAGAATTATATTATATATTATATATATATATAATTTGCTGGACAAGGTGGTGCATACCTATAATCTCAGCACTTGGAAGGCTGAGGCCAGCCTGGATTGCCTAAAGACCCCTCCCCAAAATGAAATTTTCAAGAACAAATCTGAATATATCAAGAAAAAACAACCACTATATCAAGAAATACATGTTCTATTTTTCAACAATGAAAATTACACAGAAATTATAATTAAAAATGTCCATGAAGTAGACTTAAATATGTGCATCTGGCATATTCTTATATATTTCTACATGTAGAAATATATAAAATAACAGGATAATTATAAAATATATATAAAATAACAGGATATATTATATAAATATATTCCATAAAATATTATATAAATATATATAATATAGGATACATTGTATAAATATATAATATATAAAAATATTATATAATATATACAAAATAGGGTATATTATATAAATATATAATATATAAAGTATTATATAACATATCAAATAACACAGGAAATATATAAAATAACAGGATATTTCTACATGTAGAAATATATAAAATAACACAAGATCATTAAAAAAAAACTGGCAATGACCCACATTCCCGACATAAGGATTGTGCTTAAAATATCAAGTTCTTTGACATTACATCTTCAAAGAATATTTAATGGCTTTATACCTCAGATGAAAAGCTAACAGATAAAATGACAGTGTAAATGTACTTGGAAAAATACATGTACTGATATGTCCATATTAAAAGTTGGTGCAGTGGGCTGGGGATATAGCTTAGTGGCACAGCACTTGCCTGGCAAATGCAAGATCCTAAGTTCAATTCCCAGGACCAAAAAACCAAAAATGAAAATGAAACAAAAGATTGGCTACAGTAGTCCAAGTTTATAACACCCAGCTACTCTCAACGCTAAGGCAGGACACTTCTAAAACAAGTTTGAACCTGGCCTGGGCAACTTAGGACAAAAATTTTAAAAAATTATAAATGCAGAATGGACTGGTGGTGCATGCTTGTAATCTCAACACTCGGGAGGCTGAGACAGGATTGTTGCAAGTTTGAGACCAGCTTGGGCTACAAAGTGAGCTCAAGGCCAGCTTGAATTGCATAGTGAGACTCTGTCACAAAAAGACAATAAATAAATAAATAAATAAATAAAAATAAATAAATTATACAGGCTGGGGATGTAGCTTAGTGGTCCCAAGGTTCTGTCCCTAGAACTGCAAACAGCAACAAATCCGAGAAAAATTATTAAGGGCTGGAATCAAACTCAGTGATAGAGGGTCTGGGTTTAAGATGTTGATTATAATGGTCTTGGGGGTGGGAATACATTTTATTTTTTGGTGCTGAGGATTGAATTCATGCATGCAAAGTCAGGCACTCTGCACTGAGCTACATGCTGTGACCTAACAATACAGCAAATGCTTATACAGCACTTTAAAAAAAACCGTATTACAGTAAAACGCAACACTGCCAGGAGTCCCTCTTGCACCCTCTCCTTGGCTTTCAGCACACATCTTGTACTTGCCAGTTTCTGCAGCAGCTCAGGAGTCCTCTTTCCCAAGTGTCCTTAGTTGTGCTACCCTGGTTGCCTCAATGGCCTGAATCGATTCAAAACGTTGACCTTTCATGGTCACGTTGACTTTGGGAAGAGCCACAAGTCTCACGGAGCCAGATCTGGTGAATATGGTTGGATGAGGACACAGTGTCGTTTTTGATGAGCTCCCTTTCTGTTGGGTGGGACTTGCCGGTAGCAGTCACTGTGTTTCTCAGTCACATCTGGTAAAGATGTTCAGTCAAGAGGACTTCAGAAACTGCTTCAGAAATTGGCAAGAGCGATGAGGTGTGCTCAGGAGACTATCTTGAGAGGGGTTAATGGCAATACGTGTTACTGTCCTAAGCTTTAAATATTCACCATATATTTTGATCACCTGTGTGTGTGCATCTCCTCAACTTTTATTCCCTATAATTTCCCGTAATTAGTATATTTTCCGTAATTTGCCCTGAGGGGGGAAAAATAACGCATATACTGGAGAAATGGATTGATCCTCGCTTGGTTACGATGACTCAGCAAGCCCCGGGGTTGAGTCTCCCTTCTGCTGAGGACGACTTGGGGCCACCTCTGGGGTGCAGCCGGGCACCCGCAAAAATGAGGTGTGACAAACTCGATTATTAGAGATTTTCCTACTGTGGTTTCCACTGCCGGAGTAAGTCTTCCCCACGGATCTAGGGTCAGGCTGGTTTTTGGGCTGCGACTCCGCGCCGCCCGCGCCAGGGAGACCCGCACCCCTCATCGTGGTAAACCGAGGCAGGGCCCCTTCTCAGGTCGGGTCGGGGAGAAAGTGCTTTAATTGCGCTTCTACGTCATTGGGTAGCTACCAGGCCACATTTACAGACCCGTATGCTTCACTCTGAACAGGGCCCTTTGCAATTTGCAAAACACACGAGACAGCTGTACGTTCCAATATTTTGAGCAAAGCACCACCTCAATTCAAGGTATCTGACCTCCCCATTTTAGTCATAATGCTTTCAAAGAAATCCTACAACATCAAGTTGCCAACACGATAAAAAGACACACTTCGAGCCAGCCAGGAGTCGAACCTAGAATCTTCTGATCCGTAGTCAGACGCGTTATCCATTGCGCCACTGGCCCCGTGCTGAGCTAACTCGAACCGCGGTGCTTGATCACTTCTGATGCAGTTTCAGCGGACTTCCGGACACCAGCATTCTGTTTCTCCCTCACACTAGCGCCGCAGCGCCTGCGCACAGCTCTCGGGGCTCCGCCTCTTCCCATCCAAAGCGCTCCACCAATCCGCGGAGGCTACGTCAAGACGGTCCTTGACACTCTCTTACTCATTACGTCGGAAGACGTCTCGCGCGTTCTCCCGTGTTACACTAGTTTGTCCCTTGCTGCCTCCGGTTCGCGCCTGTTCTTTCCCGCGGGGCGGAGAGACGGGTGGGGAGAGTTGAGACGTGCGGCAGCCGCCGAGGCTGGGTGACCGGTAGCGCCGTGGCCGAAGTGGCGGCGCGAGGTGGGGCAGTCGGAACCTAGAGGAAGGAGGTGTTGGTGCATAATGGCGGCGACGACTTACGAACGGCTGAATCTGTGAGTCTTGTGTGCCGGGGGTCTGGGGGCGGCGGGCGGGAACCTTCGTCCTCGTCGTCCCGCCCTGGGCGCCGCCCGGGCCTCGAGCCCCCGCGGCCCCGCACCCCCGCACCCCACCACCTACCAGTTTGCTGTGGAGAGGACGTGGCCACAGTGACCACAAGGAGCGTCGGGAGGGGAAAGGAGAAGTTTCCTCGCAGTGTGTGGAGCCTCAGCCGCATCCGGGCGTCCGCACACTGTCCTTTCCCTGGGTTACCGCCTGTCCGGGCGCAGGAACCTGCCTCACCTGTCCTAGGTTGCAGAAAAACTTCACAGTCAATACTGAAAGTCCTGAAGGAATTTTACTACGGTTTAGATTTTATACAAGCGGTTTCTTAAGTCTGTGTTGACAGCCAGAGGCCCATCGAGTTTGGCGATGCAAATAGACTTCTTAGCAAAGACAGATAAGCGCTGATTGTTAGGAGTTGTAAAATAGGTGTCTGTAAGGACTTTGACTCATCCCAGATAAAAACTGCGGACATTTATTTCCCTCAGCGTTGTCCTTAGCTTCTAGACACTTTGCTTATCTGTAGATAGTTCTGCTCTCTTTAATGCTTTACCTTTAGGCCTTTTGACAGTCTGGTGGCCATTGGGTAGCAATGTCTTTGAAAGCAGAGGCAAATACAATTTTGGAGAAGCTTATCCATCCCTGTGCGAGTTAAAATATTCTGGCACTAAGGCATAGGTATCCTATTTCTTTTGCACGCAAATGAGGACATAAAAATGTGTTTTGGGCACTTCTTATGCTTCCCAGAACCCAAGGTTCACTAATGACTTTCTCAAAGCTTCCATGTGAATTAGGGATGCAAAATCGGGAGGGAGGACATTCACTGTTTGTCCTGAAATTTGTAGAGAAAATGACGGTTACTTTTTGACAGTTCGCCACTTTGTTCCTTCCGTTTATAACAGTTCTCCTTGGAAACGCAGCTGCACACTTCCCGCACTTTTGCTTCTTTTCTTAGTCTCTCCCATTGCCCTTTGCAAGGTGAGCAGTCGCCTCTTTGGTGAAAGAGTTGAAGGAAAGTGTCTTTGCCTAGGTTACTGGCTGGGCCAGTTTCACTGGTGCTTTGCTGGCAAATAGGTCATTGGCATCTATCTGATAGGCACGGAAGGCTTTAACGTGATCCTGCAGCAGGTCTCAGATGTGTTTAGGCAATATGGAGCCTTGAGTTGGTGCTCAACGCAATTCTGTGTTGGGTTGCAGGGTGCAGTTAAATTTTCCAGTGGCAAAGATTGACAAGATGGAGAACTTGAGAGTTGTGATGATTTTTTAAATCATTATTTGTGTGTGTGTGTGTGTGTTTGTGTGTGTGTGTGTGTGTGAGAGAGAGAGAGAGAGAGAGAGAGAGAGAGAGAGAGAGACAGGCAGACAGACAGACAGACAGAGTCTTATGTAGTTCAGGCCGGTGTGAAACGATCCTCCTGCCTCATTCTCCCAAGTCTTGAGATTACAGGTGTGCGCCACCACACCTGGCCGCTGATTGTTTCTGGGTTTACCAGTGCACTAAATTTCACCAGCTCAGACCTATGTTCATTAAAAAAAAAAAAGTTTAGTTCTTAAGTGGCAAGGGTGCTTTTGTATTGATTTTTGATTTTGTGAGAAGTGGAAACTAAATTTGAGTGAAAAATAAATCTGGGATTACATGCAAGTCACTTGCTAATCTAACAGTCCTTTAGTTTTGAGCACTTCTGTAGATGTGAAAATATAACTCTTTCGCAGATTTGTTTTTCTTCTTCAAAAGGTTTGTGATACGGAATGCTTTTAATCTTTTGGCCTGGCTGTTCAAATTGTTTAAGGTGGCCTCTGACTAAGGAGCATCACTCTTTGAATGCATTTGGAGGTAGGATTGGTTGCTGACCAAGAATAGAAGCATTGTCGGGGCATAGCCATTTTTAAACATTACTGGGCAGGTGTTTTAAGGAAGAGCCATACAAGGAGGAAGATGGATTATTTTATTACAGTTGTATTGCTACTTGATGTATCTAACTATTGAAGTGCTTGGGATGTTAAAATAGTGTCTTTCCACTATTATGCCATACTTTCTCTCCAGCGCATCTTTTCCCTGCTAAAGTTCACATTCCCCATATCCTGGTTTCATCCTCCACCTCTCAGTTTGCAATTTCTACTTCCATTTTATTTTCCTGTAGGGTCAAGCCCACATTTCTTTAGCTGTGTATGTTCCAGTTTCTGCAATCTACTCCCTACCTTGTACTCCTATAAATGCCCAGCCCCTCCTCCCTCTACCAGACTCGCCTCACCCTTCTTCTAACTTGAAGCTTGTTTATCCTTTTACCCGTTCTGCCTTTTTCCTTGCTACTGTCTTTACATGCCGCAGTCTTTGAAGCCAAACTGAGAAATTACTGTCACAGGATTAGACTCCAAATGTCTGTATTGTAAGTCTGACTCTTAAGATCTATGCAGTGTGGGTTTACTCTGTGAACATGAGGACTGAAAGCTAGAATGATCAGCCTGTAGTACTGTGTGTGAGTCACTTCTGCTGCTGCCTAGAAGTGACTTAATCATCCCACATACTCTATATCTCCAGTCAGGTTGCAGAAATCTAGGGTGTGTTAGAAACCCCTTAAAAATTTCTTTTGTAATCCTTTTCAGCCTTATGCAGAGTGCCCCACAGTTCTCTGAGTAGCCGAACTCCACAGTGCAGACTGTTTGCCAGCACTTCAAAAACAGCGCAGTCTGGCGTAATCTGGAGTGTGTTCCTCTGAAGATCCAGAGGCTTACATCATCTGATTCTCTCTGAGGTCATGGGTTGGTGTATTCTCTGTCACTGTTGAAGACAAATCGTTGCCTTTGGTCACACAGTCAGTCAGGTAACACAGCCAAGCCGAAGCCAAGCTGACCTTAGAGCATAGCTAGTCTTTCCATTGCACTGCATTATGTCAAATAATCTTTTCCTCCTTCCAGATTGCCCTTGCTTTAGTCCTTGGACATGCCAGGTATAGAAATGAGTCACTTACAGTCAAAAATAGTTGCTGTCTCCTTTTGGATTTTTTATATGGAAAATAGAATATTGATTTGTTTGTACTCAAAATTTATACTTTTTAACCTTCCCGGCAGTTCCAAGTATCCTATCACAACACAATTAGACTACAGATGCATTACTTTGTACATTTAAAGTTTTTCAAAAGGCCAGCTGAAACTAGGTAGAAGGCAGGGAGGGAGTGGTCAGGTGACAGCTTGCCTCTGAAGAAATATTGTTTCCTCAAGAGGTTGCTTTTCGGGGCTGGGAATTTAGCTCAGTGGCATAAGCGCCTGCTTTGCAAGTGCGCGGTCGTGAGTTCAATCCCCGGTGAAAGAGGTTGCTTTTCTTCTTAAAAGACTAATAGCCGTGTGTTCAGTGGAGCGGAGGTGATGCAACTAGAGTATTACATGTGAACTAAGGCTACTCATGAGGACATGTGTTGTGGGGACAATGCACACTCAGAGCAGTGCCGTGGCTGTCCAAAGAGGGCAGGTGTGACTGACCTCAGGAAACTGGGCATGTGTAGGTATCGACTTGTTTCCAAGAAACGCATCAGCTAGGTGGGAGGTGGGGCTGGATAACCTAGGTTAATTAGTGTGAGGCTACACTGGGTATACCCATTTTAAATGCATATCCCATGGCCCTCCCTTTAGGTCCAGGGAATGAAAATTTCTGGGCATGGGGCCTTCGAATCTATAGCTTTAACCAGCTGTAGTTCTCATATACTACAAAAGATATTTTCGAGCACCACTGGACACCGCTCCTGAGTAACGAGTGAAATGCACTGGTGGGGGAGCCTCTCTTGAAGGCTTGGACTGGAACATTGTGCGGTGGACTAGAATCTCAGATTAGGAGTTTAGACCTGGTCATTAGAAGGGATCTGATTATCAGAATGTGTTCAGTATGTATAGGAAATGAGGAGTAGGTGGAACCTGGAAGTTTTGGAGCGGATAGAATTAAAATGAGCTGGCTTCCTAGAGACAGCAGCTGGTTTTGGGGTTGTACAAGAGACAGCCAAAGCAGGGCTAAGTGAAGGGGTTGCTACCAAACCCAAAGGGAGGGTGAAAGGGGGTGGGGGCATCTTAGGGGTAGAGTGCGCTCAGGGACCCCTCTTTAGGTCTTAATTTTTGCTAGAAAAATCTAGTAAAATGTTACGTCTGCTTTTTCAATTAGACAATTTTTTAAAAAACAAAGCTTTTTACAGTAAAAGACATAGTGTGAAGAGCAATGGCATAAGTATGTTGGAAGTGAGGGAGTATTTTGAGAAAGATTGATGACAATGTGTCTTGTACTGTGTAAGTACCAGCATGCAGTACCGAGTACCAAGCCACTGGAGCTCCAGTGTGTCTTTAATTGGAATATGTTTTATTGTTGTTGTTATTATTTTAAAGAGAAAATCAGAAAAAGTAATAACAGAAATACAGCAATAGAAAATTTTAAAACAAGATGATAGGGATTTAACAATGGTGGTTAAAAAAAACAATGGTGGTTATGTTGGAATACGTTTTTTAATTTAATCACTCATTGTATTCTTTGACCTGTCAGTGTTATACATGTTTATGGCAATTTCTGTCAAAAATATAGTATGTGGTCATCTACCTCATTCATTGGCACTGTACAACTTCTAGCCTTACCTCAAAGTCAACATGACCACTATAAACTAACGCTCAAATACCATAGCTAAGGACATTGAGGCAACCAGGACAGCATAACTAAAGACACTCTTGGAAAAGAGGACTCCAGAACTGCTTCAGAAAGTGTCAGGGCCATGGGATAAGTGTTTGAAGCAGAGGGGAGGATTTTGATGGGGATTCACAGCAGTATCTTTTACTATAATGAATTTAAAAACAACAAATGCTTACCGTGGTTTTTGATCATGCCACATGTATTAAATCAGATTAATACCTTGAATTAATAATTCCTGAAGATTTTGAGAAAATATCATGTGGCGGCAATTGTATGACATGGCAGACACATGTTTCTGTGCAAATGCAGTGCTGCCTCAGCTCACAATTTAATTCTTTCCACAATTCTGGTCACAAACCAAATTGGACAAGTATTGAGTCAAATGCAGTGGTGAGGTTCAGTGTTGATCTTATAGGGAAATTTGATTCGGTTCTTGTCTAGTTCCGTTTGCAACCAGAATTGTGGAGAGAATTAGGTTTGTGAACTGAGTTACCACTGTAATCATTATATTTTTGTTTTTGATTTCGTAAAATTTGCCATTTGCCATCTTAAACCTTTTTTAAGCATACAGTGGTATTTAGCACTTTCACACTGTTCTACAACAATCACTCTCATCTGTCTCCAGAGTTCTTTTTATTGTTTAAGACTGAAACCATGAGTTAAACTGCCTCTCATTCCCCCATCATCCCAGCCTTGGCAATCACCATTCTACTTCCTGTTTCTGAGTTTGACTATTCTAGGTATCCTATTTAGGCAGAATCATAGATACTTTTTCCTTTTGTAAACTGATTTATGTTACTTAGCATAATACCTTCAAAGTTTAACATCTTGTAGCATGTGTCAAAATTGGCTTCTATTTTAAGGCTGAGTAATTTACAATCGTTTGTTACTTTCCAGTGGGAAGACATTCTGAGAGACTGATCCTCAGGCATTTCTGTCGTCCTGAACATCATGGAGTGCACTTATACAAGCTACCTCGTGTAGCCCAGCGGTCTCTAACCTTTGTGGCCCAGGGACTGGTTTTGTGGAGGACAGTTTGCAACCAACCAGAGAGAGGTGGTTTTTGGGGATCTTTCCCTCTTTTCTGAGAAGCTCTCCAGTGATGTTTGTTTTTATTCATTTTGGCTAGGGTTTTGATACAAGTCTGCAAGCAGTTGATTTATTACGGTTTATTATAATCTGTATGCAACCAGACCTTCTGCTAATGTTCATCTGTATTTGCAGCTGCTCCTCAGCACTAGCATCGCTGTGTCAGCTTCACCTCAGATCATCCGCATTAGGTTCTCATAGAGAGTACACAGCCTAAATTCCTGCCTGTGCCCTTCACAGGGTCCTGCTTCAGTGAGAACTTAACACCCCCTGACCTGACAGCAGGTGGAGCTCAGGCTGTAATTCCAGGGATAGGGAGCAGCTGTGAACACAGATGAAATTTCACTCACCTGCTGCTTAGCTCCTGCTGTTTGGCCCAGTTCCCAGTAGGCCACAGAATGGTGGGAGGGTACTCCCTGCCGCAGTGAGCTGTTGGTATCGTTGAAAGTTCTAGAAGGTTCACCACCACTGATGCAGGCTATGTGTCACATACTGTTGTACATGTGCAGTAGCCCATAACTGGCCAAAGCGTCACTGTGGGGCATGACTATAAACACCACATTGTATCTATTCATCCAGTTGCTTCCATCTTTTCAGCTGTTGTGAACAATGCTGCTGTGAACATGGGTGTACAAATCAATCAATCTCTCTCTCTGTTTTTGTTTTGAGATGGTCTTGCTAGGTCGTCCAGGCTGGCCTCCAACTCATGGCAATTCTCCTGCGATCCTCCTGCCTCAGCCTCCCAAGGGCTGCTATTACAGGCGTGAGCCACCATGGCTTGCAAATACCTCTTTTAGATCTTGCCTTCAGTTATTTTTAATTTTGTTTAATTTTCAGTTACTGTTAATTTTGTTTTGTTTTTGAAACAGAGTCTCACTACGTAGTTCAGGCTGACCTTGTACTCACTGTGTAGCCCTTGCTGGCCTTGAACTTGCAGAGATCCTCCTGCCTCAGCCTCCCGAGTGCTGGCACTATAGGCGCACATCACCATGTCTGGCCTACTTTAACTTTTGAGGAACTCCATATTGGCTGTGCCATTTTCTCTTTCCACCTACAAGACACCAGGGTCTAGTTTCCCTGCATCCTTGCCACCACTTACTACTTTCTGGTTTTTTCTTTAACAAGCCTGTTATCGTAGCCATTTTATTGGGTGTGAGATTGGCGAGTGGTAATCTGAAGTAGGTTAATTTTACTCCTTGTGATTTGACAGAGTTTTAAAGTGGTCAGTTATTTGAAATACGATATGAATATTACACAGGAGGAAATGTGTATTTTCAGATATTACAGAATCACAGTGCCAGTGGAGAGAAATAAAAGCACATCTGATGCTTATAATGAAATATGTTGTTTTAAAATGAAGCAAGGTTAATTTTTTGAAAGTACTCTTAAGAGCTCTGGTACCTCAGGTGCCTGTAAGGCTGTTGAATTTAACGTCCAGTCCTGTGTAATGCCTTTTTTTTTTTTAACCCATATGTGAACAGTAATCCTTAAAAGCAAAGCAGTCAGCTTAAAAGAACCAGAACTCTAGGTTGGTAACTGAACCTCCTTGCCTCAAAATTGGAGGTGGTGTTCAGTTACGATTAATAGTTAATTCGGTCCTGCTCGCCTTATCAGATCATTTCCATAGGACCGGGCTGTTTTTGGTATACAGTGTTACTGTGAACCTCAGAGATCTGGTATCCGCAGCATAGTTCGTGACCATGTAACGGTCCTGGGTAGAATATTCTTCTAATGCTCATTTCATAAAATAACGTGATAGAGTTTTATGGAAATGGGATCCATCACAGTGACTGAGGACCCCTTTTTTGGTGGGGGGAGCGTTTGAGACAGGGTCTCGCTATGTAGTACCAGCTGGCCTTGAACTGTGTAGACCAGGCTGGCCTCAAACTTGCAGCAGTCCTGCTTCTGCCTGGCCTTGGTAAACTTTCTTATCAGAGAAGGCTGCAGCATTTTCCTCCTTGGGTTAGGGTTAAAAGTGGACCTGGTAAGGGCTCCTGTTAGACAAAGTCAAGCAAGTTTTAAAATTCTGTTTGCTCCATGATTGAACATGTTAATCAAGAAAATGTGTTCATTTGTTTACTTTTTTTTAATTTAAGAAATGTTTATAAAGAAAACGTGTTTGCTGACTAAACCTTAGGCTCTAGGAGACTGGCCTGGCGTCAGCTTTTTCCTGTGTGGGAACCCTGGAGAGAGCAGCAGAAGCTCAGAGCCCAGGTCGGTGGAGAAACACCGCAGCAGTGAAGCCATCCGCACAGCATACGCCCCGTCACTGGATGTTTGCTCGCTTGTTTGAGTTAAAGTGGATCTGCTGGCTGTGGAGGAAACGCAGGGAGCGTGGGCAGTTAACCCAGGGAGCTGGCCTCACTGCCTGCGGCAGACGGCGCCTGGCCAGGCGAGGCGAGGTGCCGGTGCAGGCAGGGCAGCAGGGTGCCGAGTGGAGGCCTCTGCATTGGGCTGGTCCCAAGAGGCTGCTGTGATAAGGTCCTGTTGGCTATAGTTGCTGTTCTCAGCTGCCAGTGTCTCTCAGCCCGCCGTCTTGTTCCTGGTTCCCTGTGAGCCTGGAGGTAGCATTTTCAGTGACAGTGTTGAGTGGCCAGTGGTGGTGGCAGCGTAGCCTGGCCCGCAGGGCTTGGGACGGAGCGGCGCCCTCTGCCCTTGCAGCTTCCTGGACCTGGCAGCGTCTGCTTTCAGCTTTTTAGGTGACATGTTTTAGCCTCTTCTTGATGAAGTTGATGAGCCCCAGGGGATCGTTCTCAGCCAGTGGAGGAGGACATTTGCCAGCCATGAAATCTCTCATGTCACAGGGACAAAACGTCGGTGCATTGGTTGTCGGAGGCTGGAGAAGGGCTGATCAGTGGGTTCCTTGCCACCTGGCGCCCAGGAGCCACTTGCAGGAGCACATAGCATGGCAGGCAGGGATGGTGCCGAGGGGGACAGGCGCGTGCCTCCCTGAGCACTCTGCTGCGTCCTCTCACCAAGAGTCACACACCCCCCAGGATGCCATACTTGTCACCTGCTCCTCGGGGGCTCTACCCACAGTCGGCTGACCCAGGCTGGCTTACTCACCCTTGGTCATCACTCGGCCCCTACAGGTCTTAGCTTAGAGCCCTGCCCACCCTGTGTCACAGCACTGTGAGCCACCAAGAGAGCTTGTCCCCCTGTGGGTGGGATGGGACTCTGGTTAGACCTGCTGGAGTTGTACTCCTGGCAATGGGACAAGTCCCCCTCCTCCCAGCTGTGTGCGGCACCCCGGGTCAGCAGGTGCTTCACAGTGGACCCTTGTGAGCAGGCGTCTGGATTGGCTCCCCGGAACTGCTCTTGTTCAGTCTATGGTGGGATGGGGAGGCCTGGCTTCCCGGGGGCCACACCCGCGGAAATGTATGTGCCAACACTTCCTGTCCTGGCAGCAGGAGCTACTCCTGCTCTCTCTCTAGTCTTGGTAAGGAATCTACCCTCCTGTCTTTAGCATGGACATGTCCACATTCTGCCTGCTCATTGGCTAAGAATAATAGCAGTTTCCCCGTGAGCCACGGGGTTTCCTGGCTCATTTGTGCTTTCTTGTCTGTTTTTGCCTCCCTGATTGCTGGAACAGACCTCTCAGGTTGTCAAAGCATGTGCCATCATCTTCATCAAAAGAAGAAACGGAAGAAAATACCAAAAGCCTTAAGAGTCAATCTAGGGCCTTCACATTCAGCTACATTTCCAGCATTTTTATTTTTTTATTTTGAGAAGGGGTCTTGCTAAGTGGCCCAAATAGGGCTTGAATTTGCCATCCTCCTGCCTCAGCCTCCCCGAGCGCTAGGTTGACAGGTATGTGCCACCGTGCCTTGCTGTTTCATATTTGCAAGTGGCATGATCCTGCCCTTTCCTGACTAGCTTCAGTTCTCTGGTAACTTCCTCAGAAGACAGCTTTTATCTCTTTCTTTTCTCCTCTGATAAAACCATAGAAAGATACTCAGTATTCACAGTAATATGGTTCTGTACGTGTGTGTCAAATGAAACCATGGTGTATCATACTTAGTTTTCCTTATAAAAGTGTTTTGGTGCAGTTTGCTTGACTTTAACATACACTGACTCATCCCTCCATCGCCCTGACAGTGCAGGAAGCCTCCTCTCAGGCCTGCTGGCACTGTTTCTTTTCCTTCTGAGCCTCTGCCCCGGGCATCCTCTGCCTGTGCTTCAACCTGGGCTGTGTATGTGGCTGCTGGGTGCCCATTGTCTGTGCTTCTGTCCACCACTGGTGCCAGGGTTCCTTCACCTCGGTACTAGGTTCCACGTCTCTGCTTAGGTCTGTTCCCTCCTCTTGCTGGAACATGTCTTTCCTCCTTTCTGAGAGCAAGGGAGAGGGTTCTCTGTTGAGATACTGCGTTGCCCAGCGTGCTTTCATTCTCTCCCAGGCTGTTTGACAGGTCCAGAATTCTCAGCTGGAGCCCCCAGGCGCCCCCCCCCCACCTCGACAGCCCAGGCTGTGGCTGTTGAATACCTCAGTGCTGTTTTTTCTTGGCCTTGTCCAGAAAATCTTAGCATTGTCTTTGTATGTGTTTGGACATTTTGTGCTGTGTCTTGTTTCTTTACAATTTTCAGTCTGGAAACTTGCCTGTGTGAGGTTGTTTAAGCATTATTTGATATTTTATTCCTTTTTTGTTTTTTAGTGTTTTTTTTTGGCATGTTAAATGGGTGCTGACTACCCTGGATTGTGCTGCTGCTTCCTTTCTGTTTCCTACTCCCACCCCTTCTCCTGTGTCCTCCCCTCTGGTCTTTTCTTTCTCTTTTTCTTCCCTCCCTTCCTTCATCTGTCTGTACTGTAGCTCTTTTTATTGTTCTCAGGAAATGATTTTCAGTAATAAGAATTATCATTTCTGTCATTTCAAGAACGTGCTTAGCCAGGCGTGGTGGTGCATGCCTGTAACCCTCGCACTTGGGAGGCCGAGGCAAGAGGATCACTTCTAGTCCACGACCAGCTTGTGCTACATAGTGAGTTCAAGGCTAGCCTGAACTACTTAGCGAGACCCTGTCTCAACAAAACAAAACAAATATGCTTAAACTCACTCTCTCTGTCTCTCGGCAGCACCCTGTTCTTGTTTCCTGAGTGCAGTATTTTTTTCCTCTGAGACTGTTAATTACACAGTGTTTGGAAGTTGAACATAACGTGGTTTGTTTACCCATTGTTCTGTTTGTGTCCTGTGAGACACCTGGGGGATCTGGTCATTGTTGGTGGTTATTCCATGATAAGGATGAAGCACTTAAAACAACTGGTTGAAAGATGGCCTTCCAAATCAATTTTAAATTTAAATGCTAAGTTGGGGAAAACTTTGTAATTGCCTACAGTAGAGATAAGGGTTTTTTTTTTCATGTGCATATATATGTGTGTAAAAGGTCTTTTCTGTTAAGATCGTTTCATTTTAAAACGAATACTTTATTGCCTGTGAAAGTGTACCTGAGTTACATGTCAACGCTGGAAATAAGTGTGACTTTTCATTGGTGGCACTGATGATTTATGATCACTGTAGCACTTTTGCTGGTGGAGCTCAGACACACTTCTGTAGAGGAGCTCAGGGTGAGGAGGCAGCTGCCGAGGGCCAGCACTCTGCATTTCTTCACTGGCTCTTTATTTAGGTGCAAGCTTTCTGGTTTTTGTGTGTTTCTTTGGATTTTGGCAGCACCAGAGATGAAATCCAGGGCCTTCACACCCAGCTGTATTCCCAACCTTTATTTTCATTTTTTGAGACAGACTTGCTAAGTCATGAAGTTACCTGGGCTGGGCTTGAACTTGTGATCCTCCTGCCTCAGCCTCCCAAAGTCCTGGGATTATAGGTGTCCTCTATAGGCCTACCATAAACTTAAATCGGGTGTTGAGCAGTCTTTCTATATTGCTGATAACGCTGACTATGGAAGGAGTCATAGCCCGCTTATCTGGAGAAATACACGGTGGTGCTTCTGCCTACTCGGTGGGACTGTGAGCTCCAGGAAGGTGAGCCTCTGTGCAGCACCAGGGCGCCTCACTGTGTGGCCCACCTCAGGCCTGCCCGGGCCCGTGGACTCTGTCTCAGATGTAGTGCTGAGTTAGCAGAATAGGGACAGGGCGAGGCGTTGTCAGGGGACAGGCGAATCCAGTGCCGGGAGGCCCCTTAGTGCAGTACTAACAACGTCCACATTCAGACCCTAGTGCCATCAGGGGCGTCTGTGTGTTCTCTCACACCCATCGCCTGTACTGGACGGAAGATGGGGCAGGAAGCTCAGCGCTTTGTCCAGGGGCTCAGTGGTGGGTGGTGACCGTGACCCCCTGCATCATGGGGGCTGTCAGCACTTCGCTCCTGGGGCCGGGAGCAGGCCCTGGCTCTCCTGCCCTCTGCTGCATTGCTGTGGTCGCTGTGCTCTGGTCTTCTGCCTTCAGGGCTCCTTTGATGGCCTGAGGCGCGACCTGACCTTCCAGGGTGACTTGTGCAGGTCCCTCTTCAGGGCAGCGTCTGGATGAGGTGGTCAGGAGCTAGGGCCTCCCACAGGCTCTTCCACACAGCGCCTCCACAGGAAGACTAGTTTTCCCAGTGCATGCGCCTGCAATTTCATTGTTCAGACTTTTAGCTGTGCAGATTTAAAATGACTGCCAGAAAAGTAGTAGAGCGTAACCTGCTTCTCAAGCTGCCTTCTCAAAGATGGTTCTATGCTATTTTACCTTTTGTACTAAAGGCATTTTCTTTTATAGACCTCTGCATTTGCGAATGAATTTAGAAAGATATGAACAATTTCTTTTTCTTTGTTTTTTTGAGAGAGGGTCTGGCTGTATTGTTTAGGCTGGCCTTAGACTTGAGGCAATCCTCCTGCCTCAGCCTCCTGAGGGTGACAGGTACACAACACCACATCTTGTTGTGGGGTCTGTTTTTTACTCAGAACATATTCTGATATCCTGCATTATCATCCATCCCTGTCTCGGGTACTGTGACCCTTAGTAGCTTTTTAGTAGATGTTATTGTTACACCTGGAGTGCATTCTGCGGTTACATAAAACGTTCTATGGGTGTGGGTTGCAGCTGGTAAAAAGTCACCTGAAACAGAGGGCAGCTACCCAGTAATGTGACAAGGTCTGAAAGCTATTTTGTGCCAGGGCTGCTCACTTTGTTTTTTCTAAATAGCTTTATTAATATTTAATTGGCATACAGTACACGGCACATATTTAAAATGTGCAGTTTGATAGATTTTTGACACATTTTGACTCCCGTGAAACCATTGCCTGAAGTTTCCTGTGCCCGGAATCCCTCTCCTGCCTGCGTCCCCATGCAGGTTCAGCACCAAGCGCTTGTCCTGTTGGCCAGACAGTTACCCAGAGAAGTGAGCACACGTCTGCCTTAAGGGATCCCTTAATTCATGAGAGCCTGTATTCATAATAACCCCAAAACGGAAGTGACCACAGTATCCGTTAGCAAGTGAGCGGACAGAGTGAATGTGTTTAGTAATAAAGAGAAATGAACTTTTGTTTGAAGACTTGCCACACTTGAAACAACAGATTTGCTTTCTTTGTTACACAATAATTCACTTGATGTTGGTATTTGCTCTTAGTGTATCCCCTAAAGTGAAGGGAGCTAGGTAATACTGACAAGTTCCTTACTGGTAAACCATAAAAGGGGATGTGATATTTGGAGCATTGAGGGCTGATGATTCCTCGGAGAACTTGAAGTCAGAAATAGTACAGTGTGGTGCACAGGAAGTGACGTCAGTGATGGCTGCGTGGGTTTATAGGTTTTTTATGGGCTGGGTGAGTCAGAATAGTGAGAGCAGAAGTCACAGAGAGGCTGAGCACAGACCAGAATTCTTTCTTTTGGGGAACCGTTCCGCGCTCAGCCTGCTGCCTACTCTCATGGTTTCGTCCATGAATCAGTGAGGGGCTGAGTCGGTACCTGAGCTGTTCAGATTCTGTTTCTGTTAGGTGCCGGGTACAGAGTTGCTACCTGTGTTCTTACTCCCTTTCATTGTATCGGTGTCTGTTTTTTACAGAGTGCTTCTTTTCTAGGAGCATTCAGCTTTTAAGAAAAAAGTCAGTACTGTGTGCTGGGTCTGTGTTACCTCTTTTAAGAGACAAGGGAGGAACACAGTGAGTGTATGTCGGGAGTCATGCAGCCCCTCTGCCGTATCGCTGCCATGCTGCAGGCCTGCTGCGTGAGATGCAGTACAGCAGATCAGACTGGGCTGCAGCTTCCCGTGTAAACAAATGGTTTTGTGGGGAACGGGAGGATTGAACCCAGGTCAGCATTACACAGGCAAATGAGAGTTGCAGTTAACTGGGAGGGACAGGAAAGTTAACCAGCCTTGCTGGTTTAGGTGCCTGGAACGTGATTAAACCCTGCCATCATTGTTACCCTGCGGTCCTTTGTCACTGTGTGTGTTTGTGCTTTTCCGTTTCCTCTTAGGCATATCACTCCCGAAAAGTTCTATGTGGAAGCGTGTGATGATGGAGCCGACGACGTGCTCACCATTGACCGCGTCTCCACGGAGGTCACCCTCGCAGGTATCCTTGGCCAGGGCTGGGGTGGCAGTCTGTGGAAGGGTTGAGTGTAAACGAAGGACAGTCCCTCTTAGGATAGCTACGCCCAGGTCTGGGTGTGGACCCCACTGCCGCATCCTTAGAATTTTCATTCTTGCTGCCTCACTTAATTTTTATGAAAAGGAGAAAAGATCAATTTAGGTAGCATTGTACTGTCTGTATAGTTTAATAACTTCTAGAAAGTTTTCTTTCTTTGTTCCTTTATCTGTGTTCTAACAAGATTGGTTTAGATGTCTGACCTGCTTCCCAGAAGTAATATTTGAAGTATTTGCCAAAAAACTGTTTCAGCTTTAAGTGTAAGGAATTTTATCAGCTGCTTTGTTTTTGTTTTGGAATTTTTTTATGACTTGGCAGATAATTTACTAGATAAAAATAAATGACACCACTAAAATTTTAGTCATTTACACATTGTCTGTCCAGTTGTATTTTGGTCTTGCCTCTCTGATATGTGAAAAACGTTTTTTTTTTTCAATTGTATAGAACACTGATGTCTAAATAGATTATGTGAAATAATTTTGGTGACAAATTAATGATCGTATGATGTTGTTGCCACAGTTACAGTTTCATTTTGTTGGTTTGAAAATTCCAGTTCACTGGAGGCACAGCTCAGTGGCACAGGTGCCTGCCTGGCAGATATAAGATCCTGAGTTCAATTTCTGGTGCTGGAAAAAAAAATTCCAGTTCCCCACCAGAGTTCTGTACTTGCTTTTTTTTTTTTTTTTTTTTTAAATGTTTGAATCACATAGAGCAGTCAGTAAATACTCTCTGAATAGAGGAAGTAATATGTAAAAATAGTGTAAAATTTCCGTTTCTTTGGTGACTTCATTATTTTTGTAGGTGCCACATACAGAGTTTTCCTTTGATGAAGCAGAATTAGAGCTGTCTCGGTCTGATAAGTCTGTGTTTCCTGTTTGTTGCTCGGCCCGGAGTGCCCAGCCCCTAAGGTGTCATCACAGCGCGAGCTTAGTTACTGATGCTTTGTGCCTTGGTGACAGAAGCTCGCATTTCCTGAGAGCTATAGTATGGGTGCTTTTTCAGATATTTTGGACCTTTCAGTGACATTTTATTTATTTATTTGTGGGTAGGGATTGGTGACCCATCTCAGTAGGCTGACAAAGTGTGAGTGGTTTATACATAAAAGCAGCTCTGCCAGGTCACCACCAAGATCCCCGGGGGAAACGCTGAGAAGAGCCAGAGATTTAAGTCAGTGGTGTAAGTGTCTACCTGGCAAGCATGAGGTCATGAATTCAATCCCCAGTACCAAAAAAAAAAAGAAGACGCAGAGTCTGGTGCCAAGGGCCGTCCGTCTCCCAGGTGCTTGCTTGGCCAGTGCCTTCTGACCGTTGGGAATGCAGACGAGGCCCTGGGAAGAAGGATTTTTCTTCTTTACGAAAAATGGGTGTGTATTCTAGGGATGGTCACAGTTTATTGCTACTGTACTTCAGTTAATGTGGTTCACAGCTGTATCAGTAGCACACAGAAGAGTGTCAGATCATCTCGGTACCTGCAGCGTGTTCTCTGTGCTTTGCTTTGCCCAAGCCAGTTTCTCCAGGTAGTCAGTGGTGTCTGAGTGCAGCTCAGTACACTCGATTCTTAAGAGAAACAAGGGAATTTTAGACCTTTTTTGGAATTACTTTATTGGGCTGGGTGTGGTGGTGCACACCTGTCCCAACACTAGGGAGGCTGAGGCTTTTAAGAACCAGGCCTTGGGTTTACAGTAGTGATTCTGAAATGAATTTCAGGATGATAGAAAACAGTAACTGAAAGAAAAGTTTGTCCGCAGCATAAGCTTGGGAAGTCTGGGATTTGGCAGTGGGTCAGCTGTCCGGCGTAGGCCTTCTCGGTCTCTGCGCCCCCAGCAGGTGTTGTGACGGCTCAAGGGGCGTAGAAGTCATGGGAGATGAAGCAAAACAAGCTTATTTGTGGAATCTCCTACCTCCTCTGGGGTGTTATTTTGTAAATCCAAGCTCTGCAGAATGTACTTTGTGAGCTTCCTTGGCTGGAAGTCAAAGGGTTGTGAATTCTGTTGGGCTGAGAAATGCAGCGAGGGAAAAGGCAGTGTTAGCGAGGTGCCTCCCTACACACCTGGACTGCATCATTCTCCTGCTCCCTGGAGCGTCACCTCCATTTCTGTCCTTGCTGCGAAGGGACAGGCCTTTGTTTGCATTCTGTTAGTCACGTGGTAAACAAAAATCTGTTCTCAGACCCTCACTTCCACTTGTTCTTTAAATTTTTTTTTTTTTTTTTTGTACTAGGAATTTAACTCAGGACCTTGTGCTTGCCAGGCAGGTGCTTGTGGTGCTGAGCTACAACTCCAGCCCTGTTGTTTAAAGTTGTGTGTGTGTGTGTGTGTGTGCGTGCGCTAGGGGGCTTTGCATGTAAGGTGAGAGTACTACCCAGCCTCTCTGATGTTCTTAAGATTAGTGCTTAGTTCCTGGCAAGAGCTGAGTAAATGTGGTTGGAAATTGGCATTAGAAACAGCCCACAGGTGACCTGATGCACGTTACTGTCAACACCATGTTCCAGACAAGCAGAGGCCTTTACACGTCGCAGTGACATCTTTACTTTATGTTCTGCAGAATTGGAGGTCTGACATCAGTAACGGACCGTTACTTGTTTGTAGAGAAATCATACATACTGATTTAATTGAAGTAACTTGGAATCAACCCAAATTTCATTTCTAATAGTGAGCTTTTTAAATCCAATATTTCTTTCTTTCTTCAGTCAAGAGAGATGTTCCTCCGTCAGCTGTCACGAGACCAATATTTGGTATACTGGGCACAATCCATCTGGTGGCAGGTAAGAGCGCGTGAACTAGGAAGGCAGGGAAGGTAGTTACATCAACTGACAGCATTAGGTTATGAGATTTAAAACTGTGTACTTTATATCACACTTTAGGCAATAAATCTCTATTTGTTATTATAGTTTCTAAAATTAAAACTCCCCAAATGGTTAAATTCAGCAGCCTGAAATTCAATTTTAAGAGTCATATTTGGTTGTATTTCAACTAGAGTTGAAACTGTAGATAGAAGTTTTTAATAAATTCTAAGAGGATTTAAATTATTTTTTTTCTCCTTACCAAACACAGACCCTTCACCCTCAGCTGAGGCCCTAACTATATGTTCTTTTCTTTTTTTAATCTTTTATTTTTTGGTATTGGAGATCAAACTTATGGCCTCACACTTAGCAGGCAAGTGCTTGAGCCACTGAGCTAAATCTCTAGCCCTATATTTTCATTTTTTGTTTTGAGAGAAGGTCTCACCAAGTTGCCCAAGCTGGTCTTGAACTTGCAATCCTGCTTCAGCCTCCTGAGTGCTGGGATGGCAAGTGTGTACCAGCACACCTGGCTCAGTAAAATTTGTAAGGCACCACTCCCCACAGCAGCCAGGGCCCAGAACCAGCCCAGCATGTCGTCCTCATTTACAGGGGCACGAGGCACGTTAGAGTGGCTCAGAGGCACATTGTCTTGTGGTGGCCTGAGCTGGTGACCTGTGAGGCTTCATTTCAGGCACCTGTGGGAAATGGGACCTGCGTGGGGAGGGTGGGGTGGTGTTTTCTGTCTACCTTCTACCAGCTAAGACCATGCACTCCTTTGGTTACCAAGAGATTTTGGATTTGTCTTTTTGAACTAGTGAAGTACACTAGTCTTTATATTCATAAAATGTAAGATTGCTTTTTTAAAAAATGGGCCTGTTACCTGAATACCACAGGGTGCGACTTTTTCTGATTTTTGCTTTTTTGATTCCGTGTTTGGTTTTAGTGGTGGTGCCGGGGTTTGGCCCTTGCCTGTGCTAAGCCTGTGTTGCACCACTGGTTACGACGTCCTGAGCACCAGCTTTGATATCTCTGTGTGTTTCACTGTTCTTTTTCCAGGTAATTATCTTATTGTCATTACCAAAAAGACGAAAATAGGCGAATTTTTCAATCATGTAATCTGGAAAGCCACAGATTTTGATATTCTTTCTTATAAGAAGACAATGTTGCACTTAACCGATATCCAGGTAAGAGCTGGCGCTAATTGAGAAGCTAGAGACAAATCTGGGCAGGGGCCGCCAAATACCAAGTTTGGTGAATTTCTATTAAGACTCGTTATTAATAAGGTCATTCTTCCTGCCTTTCTACTCAATCATAAAATATATTTTAAAAGTTGCCCATATATATATATATTTTTTAAAATAATGCAATTCTCAAATTATGGAATTTCTTATGGGAAGAAAAGAACAAGATACTCCTGTACTCATTCAGATTTAACTTCATACTGTCAATAAAATATTAGGTGTCTTTTTGGGTGTTTTTTTTTTTTTTTGTCGTTGTTGGTACCGGGGATCAAACTCATGACCTCGCACTTGCCAGGCAGGCACTTAAGCCACTGAGCTAAATCCCCGGCCCGGGGCAGGGCAGGGGGGTGTTATGTTTGAGACAGGGTCTTGCTATGCAGTTCAGGCTGAGCTTGAGCTCATTTTGTAACCCAGCCTGGTCTCAAACTTACCACTATCCTCCTGCCTCAGCCTTCTGAGTGCTAGGATTATAGGCCTGTGCTACTGTGCTTGGTTTAGCTATCTTTTAAAGTTCTACTTATTTCATTCTTTTACCCTGGAAGGTTTTCTTCTTCTTTTTTTTTTTTTTTTAGTTTTTTTAAAATTTTATTTTAAAGGGGGTAAAATTAAACACAACAAAACAGAACGGGACATAAGAAAGCATAAATTTCAAAGCTGGACAACCAGAGATCTTCACTATCTGTCATATTGTCTCTTGTTTTCTTCCAAATAGTACCGGGGTACTATTTTTTTTTTTTTTTTTTTTGGTACCGGGGATCGAACTCACGACCTCATGCTTGGCAGGCAGGCACTTAAGCCACTGAGCTAAATCTCCGGCCCAAGAGAGCTCATACTAAATAACATAGCCAGTCTTTTCACAAGATGTGTAGTTCACTGGCTCCCACTTGCTAAGTGGGGGGTGGGGGGAAATGACAATGACGACACAAGCAGGAGGACATGAGATGTCTGATTCTCAGCCCGCACAACAGCAGGCTCACAGCTGCCCCCCAGAGAGGGGAGGAGCTCCTTGTTCTCCCGGCACCACGAATCAACCACATGGTGCAGGTCCTGAGGCGCCAGGGTCTCTCCCCTGCAGGC
The DNA here is from genome assembly GCA_004027295.1 of Dolichotis patagonum. Classification (NCBI taxonomy): domain Eukaryota; kingdom Metazoa; phylum Chordata; class Mammalia; order Rodentia; family Caviidae; genus Dolichotis; species Dolichotis patagonum. Next base: position 93,330 of record PVJX010000936.1, read on the forward strand.
TCCCCAAAGTCCACCATACTCACCTGCTATTTCTTTCTGATGAATTGACCATTCCATTTCCAAAGTTCTGAAATGGCCAACAGACCACAGAAAGAATTCTCTTTAGGCTCCTGTTTGAAACCAGCAGCTATAGCGATCTGCTGGCCTTGCTTCAGGGCCAGGGTTTTCTTCATTTTTACCACATGTGAGCAGTCCTGTCTCTCTACCTGATTCTTTTTTTTTTTTTTTTATATCCTTTTTTTTTTTTTTTGGTACCGGGGATCGAACTCACAACCTTGCGCTTGCCAGGCAGGCGCTTAAGCCACTGAGCTAAATCCCCGGCCCTCTACCTGATTCTTTTGTATAAATTTGTTGTTTGATTCAACTAACACCCATCCCCCAACAACAGTTTACATTTTATTTACCTAAGATTGTTGATTGAAGAATTAACTTAGGAAAAATGAAAAGAAACCAAAAAATACCACTTCTGGAAGTACATTTGAGATCTGACATATATGGAGCCCAGAGTTGGCTGCCTGGGGGCACCTGCGCTGTCAGTATTGGAGAGGGACAGCCAGGGGACAAGGGAGCAGCTGAGGTCAGCACCTGATGCGAAGATGGGGAAGTGGCCCTGACCGAGGGGAGGGACGGGAGGAAGCGATGGCGCGTGCTCCATGGGGAGGCCCTGGGCCTTGAGTGTGCGGGCGACAGGCCAGAGTTGGCCTGGCCTCGGACAGCTGCCCATGGACAACAGGATGTTCCAGCCCTCAGCAGCGCCACAAGGAGACGAGGGCAAGCTCCAGGCAAACCATTCAAAGCTTTCTCTTAACAAAGAAATAAAACATTGTAAATTCTCATTTTTCTGATGCTTCAAATGTAGTGTACCAAAAAATACGAGTTTTACCTTTTTTTCATTTCCCTTTGCCTTTAAAACTTGAGAGAGTTTTCGTTTTTTGGGTTGTTTTGGTTTTTGATTCTTTAGAACCAGGAATTGAACTTGGGACCTCACTCTTTTTTTTTTTTTTTTTTTGGTACCAGGGATCGAACTCGTGACCTCGCGCTTGCCAGGCAGGCGCATAAGCCACTGAGCTAAATCCCCGGCCCTGGGACCTCACTCTTAGCAGGCAGGTGCCATGCCGCTGAGCTACATCCCCGATCCAAGAGAATTTTCATATTTTGACAGAAATAACTTTGACAAACTGTGGAACAGCCCCAGCTTTTCTGGGGTGCTGTTAGGTGGGTTAGGGTGACCAAGGCCAAGCTGGCACCCCCTGCACCCAGAGGCTTCTCATGGGCTGTGCGGGGAACTTGCATGGTGACCCCATCCAGTTTGAGTTTGTGAACTTAATGTTTTAAACTCAGTGCTATGTTTACGGGCGTCTGTTGAGAGTTACTATCTTCCAGAGTAATTTTATTTATAGCGTTTGCTTCCTGAAAATTGAAACTCGTATTTTTATGCCCAAAATCATAAAAGTGTTTATTACCAAAAGATTTGTTTTTCTGAAACATTTACCTTATCTGTGGTAAACATTTAAATTAAATTATGATGGGGGCACCTTAGTGAAAGTGTGCTTTTCTACTTTAAAGTTTCTTTCTGTCCTCCTTGCATGTGTCTCGGGCATTGCGGATCAGCGTACTCACTCTGCACGGGGCACGGTGCTCTGGCGGAATCAGAACAGCTTTGTTCACCTGGTACCCGGGATACTGACGGGGCCGTTGTGATCGCTGTGCATTTGGCATGTAGTTGATCTGAGCATTGCCCACCACATATGCTCCTACCCTTTTGCCTTTGGTGAAAATATTACAGATCTCTAAACCCAAAAATGGCATTATGTAGGTTTGTAACGTGTTGATCATTTGGTACTCATGAAACATTAATAATCATTGACAAACATGGGTAAAAACCAATTTCACTCATGTTATTCATTGGGAAAGCCAGTTAAAATTATCTGAAAATAAAGATAAATATTGCTCTTACTGAAACTGTTTTAACATCTGTTTTTGTTTTTGAGACAAGATCTTGTTATGCAGCTAAGGCTGCTCTTGAACTCTTGGCAATCCTCCTGCCTCAGCCTCCTGAGTGCAGGGATTGTAGGTGTGCACCACCACTATGCCGCATTTAACCTCTCTCTCTTTTAAAGGAAAATTGTTTTTCTTTCCAACCCAAACCAGTAAAGTTTCTCGCAGATGGTGCTAATGTTGCTCTGTGTTCCTGGGCCCTTCTTGCGTGTGTGTTGCATTTGCCAGGTGAGAAGGTACACTCAGCAAGCAGGGCTGCCATGAAAAGGTCTGGCCCGCAGCAGGTGATAGCCTGAAGAGATGATGTTTTAGTCAAATTATTTTCCTGCCCTTCAGAGTAAAAACTGTGAAGGGCACCAAAAGGAAGGAGGTCCAGCCAGTCCAGCCAGCCCAGCCCTCGGAGCAGGTGGTGGGGCTCTGGAGCTGTCCCTGGTACCAGGGAACAGCAGCACTCCTTTGCTGGCCTGCGGGTGTCAAGGGAGCTGCACTTGGGTGTTTTTAGTTTTACTCTTCATGTCAGCAGAGTTCCTTTCAACTCCCGAGACCACTGACCCCTTCTGTTCACAGCTGCAAGATAACAAAACATTCCTGGCGATGCTGAACAGTGTCCTGAGCGTGGACGGCTTTTACTTCTCCACCACCTATGACCTGACCCACACCTTGCAGCGGCTGTCCAACACAAGCCCAGAGTTCCAGGAGATGAGTCTCTTGGAAAGGGTGAGCTTGGTCCTCAGTTATTTTTGTTTGTTTTTTGTAAAGGAGCGTCTTTTTCTTACATGCAGGTTTGTAGTCATTTCTGTCATTGTCCCCTCCCTGCTGGGGCTTCTGCTCAGAGCTCCCCACATGTTGGCTAGGGAAGCAGTCTGCTGAGGGGAGGCCCTGCCCATAATTCTGAGTTTTCTTACTCTTGGCTCATTTGTGTTAGGGTAAGGATCACATGTGGGGGTTTGAGAAAATAAACCATGCTTCTTTCATTTTTTAAATTTGCAGTACCGGGGTTTGAACCCAGGGCCTCATGTCAGACAAGCACTTTTCATTATATTTTGAGATATTGCTCACTAAGTTGCCCAGGCTGTTCTCAAACTTCCTATTGCCCTGCCTCAGCCTCCTCATCATCTGGGCTTATAGGCGTGCACCACCATGCCTGGGACCATGTTTAAATGTGCATTAGAATTCCAGATTGAGGGCCCTGGAGTCTGTATGTACACAGACAGGACTGAGAACCACTGTATAGATCCTCAGTAATCAAGTCCAAACACATCACTCATTAGAGGAAAACCTTTCCAATTCGTATTTTTGAATAAATATTACCTACCAAGTACTGTCTGAGGTGTAAAATCTGCAAACTAGCATTGCGTTCACTTGTAATGTCTTAGCTCTCATTGTCCTGTATTGTTATCAACGTAATGGGCTGATAAAGAAGTCTTCCAGCAGGTGCTTTCAGCAGAGGTGATACTCGTATTTGATTGGAAAAGTAACAATTTGATGTAAGAACTTGGAAAATATCTAAGTTCTTCTGTGCATATTTAACATGAGCGTGTTTTTAAAATTAGGTCTTGTCTGCTGTCTTGATTTTTTTTTTTTTTGTTAAATAAGCCATAGATTTGTTTAGGGAATAGACAGAATTTGAAGGGTTTCCTTCATCCAGTATGAGACAGGCACACAAGAGAATGCCCTGGCTAGCCCTGGGGGCCCGCTGTGGCTGGGGTTGGGGAGAGGAGTAGAATGGAGCGTGGGTTTTGGGAGGGCTGGTGCCTGACCATGGGTTAAGTGGGAAGAAGAGCCCCTGAGGACCCTGGTTGTGTCCGGGAGGAGGCGGAGACAGGAGCAGGCTGAGGAGGGCAGCTTTCCAGTGGTGAGCAGGTACCTGCCCACTGCCCCTGTCGCTGGCCACCTGGCAGGGACATAGTATGTGTGGCACAGGAGTATCCTTGCTGTTGGGGCTCAGTGTGGTGATCTCTGAGTGGAGATCAGAGACTGTGGAGATCTCTGACTCCTTCTTGCTCTCCTTTCAGGCAGATCAGCGGTTCGTGTGGAATGGTCACCTGCTGAGAGAGCTGTCTGCACAGCCCGAGGTGAGGACGTGAGCTGCTGTCCGCTCGCTGTCGATGTCCGCGCGTCACAGGGCTCCTGGCCACCAGGGATTTGGATGAGGACTTCTAACTGCAGCTTCTGCACTCTGAGCAGGTCAACCCCCTCCTGCCCTGCAGGTTGAGGAAGGCTGATTCCTGTCCTGTGATCTGTTGTTGGCTTTCCTTCACTGTGACAAAGGGCTGGAAGTATACGACTTTCTGGGAGGAGGAGTTGATCTGGGCTCCCAGTCTCCCAGCCTGCAGCTGGCACCTGCTTCTCGGTGTGGTCAGGCAGCCGCTTGCCTTGTGGGGCATGGGACACAGTGGTCAGGTCCCAGGGCTGCCTCTGGGGGCCCTGCCCTCAGCGACCCCCACTTTCTTCCACTCAGCCCCACCTTCCAGCAGTGCAGCTGGCTGGCTGGGGTTACCCGAAGCACACCTTTGTGGAAGTTGTGGGAAGGAAATGCTACTAAATGCCTTGGTGTAGGGAAAAAAACGGAGCCTCGAATCTGGGACTTTGGATTTGTGTGCTGTCTTTCTTGGAGGGTGGGAGTCAGTTGTGGAGACAGAACTCTGAGTCCACTGAGCCACATCCTTAGGCTCCTTTTTTTAAACAAATTTTTAGAGTCTCACTGTGTTGCTCTGGCTGGTCTTGAACTTGTGACTTCAGCCTCAGAGTAGCCAGGATTACAGGCGTGCTCCATCATGTCCAGTCTGTTGCCATTTGCTAAGAGTTTTTGGGAAAAGCCATTTGAGCTGTAATTAGTTTGGAATATCCTTTCCTGGGAGGCATGGAGTGTTGGAGGCAGAGACTGAGGAGGGAAGTAAACCCTCTGCGTCCTCAGGTAGTTCTAAGTGCTCCAAACTTAATATTCAAGCCCTGTGATCGCACTGCATGCTTACCGTACTGTTAGAAATACCTGTTCAAAAAGAAAAAAATCTGTTCAAAAAGTTTCCAGCAAATGTACTATTTTGTTCTGTTTGTGTATTCCTTCACGATCTATAAATATACTTTACGCAGTGCCACTTTGTTTACTTGTTGATTTTAATGTGTGTTTAAATACACGTTCATTTCAGGTCCATCGGTTTGCCCTTCCAGTGCTACATGGCTGTATCCTTATGTGATAGTATTCTTGGGTTCCGGGGAGTCCCGCCAGCTCTTACAGAGCTGCTGTAGAAAGTCAGATGTGGCGTGAGCAGAGTATTTTGGGGTAGGCAGACGTTGCTGATAAAAGCATCAAACCTACTGATATAAAGTCTTAGCATACTGAATGTAAGCAGCCTCGTCGTTTTTTTAAAAAATGAACCCTGAGACTAGATTATTGTCTTTAACAGCTTTCAGGCTGGTAGTTTAAAGGAAAGGAATATAGACATCTGCATTTTGCCTTTAGTTGATGTTATTTTAAGAGTAGTGCGCGTCTGGGTGTTTAAATGAGACCTTGCCTCCTAATATGAGAAAGGTTACACTTGGGAACCAGGGTGGTCAGCAGCTTGAAGAGGAGAACAGTTTATTGTCATTTGAAATAGTGGTGGAAAAATGAAACTGAAATACAGAGAGTGAGGCTTGGGGAAAATCCAGGCCTGGCGCAAGTGCAGATGAGTGACGATTATCTAACTGTAGGTTCGTTTTTAAAACAGCCACATCAGAGACGCGCAGTAAAAACAGGGAAGCGAAGTGAGTTTGGTGCTCAAAGAACAGGTGTGACGGACGCCGCAGTGCCTGGAGTGAGGCCTGCCCTGTCGCCCCGCAGACCTGGGAGCCCTAGAAATGGCAGACCCCGCAGACCATGGGAGCCCTAGAAGCTGCAGACCCTGGAGCCTGATTTGTGGGTTCATTATGCCGATAGGAGTCCGTAGCTAGGGGGAGTGAGCTGGAAGATCTCTGGAGGAAGCCTTCCTCAGCTGCCGCCCTCCTTTCTTTGAGACTCTCACAGGTTCTCCGGAGGATAAAGTAACAGACAGGATCAGTGCTGAAAGTCTAGCCAACTGTTCTGGTTTTGTTTTCAAAGTGAGACAGTGAATGGACAAATAATGTCAACTGAAGTTGCAAAACCACTTTTTTGTGCAGCTTTAGAAACAGTTTACCCCTGAGCTCGAAGTGTAAAGTGCCGCCTGTGTCTTCACCTCAGGTAGCCGGTTGAGTAGGAAAGTAGGAGGTGGAGGCAGAGTGAGGATGAGGGAGCCAAGCTGAGTGCTACATGCACGTCAGTGAGCTCCTAGTGAACGGGAGCGGCTGCGTCCAGACTGCACAGAGCTCGGCAGGCCCCGGGCTGGACTGCAGCTTTGCTTTAAAGGTTATGCAAAGCCAAGCAGGGTGGCATACTCTGGGAGGCTGAGGCAGGAAGTCACAAGTTCAAGCCCAGCTTGGGCAATTTGGTTAGCAAAACTTTCTCAGAACTTAAAAGTACAAGAGTTGGGGATATGGCTCAGTGCAAAGGCCCAGGGTTCAATCCCAAGCACTGCAAAAATGTAGGAAAGAAGCACTTTGGGGGAGACTAGAGTAGAAAATTAGTGTAAGCCAGAGTCGTACTGGGAGGCAGAGACCAAGGGAGGTGCTGAGGGTGCATGCTGGCAGGTTAGGAGGAGCAGCAGCTGTCCACGTTGGGGAGCGCTGTGTCAGGCTGCCGGGCACGGAGGTGGGCAGAGTATAGGTGCCTGTGACATTTTGCACCTGAGGGGTGGAAGGCAACTGAGAGATCACGGTAATTCAACCTGGCAGGCACTGTGAGCAAGTGGCTGAGTGAGGATGAGTGAGCGGGAGGGCCAGGTCCCAGGATCACTCCAAGCAATGAGGACAGTCCGGCAGGCGCATTTTGGAAGCCAGCCCAGGCTGGAGAGCAAGGGAAGGAGGTATTTCCGGGAAGTGGAAGCACTGCTGGTGGCTCAGGAAGGAGACCTCTCCCCCTCTCCTCCCTGTGGTCCACAGTGAGAAGCAGGGGATCGAGGAGTGTGCGGGCATACTGCCCGAGGGTGTCAGGAGTGGGAGCCCAGCCCTGCACTTGGTGGGGCTGGTGTGGCAGCTCCTCTGGCGCCCCCAGGAGGCAGGGCTTGGGTGTAACTGTTGCTGGCTGTGTGCTGTGGCCGGAGTCTGGAGAGGCTTTTGCCTTAGTAGTGGACCAGTGGAGGAGGACACGCAGTAGCGAATCACTTCCTGCGGGACTCCAGCCTCAAAAGGAGGCTTCTGTCTTCCTCATTTCTGTGACTGGCTCGGAATAGATAACGTGGTCAGGCCGTAAATACTGCCTTGGAATCCTCTCGGGCACTGTCAGGCGGGGAGCCCTCAGTGAGCCATGGTACCTAGAGAGGGAGGAGTGAGTCACCAGGCGCCACCATTTGGAAATTACTGGGCATTTTCTCGTGAATTTGCTAGCGCTTCTGCAGCTGTCAAATACCCTCACACAGAGGGCGTTTATAGGAGCAGCCACGGCCGCACCTCAGAGTGGAACACAGGCTCCATGTGGAGAGCCCAGTCCTTACTGTGTGGCCCTTGGTCCCTCAGGGCCACGCAGTGGTGGAGGAGGGGCGTGCGTGCCATGCTAATGCCCTCTGTTCATGTGGCTCCATAGGGACCCTGCTTACAGAGTTCCCCACCTGCAAGGGGGCAGCTCCGCAGTCTGAGGACTACTCACAGGGCGCTGGTGAGATCTGAGTGTCCCCTACCCTTTTCCTCTCGAAGGCGATTCGTTCTCACTAGGATAAAAAATTGAGATTGAACCTAGAAATAGTGCATGTGTTTGTGTGCGCTGTTTTTCTTAATGTGGTTCAGTTATTAACATGCACTCGTGTTCTATCAATGGGAAATACTTCGACTGGATCCTCATCTCCAGGAGGAGCTGTTTCAGAGCCGGCGTGCGCTATTACGTCAGAGGTGAGGCTGCTCTCTGTGTGGCTCAGTGCGGGTCAGGTCTGCCCTGCTTGACGTTGGCCCTGTAGGGCCATGGCTGTGACATTTTGTGTTCATTATTACTGTTTTATAGCCTCTCTGGGTACTGCTGTCCTCTCCATGGGAATAGTTTGGAAGGCTTTTTTTTGTTTTAAAGATAAGCTCTTGCTGTTTAGCCCAGGCTGGCCTCAAATTTGAGGTAATCCTCCTGTCTCAGCCTCCTGAGTGCTGGATTATAGGTGTGTGTATCTGCATCCGGCTGGGGATTTTTTTTCTTTAAAACATGTCTCAGGTTTGGGAAACCCAGTTTTAGAGGAGGTTCACGCATGTAAAAGCCAGCAGCCAGCTTCATCGGTTTGCTAACAGGTCTCTGGTCCCTCTGTGGGCCTGTTTAGGTTGCGTAAGCTTGTGTTCATTTCCCAGTTATGTACTGTGCACTCGTTTGAATTTCGAGTTTGTAAATACAGTACTTTTCCATCTTTCTAACCTAATTACCTGGGTTAGTGAGTATCTGGTGTTTAAGTACAAAATATCATTAACTGAAGTGTTTTTTTTTTTCAATTAAGGAATTGACTCGGAAGGCCACGCAGCTAACTTCGTAGAGACAGAGCAGATCGTGCACTACGCCGGGAGCAGGGCCTCCTTCGTCCAGGTGAGCCCCTCCGTGTGGCGGCAGCCACCGCCCGGTCCTGCTGTTCAGTCACGTTTAAGTTTCCCTCTCCTGCCTTCCCTCTGTTTCTTAAGTAGTAGTTTTGTCTGCTGAAGTGCGAAAGTCCACTCCAAGAAAGGGTCGCCAGTGAGCCTGGCCCTGGCAGGCATTTCCTGCCCTTCAGCCCAGTGGCTGAAGGAGAGGCGGGGCAGGAGTCGCAGAGGCTGCAGGGCTTAGGGTTGGAGTCCCTGCTCCGCTTGACTCTGCAGACCCCCAGGCCGTGGAGAAGCCCGCACCAGTGCTGGGCTGTCCTGGCCCTTTGTGGTAATACCTCGTACTGGTCCTCTTACAACTCACAGGTCACTTTCCACTCTCGTGTTCCTGACTGAAATATTCACGTGTTCGTACAGCTATTCCTTTGAAAATGAATACAGCAGTGTTTTAATTTTTCATAATGCTAAATTAGAAATGAGGTACAGTGGCTCCTCGATAGATGAATTTCATTTACTGTACAGTTTTGGGGAGGATGACATGTTTGTGTTTGGGTGGGGAAGACGGCCCGGTTGTGTTTGTCACCCGATGTGGGGTTGGTGAACAGAAGCAAAAGTTTGCCGAATGCTTCTGTTTGCGAACTGAATTGTATGCAGACAGAAAGTTTGTGGTCAGGGATGTTTCTGTAACTTGTTAATTTTTATTTGTGGATAAATTGATTTATTTTAGAATTCAGGGAAAATATAGAAATGTCTGTTACACAGATGCTGTGTTTCTAAAACTCAGAGGAGAAAAAGTCCTTTCTGAGCCCATAAAATATGAACCTTAAAAATAGGTGCATCGTACTCTTTCGTAGCGTGTAGTTTGTTATTTTTTTTCATTGTAGCCATTGCTACCTAAACTGCTGACAATAAGTTAAGAAAAACAAACTTTGTTTACATTTTTTTTCTTTTAGACTCGAGGATCAATCCCCGTTTTCTGGTCCCAAAGACCAAACCTCAAATACAAACCGCTGCCGCAGATCAGCAAAGCAGCAAATCACGTGTGTATCTCCCGGCTGTGTTCACTGGCGAACAGTGGGAGCTCAGCGGCCTGCTAGTTTGTGTACAGGATGTGTGTTTGTTCCCCATGTGTCGGCATTCAGCATCTGCAAGGTTCAGCACACGGAACCTTTAAACCCAAATTCTGCATAGATGCGTCTTAGAAACGTGGAGAGTCGGCATTCAGCATCTGCAAGGTTCAGCACACGGAACCTTTAAACGCAAATTCTGCATAGATGCGTCTTAGAAACGTGGAGAGAAGGCTGATTGCGTAGCACAGCAAATGCAGATTTGAGAGGCCTTGGGAGGGGCAGCCTGGAATTTTACACTGTGCAGGGTACTTCATATATTCCGTCGAGGTTGTACTCAAAATTAAAATGCTAGTGGTATTTAGACTATCTAGAAGACATGATCCCTCTCTTAACACTGTTTCTTTAAATTTAGAAATAGGACATTGCGAGGTACTTTAAAAAAATACTGTAAATATTCCTGTAATGTAAGTTAAGTAATATACTTTTCCCCCCTAGATGGATGGCTTCCAAAGGCATTTTGATTCACAAGTAATTATTTATGGAAAACAAGTCATAATCAATCTGGTATGTTCTTTGCATGTTTCTTGGGGACACGAAAACAGAACCTTTTTATACTTTAAAATTTTTTAAAATTTTAAGAACCTTTTAAAATTAACAGAAAATGTACTGTTGTAAGCATTTTACAGTGTGTAGTGCAGTGGCATTTTGAGTTAGTTTTACTCGGTGTTGTGGGTAAAGTCCAGCTTCATTCTTTCACGTGTGGATATCCAGTTCTCCCAGCACCATATAGAAATGTAACATTATTATGGGTGGAATTTTGTTTGCTGCACTTTTGCTGAATTTATTATCTCTGACAGCTTTTTTTGTGGATTTATTAGCGTTTTTTACATAAAAGATCATGGGTTAGGGTTATCTCTCACTCTCATTTTTAAAGGGTGGTTTTACTACACATAGAATAGTTGGTTGACACTTTTCCCCAGCTTTTTTCCCCGTTTCCGGGGATGGAACCCACGGCCTCCCTCGGGCCAGGCAGGTGCTCACCTGCAGAGCTGTACCGCCAGGCTCTCCTCTGGCAGTTAAGCCTGTCATCCACAGCTGTGGCCGTTCTCCGCTCCATGCTTTCAGCCATGTAACTATAATGTTTTCAGTTTGCATTTCTTGAATTTATCATTGTTGGAATACAGCGTACTTCTTGCATTTAAAGACCTATGTCTTTCATCAGATTTGGGAAGTTTGGGGCCGGTTTTTTATGTGGATTCTCTCTCTGCTCCTCTTTTTTTCTCCTAGCTTGGTGGTGTCCCTGGAAGTCTGCTGACTTTGTTCACTTCTCTTTGTTCTGTTTTCTCTTTGCCTCCTACATGCTAGACCAGTATTCTGCTGCTGAACTACATCTCCAGACCTTGTTCTTTTTTTTTTTTTTTCCTCAGTTTGATTTCAGATTTTCTGTCTTGAAGTTTCGGTTCTTTTCCTGCCTGCTCAGGTTTACTGTTGGACGCCTACTAAAGTTTTCAGTTAATTTCAGTTGTTGACCTTCCGTCTCTAACCTGTTGCTGGGTTCCTTTGAGTAATTTTTGTCTTTGTTGATATTCTGGTGTATTCATACATTGTCTTCTGATTTCTTTTAGTTCCTTGTCTATATTTTCCCTTAGCTCAGTGAGCATATTTAAGATCATTGTTCTAAAGTCCTTGTATAGTAAGCCTGATATCTGTTTCCATGGGGACAGTTTCTGTTGATTGATTTTCCTTTGGTTGTACCATGTTTTCCTGCTTCTTTGTGTGCCTGTGATTTTTTTTTAAATGGTGTATTTGATTTTATAACTGTAAATTCTGAAAGTTTGAGTTCTCACTCCCAGGGGTGTGGTATATTATGTTGTATTGTTTTGTTCTTTTGTTTTTCTTTTGTTTCATTTGTTCTTTTTGTTGTGTTTTGTTTTGTTCTTGATTGTTGAAGACTATAATAATCTATTGGTTGGGAAACTTTTCCAAACAGCTTCTGCAAAGTCTGTTTCTTGTTCCGTGTATTCATTGAAAATTTACTTCCTTTTGCCATGTTCTGCTAGTGTTTTGACAGATTCACTGAATTCTAGGCATCAAAACAGTGGCAGAGTAAACAGATCACAGTTGAGAGCACAGTTGTATTTCTGGCTCCTTGTGGGTGGTCTCTGCTGGCTCAGCTTCACCGCAGAGCCGGGCTTGCTGCAGGGCTGGGGCAGCAGCCTGGGGGTGGGCAAGGAGGCTCAAGGTTTCCTTAGGTTTTTCTGTGCTTGCATCTTGCCTGGGTGTGTGGGTGGCTTTCAGAACTCTACCTTGTACAGCTGCTTTTGAATGTCCCCATTTCCCAAAGCACAGCACCTGGCACCCCCTGCAGGCTTTGGGAGACCTGCTGTGCATCTCCCCCCAGATCTCTTGCCCTTGGCGTCTGGTGCTTTGTATTCCTCCGGTAGCTTTCACAAGCAGTGTCCAGTGTGGGAGACAGAGATGAGTGTGCCCGTCCTGTGCAGGTGCGTGTCATGGGCCGGTCCGCTCCCTGCTTCTGCGAAGGGAGCTGACCCGAGGTGGCTGCAAAGTTTGACGCCTTCATGGGAGGCGGCAGGGGAAGAGGCTTAGTGAAAAGAAGGTGGCCTTTTCTTCATCGACTGTCAACCTGTTTGCTGTAGATCTTTGATTCTTTTCCGTAGCTCCCACAAGGCTGGTTCACATGGGTTTGGTGGGTGTTTTGTTTTGATTGATGTGTCTATGTCTTTTGCCCAGGCCACCACTCGCACTGTCCTCCTGTCCCCTTCGCCAGAGTGAATGCTTGGCGCAGTCTCTCCCTGTGCTGGATTCACTCACTCTTGAAATAAACTCACAGCCGTGTTTGGCGTTTTTTTATAGGTGAACCAGAAAGGCTCAGAGAAGCCACTTGAACAGGCGTTTGCAACCATGGTGTCTTCCTTGGGCAATGGGATGATCAGGTACCTGTGGGCGTGTGTGTTGTGGTTCTTTGCAAGTCAGACATGTACATGTTCATGTGCATGACTGTGGAGTGCTCACTACACTTCCTTGTGTTTGCATTGTTTTTAATACCAGACAAAGCAGTTTTATTTTTTGGTTTAAAATTTCCTCTGACAGAATTTGTGTTGCAGAGTAACTTCTCATAACCAAGCTTTAATCCGCATTTACTCTGAGCAAAAGCCCCGCCTGCAGGCTTTCTGTGCCTGTGGGGCGTTAGGCCTTCCTTACAGAATTCCACCTTCCCTTTTCAGTGTCTGTGTCTTGGGTAGAAGCACGGCAAAGGGTAGTTCTCGTTTGTTGGTCTGTAACGGACACAGGTTTAAATGCTGGGGGCGCCTCTCTTGAAGGTGCTGTACTGGGATGTGAGAACCCTGCTCTTCAGCGGAGAGCAGATCTTTCCCCAAGAGCTGCAAGTCCAGGATAAAGCGTGCAGGGAGGCTGAGTGTGGTGATGAGCACAGGACAGTGGCCCATCTGCTCCACAGCGGAGCCCTGGGAGGAAGCACACTCTTATCTGCTCAGAAAATCCCGATGGAACACTACCCTCGGGGGCCTCCTGTGGGATGTCAGTGGGGTGTGGGCTTCCGGGGTGCAAACAGAGCTCAGCACCCCAAGCCATTGCTCAGGCTGTGGGGACTGACCTGCCTCCACTCCTCTTACAAGCCCAGCGCTCAGCATGGGCTCCACTAAGCTGCTGTGGGTTGACTGGGGTTTGGGCGTTTGGAACAGATCAGTGGATTTACAAAGCAATGCAGGACTGAGGATGTAGCTCAGTGACACAGTGCCTGCCCGGCAAGCACAAGCTTGTGAGTTCGATCCCGGATACCAAAAACAAAAAAAACCACGATTCTGTTGTTTGCGCACTGGACTACGGAATACATACAGGCAGGAGACTGCCGGGCAGCCCCTCGCTTCGTGCCCTGGAGTCCAGTCCGCCAGCACGTGCTGTGCTGCCTGGCTCCTGTCTGTGGCCCTGGGAGAACAGTGAGCCTGGGTGTGTGTGTGTGTGTCCACGTGTGTAATGCGTCCTTCTCAAAGCTGTGTTCATAAGAAGGGGTGCGGCAGAGGGGCAGAGCCAGAGTGACGGACGGAGGCTGTGGTGTCCCTAGGAAGTGTGTGTGCTCTGAGTGTGTGACCTGGGTGGGAGGGCAATTCATGAAGATACTGATAGAAAATAATTGATCTCTTGCCAATTTCTGAATGTTTTATTTTGGTAGATACTTTGCCTTTGACTTCCATAAGGAGTGTAGACATATGAGATGGGATCGACTAAGTATTTTAATGGACCAAGTAGCAGAAATACAAGATGAATTAGGGTAAGCCATATTATTTTCTTACAGAGAGAAGGGAGGTGTGTATGTGTTTATCAGTCGTATTTTATTATGAATTATCTAGCAGATGTATAAAAGATTGTTCACTGGATTGTCATTACTTGTGTTTAATATTGAAAATTTTTTTTGGCAAGATGAGAATGAGTGATTTAAAAAGATTTCTAAATTCTTAAAAGTGACAGGATATCAGATATATTATGAGGTACCTTTTGTGCATTTACAAATTCTTACATACTGGTAGTTGAGCTTGGTTTAGAGCTATTTTATATTTACATGTTCTCACTAAACTTTTGGTCCTGGCTGTTTTGGTACTAGCCTGTGTAGTCTATAGTGGTAGTGACTTTCCTGTATTCTGTTTGTTCATAACGTCATTTTATTTTACTTTATTTTGTTTTGTTTCGTGTCGTGTCGTGTTATGTTTGTTATTTGCATCTTTTTGAAACAGGGTCTCACTGTGCAGTTCAGGCTGGCCTTGAGCTCACTTTATATCCCAGGCCGGTCTCAAACTTGCATTGACCCTTCTGCCTCAGCCTCCGGAGTGCTGGGATGATATATGTGGCACCACGCCCAGCCATGACATCATTTTAGCTAGATACTTTCCTTCTCCTTAAGTACCCATCTGCTCCATTTCTGTTTCTCTTTCTACTGTGGAAAGCTGTGCTAGAGTAAATCACTGGTTACAAGTGTGTACATTATTTCACTCTGCTCCCCAACCCCCACTTGAGGGGAGCAGCTCAGAGTAGGGTGGATGGAGTAGAGGGTCTGAACATCTTTGGGGGCCTTCTGTATGTTTTGCTGTTCTCTGTTATTTTGGTTCACAGGTTCACTACATTATAAGTACATGTTAACCTGACTTAAAAAATCTGTAAGTCACTCTGCCATTTTATTCTGCCTGTGTGATAGCTCTAAACCTGGCAGCTCAAATAACATTTCCAGTTACAGTCACATAGTAAAACCTCTCTGGTAGACCTTTGCTCAGTAAGATGACCAAGTGCAGTGGACACGTCACCACGAGGCCGTCATTCCCACGTCTCACAGCTGGACAGCCTGAGCTCCTGTGGTGCATGCGCCACTGTCCTGTCGAGTGGCTTTTTATCAGTGCAGGTGTTAGCTCCATTTGCTGGTCCACGCTGCCCAGGGGACAGTCACGCACATACCGCCAGTGCTTTCACCATGAGACTAGCAAGTCAAGGGAGACAGACCTGCATACTGAGTCCCTGGAGACAACCAGGGCTGCGTCTGGCTTGTCCTGAGACAGCCGGCCTCATGTGACAGAGAGGGGAGCTCGGCCAGGATCTGTGTGCTCTTTGGCTCGCCGTGTGCCCAGGGACAGCAGAGCTTTGGCCTTAGGCTTTCAGGTGATCACTTGAGACATTTTATTACTGGGCCTTCAGTCCCAATGCATCTTGATTTCAATCTCAGCTTATCTCACATGAGGCGTGTGGCCCAGGACTTGTTGGTTGTCTTCCAACTTTGTGTACAGCAAAGATAACATTTAACAGATTCACTCTGCAGTTCAGGAAGTGATGTTTACAAGACACCTAGTGTCTATTTTCCAGGCACCAGTGGGGTGTCCTCCTGCATACATGTGTATGCGTGCCGACTCTGAACCCACTTTGCAGACTTGGCCTGGCCTCAAGTAGATTTTTCATCTAAATTTCTCCTTCTGGGCCCTGGTTCCCAAGAGCATAATTTCTGTTTAGCCCTTCCTTTGTGTACTGCATATGCTGCTTCCTTTAGGGTCCAGCGACCATCCGAGTACGCAGACACTGCCTGTTTGCGCCCTGCTGTGTGCGCTCTACTGAGCACCTCTTTGTGTGTGGTGCATGATTGCATTCACTCCTGAGAGCCACCTGAGGGGGGCGCAGTCACCTCCTTTTTAGATACACAGTAGGAAGTTACCTGCAGTACCCATTTAGCAAATATTTGTGGAGTCCATGTGTTCTTAACCACTACACGGAGCATTGTCCAGTTTCCAAGTTGATAGCTTTATTAGAGGAGCTAATTAAAAACAAAAGGAAGGCACTGTCTGCCATCAGGGTTGGCTGCAGCGCCGATATCTGGGTAGTCAAGGGAAGAAAGGGAAACTGATTTTTCAGAGAATGCCTGATGTATTTTGTACTGTTTACATGTACTTTGTATTTTGTACTGTTTGCATGTACTGTTTGCATTCCTCATTTAAAAAAGGGGACTGGGGATAGAGCTCAGCAGCACAAGCACCTGCCTGGCAAGCACAAGGTCATGAGTTTGATCCCCGGTACCAAAAATAAATAAAGTAAGCATTAAAGAAATAACAATAAAAAAAGAGGAACCCTTTGCGTTGGTACATGTCTCTCAGCTAACTGTGTAGTTTAACAAGACTATCTCAGAACTTTAAAAAGGGCTGGGGATGTAGCTCAGTACAAGGGGCCTGGATTCAGTCTCCAGTACCAAAAAGATTTCTAGTTCCTGCTGCAGAGATTCAGACTCGGTTGCTCTCACAGTGAAGAATTTTCGTGTTTTACAAGCTGGCCTGGGGTTCTGCTGCTGGTGGCACAGGGGCCAGAGAGGCCTGATGGACGCAGGCAGAGCTGCAGTGATTATGTTCGGGGAAAGCTCCGCCACCCGTAGCCGCCTTCCCGACACCCCCGCTTTCCTTCCTGACTTCTCTCAGCTGTGCCAAGCTGTGGTGCCGCAGCGGTCCCTCGGAGAGGGGCTGTGCTGCCTCCGTCAGACTCTCTAGGTGCAGGGTAGAGAGCCTGACCGTGACGCCTGCTCGCCCTTCTAACCGGCGGGCCTCGGGAGTGTCCCAGAGGGAGGCCCTGCTCTGAGAGGCAGGCACTAGCAGGGCTGGCTGACCGCTTGGCTGAGAGTGTTTATACAAATGTGTTGTAGTTATTTTCTAGTAGACTCGGCTGGCAAGGTGGTGATGAACCAGGAAGGTGTGTTCCGCAGCAACTGCATGGATTGTCTTGACAGAACCAACGTGGTCCAGAGCTTGCTGGCACGGCGTTCGCTGCAGGCCCAGCTGCAGGTGTGAAGTCTTTTTTTTTTTGGCTTCTAAATAGCTATTAGTATGATTTACATATTGTAAATGTGTACTTATTATAAACATGATCACATTGTAAACATGATCTCGATCGTCATAGGGAGTTTGTACCTGTACATGATATGTTTGATACCTCTTTTTTTTTCTCATTCCCCTCTCCTTCCTTCAAAAACAATGTGGCAAAAAATACAGAACTTTTATCTCTTAAAACCAATAGGAAAAATCATTCACCTTGCCCTCTCCTGGTCCTTTTTACTTTTATGAACGACCGTCATTTCATGCACGTGGTCAGCATGTGGATGCAAAATGTATTTATTTTTTGCCTTTTGAAGACAGGGTTTTATGTAGTTCAGGCTGGCCTTGAACTCACGTGTAGCCCAGGCTGGCCTCAAGTCACAGTGATCCTCTTGCCTCAGCCTCCCGAGAGCTAGGATTACAGGCATACACTGCCACACTTGGCTGAATGCAGAGTTTTTAATTTTGCCATTTCCTTTTATATTTATATCATAAAAATTTTTAATGATCATATCATAGTATAATGTACTCACCAGTTAAGTGGCAGTGCTTTTGGCTTTTAAGTAATAGTTTTTTGGAGTGTGTGTGTTGGGAATCAAACTCACGGCCTCACGCTTAGCAGGCAGGTGCTATGCTGCTGAGCTAAATCCCTGGCCTAAACAACACTATAGAGAATATATCTGTTTTTATTACTAACTTGAATTATTTCCTTTGACTTAATTCTAGAGTTGGAGTTCCTGTATTAAAGAGAATATATGGGGCTAGGGATTTAGCTCAGCAGCATAAACGCCTGCCTTGCAAGCATGTGGGGTCGTGAGTTCAATCCCTGGTACTGATTAAAAAAAGAGAGCGAGAGAGAGAGAGAGACTATATTACTTTCCAAGAGAGTTGTACCAATTTACACTGATGTCAGCAATGAATAAGTAAATCTGTTTCATTGAACTCTTGCCTAACTCTTGTTAGGTATTTTTATTTAAAGCAATATTTTTTCTATTTGAATAGTAATTTCTTTGTATTTGCATTTTATTACTGGCAGAGGATACTAACTTCAGGTAAAACATTTTTGATCCAATTTTGTTTTAGCATCAAGATTTGTTAATGAGAAAAAAGGCACAAATATTTTCTGGTTTTATTTGCAATTAAAAATATGCTACATAGCTGGATGTGGTGCTGCACTCCTGTAATCCCAGCACTTGGGAGGCTGAGGCAGGAGGATCACTGCAAGTTCAGACCAGCCTGGGCTACAAAGTGAGCAAAGGCTGACTTTGTATTGAGACCCTGTCTCAAAAAGACCAAAAAAAAAAAAAAAAAAAACTACAACCCAGATTCCAAATCACATTGGCATTTCTTGTGAGGCACAAAAGGGCTTCTCAGACGGTTTGCTGCCTAGATAATTAGCACTCAGCTTTACTTCTGACAGATGTATGGCTCAGGGAGAGAATTGTGGAGGTACAATACCAACGTAGGGATGGATTGTTCTTGAATCCTAAAATAACACCTGCCAAGACGTGGCTTTCTTGTCGGAGCAGTCTCTAGTTTGATCGTGCTGTGTTCTCAGCCTGCTGCAGATACTCGAGGTGCATTTTTTAGTAGAAGCAGTGTGAAGAGTGGTTTGGCTCCGTGGCTGACTAACCAAAGCCTATCTTAAGTAGGTTCTTTGATTATGGTTCACTTTTTTTGGTACTGGGAATTGAACTCAGGACCTTGCGCTTGCCAGGCAGGCGTACACTGCTGAGCTAGATCCCCGCCTGTGGTTCACTCGTTGCAGTGCTAGACGCAGCGTTAGGGACCCTTTGGACTTTCAGGACCCTCTGGACCTCAGGCCAGGTCCCCTTGAGCAGCATTGCCAGCAAGTGCAGGGATCCTGGTTTTGTTTTTGCACCTCAGCGAGGACCAAGGTTTTACCTAGTTGAAGCCAGTAGGGTGGTGCTGGGCTGTGTGTGGCCATAGGTGGCTCTGTCTATGAGGAGGTGGACAGTGAGCAGGGCCAGGTCTCCAATGCTGTGGCTGGTGAACCCAAGGGTCTCTGGGGGACTGAGGAGTGAGGACGTCCAGGGCGGCAACGAGTCAAGGTGGAGGAGGGAGGAGGCAGCAGCTCACAGTCTGCAGCAACCGTGGGCTCTGGCCCCAGCCCAGCCTGGCTTGTGGACTCTGCCCCTGTCCCTGTCCCTGTCCTGTGGGGCCAAGTTGCCTCTGAAAGGCTCTGTTTCCTGCGGTGGTGGGAGAGGGTCCTGTGGCCAGTGGCCAGGACACATGACTAGGTCTGGGGACCGTAGACTTTTGCTCGCCATGTTCCGTCTCCTGAAATCTGTTACACAGAAATATGTGGTTCTCATTGCAGAGACTGGGAGTTTTGCATGTGGGACAGAAGCTTGAAGAACAAGATGAATTTGAGAAGATTTACAAAAATGGTAAGTGATTCAATAAAGACACTGTTGCTCAATTTTTTGAAATAAGTTGCTATTTTTTCTTTAGAACTTTGGTTATGATTTAATTATTATCAGCTCCTCTCAACTTCTTTTACAGCCTGGGCTGACAACGCAAATGCTTGTGCCAAACAGTATGCAGGAACCGGTGCCTTGAAGACTGACTTTACCAGGCAAGCCACTGTGCGCTGCGGTCCACGCTGAAGCCGAGACCCTGCTGCTCAGGGCCGATGCGGACTGGGCGCCGGCGAGTTCCTAGCCTCGCCCAAGAGTTCTGGTCACAGGGGCTGGAGAAGCGGGCTATGCGAGGCGCTGAAACTTCTCGGCGGCCTGAGAGCCGCAGACCACACCCTAGGCCACACGGCAGGGAGGGTTAGGGAGCTGCAGACTTGGGGCTGGTGCACTCGGGCCTCCTCCTCCTCCCATGAGGATGTGTGGATTCCCCAGGGCCAAAACACTGTTTCTAGTCCCTGTGCCATTTCATGCCGCTCACCTGTCTGTCTCTTCATTGTCTGTGTAGCTAGAACTGCTTTTGTCCCTCCTGCAGTTGGCTCTGTGTCCATGAGCTCTGTGTCTGTATGGTTATGATTTAACCAACCATAGACTGAAAATAGACAAAAGTCATGCGTCTGTTGAGCATACACAAGCTTTATGCTGTGTCACTGCTCCCTAATTAATACAGGATAGCAGCTGGATCTCAAAAATTCAAACTAAAGATCATTTACAGTCTACAGGGGGGCTCTGTGGAAATACCCTAGCATTGCATGTAAGCGACCAGGGCACTCACAGACCTGGGGGCCCTGGAGACACCAAGGATGACTCTGGTTGTTTCTCGGAGCAGCTAGTGACTTTTGTAAAATGACTAGTTTCAGGGATAACAGTTGACATCTCTGTCATTCATTTCCATAACATACTGGCCACAAAGCAGCTTGAGAGTTCAGTGTGTAAGTTTCCAATTGAAAATTCAACCTCTTTTAACCAGAACTGGAAAGAGAACGCAGCTGGGACTTCTCATGGATGGCTGGAACTCACTAATACGCTACTACAAGAACAACTTTTCGGATGGATTTAGACAAGTAAGCGTGTTTGATTTTTTTTTTTTTTTTTTGGTCATTGCATGACAGTATGTTTGTCTTTTTTTCAGTTGTGTAACCACGTCAAGTTTAGGGATTTACTTTCCTTTCCTGTGTTCTAGGATTCCATTGACCTCTTTCTTGGGAACTATTCAGTGGATGAATTAGAATCTCATAGTCCTTTAAGTGTTCCAAGGGACTGGAAATTCCTGGCTGTAAGAAACCTTTGTTATTTTTTTTAAAGCTGTCGAAAGCGTTGTCTGAAGGTGTAGATGCTGCAGACTCTTGACTGAAAACACAGTACACTGTTCTGCACGGGATGCAGATACTCAGAGCGAAGGTCAGGGCAAGAGTAGAATAGCTGTGAGCTCCCTTTCCCTTCTGGGTCACGCTCCGGCCCACCCTCTGTGTGTGAGAGCACCCAGGCCACAGGGAAGAGAGACTGTGTCAATCAGCTTGTAGAGAGTTTTATTCTTTTTCCAAGAAAAAGATACTCGACCCTTGGCAACTAATCAGAGTGCGCCCCCCTTTCTGTTTTCCAGTTGCCGATCATCATGGTGGTTGCCTTCTCAATGTGCATTATCTGTTTGCTTATGGCCGGTGAGTCTGCCCCTACTTCACAGCCTTACGTGCGCCTGAATTAGAAGGCTGGCTTTGCATTACACCTTGGTTTCTGATCACTCCAGCCCTTGATTTTTATCTGTTAGGTTTAATGAGAGTGAAGTGGGCACAGGGGTGTACACTTGTGATCCCAGCACTTAGGAGTCTGAGGCAGGAGGATTGGAGGTTAGAGGCCAGCTTGGGCTACAGAGTGAGACTCTTTCAAAAAAAAAAAAAGGCAATGTAGTAAATAAGATTAGTCCTTCTGATGTTACAGGAAAAAAACCGGTCTCTTGTAGCGTGAGAATCAGCTGAGTTTTGCTTGTTTGTGTTTGTGGTGCTGAGGGTCAAACCCAGGTGTCAGCTGGCCACACAAGTGCTCTGCCACTGAGCCACACACTCAGCCCCTGGTCTTTTCCTTTTTGCATTTAAGATTTTGGTAACTTTTGTTTTTACTACCGAAGTAATATATAGTAATTATAGAAGCAAAAGGTAGGCAACAAACAAACAAGAAAATACATTGAGTATCCCTCTGCAAGTACAACATCACCTCTGCTGCCCCCCGCTGTGGGGAGCCCAGCAGCAGAGCTGGCTAGAATCAGGTAGTTTGACTGCTGTCCTTTTGCGTCCCCTCTCAGTCACTCAGGCAGGGGTGGGGGTGACAGGATGACAGTGGGTCTCCACTCCTGCCTCCTGCCCCAGTCTCTAAGGTGTTCCTCACCCCAGCCTGCCGCACAGGGCCTGGGGCTGGCTGCTGCTGGCTGCTGTGGCCTCTGCCTTGCCCTGGGGAGCCATTTGCCAGGAGCTCTGTGCTGTTACAGGGATCTGCCTTGTCCCATCGTTTAAGGACAGAGCCTCTGGAGGGACAGCAAAGTCAGCTTCAGGAGCTCAGCTCTTGCACAGGGGAGGGTCCCCTAGGGAGAGTATGCAGCAGCTTGTAAGCAGCTACTTTCTTTTTTATTGTTTTAGAGGAATTTTAAGGACTGTGAAAATTGGTAATTACAAAGGTTTTAGCCAGGCCTGGTGGTGGACACCTGCAGTTCCACCCACCTGAGACTGAGGCAGGAAGATCCAATTTCAGGCCAGCTTTGTGCAACCTCCCCCAAAAGAATATTTTCAAAAAGGGCTGAGGAATGTGGCCTAGTAGTAGAGCACTTGCCTATGTGTGCAGGGGCCTGGCACTTCGGTCCCCAGCGCTGTGCTCCCCCAGAAAGAGGGTCTTCCATCTGCCTGCAGGTGTGCTAGTACTTGAATGTTGCAAGGATGTGCTATACCGCTGTCAGCAGGTCACTTGTACTGACTGTTTTTTAAAATCAACAGGTGACACCTGGACAGAGACGCTGGCCTACGTACTCTTCTGGGGAGTGGCGAGCATTGGGACATTTTTTATTATTATTTTCAATGGCAAAGATTTTGTCGATGCTCCTAGACTGGTCCAGAAAGAAAAGCTAGACTGAATTTGTGTTTGTGGAAAGCGGCTCGGCTTGGAAGAGTCCGTGATGCAGAGCTGGAGTCTTTACTGACCCGCTTTCCACGCGAGCGCAGGTCTTTGCAAAGCCTTTACCAAAAAACCCCTTCTGCTGTGCACGGCCGGAGATCTGACACCCTGGCCCTGATGATCTCATGACTCGGGACTGTCACATTTATGATTTGAAGCTGTACGGTAATTGAAATAGAGCCTGAGTTCAGCCCGAAGAATGGAAGGAATCTGTTCACTGTCAAGTTAATCAGCTGTTGCGGATAAGTAATATATTTTAAAAACTTAGCTTTTCATTATTTAAAACCATAAAATTATTTTTCTAGCTCACTTTCATTATTGTCACTATGGAAGCAGTCACTGTAAGCAAGCGTCCCTTTCCATGCACCTTTGGACTTTTCTTAGAAGCCTGATAATGAGCCGACTGTCCCGTGTGTGCAGGGCATGAGTCTCACTCGGTCGGCAGCCTGGTGAGCCGGCCCGTGCTGGTGCGGGTGGGAAGAGGAGTGGGGCCCCGGGGCTCTGTCAGTGCCTGCGCCACCCCCGCTAACGCAGTTGCTCCAGCATTTCAGCGTGGTGGAAGAGTTGAGGTGTACTTTATCTTTTATAAAAGGTCTAAATGAAATCAAAGAATGTAAAGCCTGTCTCCTCTGCTAAAGGTGTGAAGCGGCCTCTCTCGAAAGAGTGGCCCCATTGTGAAGGACGCCTGTCTTGCCAGCAGCTTCCTTGGTCCCTTCGCTGGCCTCTGAGGGCCTCGTGCGAGGTCTGATCCTGAGCTTGGGGCTGCGGCTGCCGTTCCACGCATGGTACCTTTGCTTTCACCCTGGCGCAGGCTCTGCTCTGTAAGTCTGTTGGACTCTGTGCTTCTTGGTAGTTACAGTCTCCAAATCAAGGACCAACTTCATGTGCAAAAAACCTCCTGAAAAATAATGCTTCAGAAGCTGTGCATAGTTGTAAGTCAGATTGTATATTCAAACTGTAATTACGAAGTTTAGATATCAGAACAGTATGTAAAGTAGTATAATTACCACTATTTTAAATCAATTAATGAAACACTGCTATACTGTTTGAGGGTTGTGCTTGAAAATATGTATAATATCTTATGTTGTCCTTAAATATTTCTAAAAGCGCCTTTATTTTAACATTACATTTTTCTCAGCATTATCTTTTATACATAGTAATAAGAGTTGTTGCTTTTAGAAATGCTAAAGGAAATAACATCTGGGAAAACCTGCATTGCTTTACAGTCATTAAACCCAGAGCAGGGTGAGTGGCTAGAACCACCTGCTCCTAATGTGTAAGTAAGCAGCATTTGCTCCAAAGACGGACTGGTGACCGTTAGCTCCTGTCTGCTGTGATGTAACACCCCAGTGATCCCAGATGCTTCACAGTGGGAACTGCACAGCGCAGCTGCAGCACAGACCAGATCCGAGCTGCTGGTGCAGCTGCCTTGCGGGCCGTGGACTGGTCTGGCGTGTTAGGTCGAAGCTGTCAATATTTGAGAACCCTGTCATGATTTTATTTAATTCATGTACTGTACATCTGTAAGTGAAAATAAAATGTATTCTTTTCTAATTATTGGTGGTATCATTTCTGTACTGTACTTTTTTTTTTGAAAGATGGTTTTTTTTTTACCTTAAAGCAATATATGATTGTAAAAAATCATATATTGATAACATATAACATAAGATATAGATACATATATTGATAACAGATAACATAAGTAAACAAAATCAATAGCTTCTGAATTCTCTTTTCCAGTTATCACTTAAGAAAGTCAGTGTATCATTATAGTTACTTTTTAGTTGCAGGTAAGCAGAGAGAAAAATATGAATCAGTGTCTAATCACAGCACTGGTTAGCCAGCCCACGTTATATTTATTGTCCAATGGTTCTTGTGCATCAGGAATTTTTTATTTTTTATTATTTTTATTTCTTTGGTAGTGTGGATCGAACCCATGACCTTGCGCTTACCCAGCAGGTACTTGGCCGCTGAGCCATATCCCCAGCCTGTGCATCGGGAATCTGGGCCTGGTTTAGCTCTGTCCCCTGCTTTGGGACCTCCAGAAAGCTGCAATCAAGGTTCATCTGGAGAGAATCCACTTGCAGCCTCACTCCTATTGTCAGCAAGACTTAGTTCCCCGCAGGATGCTGGCTGTTGGCTAGCAGGACCCTGAGGGTCCCCTCCAGCACTGCGGTGTGGCTCATGAGGGCCATTAAGAAAGCATATGCTAGTGAGGTGGAAATTACGGTCTTTCACAGCCTCATCTCTCCACTTCCGTCACTCCTGCAGTCGAGGAAGTCTCGGGACCTGACCCGTTCAGTTGCAAGAGATTATACAGAGGCAGGAACACCAGCAGGTGAGGAGCTTTGGGGACGCCTTGAAAGTGTGGTGCCCACAGTCAGGAAGAGAGAAGACACAGCTAAGCAAAACCCACGCTGTGAGGAGGTGGGAGACGGGGCTAGTGCAGGACCAGGTAAGCACCTCGTGCCCTGCTCAGCTCCTGGCTGCCTTCCCCACTTTTCTGTGCGTTTCCTCCTGTTCAGTTCTCGTCCTGTGTCCCATAGGAGGGTGACTGCCCAGTGTGACTTGATTTGAAGGTTAAGAAACTGGTGTCATCCTGTGTGTTCCCTCCAGCCTGCCTTTGAAGCCAGCACTGTTTCTAAGACTTGCATGGAAGGCTGGGCTGGGGGCCTGTTCCTGTTAGCATCATTTGCATAGAATGAATATTATAAGTACTTGTGTTCCCTGAGCTTTGCTGATGAATGTGTCACAGTTCACTCTGGCTAGTGTCGCTGTGTACATTTTGGTTTTTCAATTTCAGTTTTTCTTACTCTTTGCTCTTATGCTTGGTCTTGCAGTGAACATTGTATCCACCTCCTGGCTCCATGGAAAGTGTTTCCCCATGGCATATGTTGAATCATGGAATGCTGAGCCTAAACTACCCAGGGTAACACATTTCCCAAATCGGATGTATCATCTGTTTTCCTGCCAATTCCACATTCTTGCCCATGCCTAGTATTGCAAACATCTTTCTTTTCTAACCCAGCGAAGTTCTCTGACCCCAAACAAGGTTGATTGTCTTTCCGTCCTGCTCTGTTTCTGCTTCTGTGTCCTTTCCTGTGCCCGACAAGGTCTCCTGCCTGCCTGCCTGTTAGAATGTCCTCATCAAAGGTTTGTTGAAATTCTTTATATTCTGGAGGCAAATGTCTTCTTCCTGTTTGTAGTTGTTTCATTTTCTTCTGGGTTCACTTAAAGAAGAGAAGTCTACTCTTGGCGTTTTCCTAGGACATCTGTGCTACACTCTGAGACCTTGTCGCTCACCTCTGAGGCTTCCTTTGCGTGCAGTTTTGCTCTGTCTTGTAGGTTTTTGTTTCATCTAAAAGTGCTCACCAAGAATGCTCTCCCCAGCACAGCTGCACTCAGAAAGGAGGAGGTAAGTAGAAGCAGGGGGAGTGCATGGCTGTGAGGCCTGACAGGAACCGCTTAAAGGAAGCCCAAGGACAGCAGGTAGCGTGAGAAAAACGTAGGAAAGCATAAACCGGGAGAGGTGAACACTTCTGAGGCCAGATCTAGAATACTCCATTCCTCTAATGGTGCTGTGTAGATCTTTCGAAGTGATCACAAATAACCGTAGCCACATTGAACTATAGCCACAAAAACAGAAATGGTAGGGGAAGAAAGCAAGTCCAGAGATAGGTGTCTTGTGGTCAGCTCAGAGGAGCTTGTCCTGACTAATTCTTTACAAAAACAGGGACAGTACTTTGGGCTTAAATAATTTAAAAAGCAATCCCGCCTGGAGACCGAGGGGACAGGCTGGGTAGCTATCACAGTTGTCTGGAGAGTCCAGTTCTCAGGCCTTGGAGGCTTTGTCTCCTTTCATAAGGCGATGCATGACAAAAGTCCCCAGGGCCACCAGGGGGATGCACATGGTGGAGGAGGCCACAAGCAGCCCGATGACGGCCAGGGCGTAGGTGGGATAGTCCTTGGTCACCAGCTGGCCCTGGAGAAGAGACCATGTCAGGGAGGGGCCTTCCTGCCACGGCTTCTGGCAGCATCGGCCCGCAGTGAGGTGGAGGCGCCGTGAGGGGAGCGAGTGTCACAGCTGCCCACGGCAGCCCGGGAGTAACCAGCACCTCCCTGCGAGGCACTGCCAGCCACCTCAGTGCGGGGCTGCCTGTGGCAGTGGAGATGTCCCACCTCCGTCCGTGCAGGGCAGTGCACCTGATCTGAGGAGTGTCGCCTGACCCCAGGGACAGTCCCCCAGCACCGGGCCGCAGCAGGCATTCTTTGGGGCTGCTATGGTCTCGTCACTGGCACGTGCAGCTGTGCAGTCTGGGCTGAGCCTGCTTTGGGGGTCTCAGTCTCACCATGACTCCCCACCCTGAGCTGGGCGTTTATGGTGCATGCCTGTAATCCCAGCACTCGGAGGCTGGAGCAGGAGTATTGCTTCAAGTTCAGGGCCAGCCTGGGCTACATAGTGAGTTTAGGGGCAGCCTAAACTATGCAGTAAGACCCTGTCTCAAAAGTAAAAAAAAAAAAAGACCTTCTGAAGTTGAGGTGACTTGGGGGCCCAGTCACATCCGACCCTGCAGGGATGACAGGTACCTGAGTGGCGTCCCAGGCTTGGTACTGCAGCGTCCCCGACAGGATGTAGTCGACCAGATAGAAGAGGAAGAGGCTGACAATGAGCAGTGGGCTCACGCACGCCCACATGACCTTCCAGTACCAGTTGAGGGCACGGCCGGTCATGGCCTCGAGCTCGGCTCCGAATCTGCATGCAGTGGGAGAGAACCTGGGTTTGTGCTGCTGCCGGAGCCAGGCGAGCCCAGCGCACCCTTTGTGCCTAGACGTCTGCTCTGGGCGCTGAGCTGTGTGTACCCCTGGCCTCCTTCGGGCTGGAGAGAGAGAAGGCCGGAGGCTGCTGGGAGACCTGTCCCTGCTGCTGGCCTTCAGGGGAAGCTGTGGTGTAGACCAGAGGGCAGGCCAGGGACGGTGGGGGCACACGGGATGCAGTCCCCAGGACAGAGCCCCTCAGGCAGCTTTGCTTCCCTGACCTCTGCCCTGTCCATGGGCATCGCACTGCCTGTTAAAAACACCCCGGGTCAGGACCCATGTGCCTGGAGACTGGGGTTTGGGGCAGAGGTCGAGCCCAGCCTGGGGCAGGGACAGCACAGGAGCCAGAGCCCGCAGACCCCCATGGCCTCCCGCCTGGCTGCCCCTGGCCTTTTTCCGTTTCCCTGAAGCAGCAGTGGGCAGTGTTCACCTCTCGTGATCTGATGGGCTAAGCCCGGGTGCCTGAGCCTACGTGGTTGGGGTCCACAGGGAAAGGTGAGGCCAGGGTTGTGGAGGATGCATGGGGGGTGCAGAGCAACTGGAACCTGGGGTGCCGCCTGCCTCCAGGCCACACCCTTTAACTCTGCTGTCTTGGCAAGAGGGGCTGAGACAGGGCCCAGAGTCTCTGCCACTGGTGACACGCGGAACTCGGGGCCACCAGGGCTCCCATGTGCCATGTGAATACCCAAGGCTGGCAGAGTGACACAGGTCCCAGAGTGTGGGGCCTCTCCTTCCTGTCACCTGGCACCTCTGGGAAGAGAAAGGTGGGAAGAGCAGGCTGCTCACCAGGTCATTGTCGCTGGAAGGCCACCAGATGGCGCAGTGCCCTGAGCAAGCCTCTGCCTGGATGGAGCTGCTGGGGAGGCCCCTGTTCTTCCCTCAGGCCGGTCACATCCACAGTACCCTTTCCATAAGCCTGTGCCCCCTCTCTAGTGCCTTCCTGTGAGCCCAAGGTTCAGTCCTGTCCCCAGATTCTCTCAGATTCTTTACTGGGGACAGATTCCCTCTGAGTCTGTCCCAGATAATGAATTTACCCATTTACTGGGGAGTCTCCTGGTTTTAACACCAATTGGCCCACATCCCAGAAATCCTTCTGTACTGGGGAAACTGGGCACCTTAATGTTAGTGACTTCAAAATGTTAGCAGCTGAGCCTGTTGTGGCGTGTGCCTGTAACATGCTCCAGAGGCTGAGGCAGGAGAATTGTCATGATTTGGAGGCCAATCTGGGCCCATAGTTCAAGACCAGTCTGAACTAAATAGACCCTATTTCAAAAAATAAAATGGTAGCAATTGGCAGGATGGGGCTGCGTGGCCTTCAGTGCTACATGAAGTTGTTTTTTTGTTTTTGGTACTAGGAATCAAACTCTTGACCTTGTGCTTACCGGGTAGGCTCTGTGCCGCTGAGCTATACCCCCAGCCCTACATTGCATTCTGATAATATCTTAAGTGAGCATGTCCTGTTTGGGGAGTCCTGGGTCTTCAGAGCCCTGAGAAGTCCTAGAGGAAAGACAGTGGCCTGGCTTGATTTCCCTGATGCCCTAAACCCAGCTGCCCACACGAGATTCCTCAGCACGGCGACCATGCCGGACTTTCTGGGACAGCGGGAGACACTGCTGCAGGGGCTGCCAGTCTGCACAGGCGCCCAAACTGGTGTCCAAACTGTCTACTTCCCCATCCTACTCCATAGCGGCGGCGGCAGCAGCTGACGAGACTGGGGAGGAGCGAGGACCATGCAGCAAAGCCCCTTGGTGCAAGAGTCAACGTTAGAGTACCATGTCCCAAACTAGTGTGCCTCGGGAGCCCAGAGCTCTGACACGCTCGCAGCTGATGCTGGTGCTAAGGGACCATAGAGGGATCGTAGGGAGACCAGTGGTCTCCAAGCATGGTCCCCAGGCTGCAAGGGAACATAAACAAATGGGGACCCTGGACCTCATCCTGGACCTGCTTCACCAGAGCCTGTGTCTGGCTGGTTCTGATCAAATCCTCTGCGAGCTGCTCTGGATCAGCAGTGGTGGCCCCAGCTCGCATTGCGTCAGCTGCAGAGATGGAAAACCTCCAGCACTGGGCACCCCAGGTGGGGACCTGACCTCCACTGGATGCAGCAGACGTTCTAAGATGCAAGTTCTTGACAAAGACCTTAACAATATTGACGTTGGCTGGCCTGGTGCCAGGAGGAACGACTCTGTCTCCCCAGAAAGCTGTGGGGATTTGGTGATGTGGCCCGGAGGCATCCCATGATGCAAAGAAAAAGGCAGGAAGCAGAGAGGCTGCTGGTGGAGCCCAGCAGAGGGCAGAAGTCAGGCAGAACAGTGAGTGAGATCTCAGGGAAAATGACAGATTTGAGGGCGAAGAGCAGCCTTCTAGAAGGAAAGGCTCTGAGCCAGGGCGGCGGTCACTATGGGGTCCCCGGGGCCCCTCACCTCCTCAGCCCATACACGTAGCACACGGCGACCGCCTCCACCAGCACGATGAGCAGCAGGGACAGCGTGGCCGCGTAGTCATTGAAGATGTCGAACCAGTAGCTCCCGGCCTCCATGGTGAAGAGCAGGCCGATGACACAGTTGACGAGGCACAGCAGACCTGGACACCAGCGAGACCCCTGCTGGCCAGCCGGAGGCCCTCCCCTACCCCCCCCCCCGCCCTGCTCCCTTGGACAGCAGGGTGGTCTGGCCCCAAGGAACTCTGCCCCTGTTGGAGGAGCACCCTGCTGGGGATGCCAGGCTCAACAGGAAGCAGGCATGGAGGGCAGTGCGCTCTTAGAGCATCACCCAGGCTACGGGTGTAGGGTGCCAGGAACCCTGCTGCTCAGGCCCAGCACTCGTGAGGAGAGAAGCAGGGGAAAGGCCTGAATGTGGGCTGGGGCCCAGGCAGGAGCTCCGAGAGGTGGAGTGAGGCAGGAGGCCCTACAGGGAGAGGGGAGAGGGGAGAGGCCGGGGTTTCCCCACTCCTGCTGTGTGCCAGGCACTGGTTCTCAGGGAGCCCTGAAGCTTCAGGGCAGGGGACAATAGGTCCCTTTCCCCTGGAATGACCAAGGCTCTGAGATGTCCTGCAGTGTCACCAGCATGGGAGCAGCAGAACCATACCAGTCCCTCCATGGGACACCCCAGGGCATTTGAATCCTAAGCTCGCATCTGTCCCTTCCTGCCAGCCCCCATGCCTGGGCCCTCCTGGGCAGGACACAGTAAGAAGGGGTCAGGGCATGCAGCACAGGCTGCCAAGGGTGCCTCTGGTCTGGGGAAGGGCAGGTTCAAAGGGCCGCAGGAGAGAAGGCAGCTCCACCTGGGGGTCAGAGCTTGCAGGAGTGGGCACAGGTGTCCTGTTTGGTTCATGCTGGATGTGGTTCATGGGGCCATTGGAGGTGGTTGGCTCAGGGTCCTGGGGACCCTGCCTGGTTGGGATAGAGTCCAGTGGAACAGAAGTGACAGCATAGGAAAAGCTGGTTCTTCCCCTGAGCACCCAAAGGTGGAGCACAATGGAGGAAGAGATTGTGGAATCGCTGTTCCCCTGGCTTGCTGCAGCTGAACCAGGCCGCCGAGTCCCGCTCCCACCCACAGGGTGGGCCCCACAGATTGTGAGTGGTGTAGGGATGAGGATGGGTGGTGTGTCGTGTCATTGACAGGAAGTACAGGGACAGTGCAGCCAAAGCACAGTGGAAGTCAGGGAAGAGGTGACGCTCTGGGTGCTGGTTCCATGGGGAGGGGTTGAGGGAGCTTGGCAGTGTGGAAAGGTTTTCCGAGTTAGATGCAGGTTACTTCAGAAAATACACACGCGAAGTTCGTTTCATTGCACTGTATGGGCAAAATCCTCACTGCGCGATTGCTATGCTTCAATGAAAACCAAGGTTTTCCTTGAGCCTGGAGAGCTTTGAGTACCAGACAGGGACTTGGCCTTCCTCAAAGTCAGGGTGACTCTTCCCACCAGGGGACGGGAAGAGCACATTGCACAAGGAGAGTCCTCCGGGCCAGGGCCAGAATCAAGGCACTGCCTGGACACAACGAGGCGGCTGGAGCCACCTGGAGGAAACAGGGCCTCTGTGAAAACTCACGTCCTGCGTGTTCCCCACGTCCCAGCCCACGCCATCCCAGCCCCCTGCTAGTACCCCGCTGACCTGAGATGGCCTCCTTGGGCAAGTGGCTGGAGATGACCTCGCTGTCAGTCAGAGGGGTAAGGATGCCCATCATGTTGCCCAGCATGCTTCCCGTGCCCAGCAAGAGCAGCATGAAGAAGTAGAGCACTGACCACAGCTGCGACAGCTCCATGCTCTTGATGGCCTCAGTGTAGACGATGAAGGCCAGGCCTGTGCCCTGGACGGCCTGCCCATGAGGAGAAGGTGGCAGTTACCCAGGAGTGACTTTCTGCTACTCCGTTCCCTGCCCCAGCTTTCATATACTGTGGATACAGCAAGATCAAGCATGGTAGTCTCCACTTTCAGGGTCAGGACTGTCCAGGTGTCCTGAGCCCTCAGTGCTGGGACTGAGGAGGTGTGGCGGGCCCAGCATGGTGGGGAGCTGGCCTGGTGGCAGTGGTCAGTGGGCAGTGGGCAGTGTCCTGTGCTGGGGACTCTGTGTGGACACACGGAGCTGTGGAGACTGAGTCTGCAGCTCCTTCTTAAAGACAAGTCCTCGGATGCCAGGGAGGGTCAGGAGGCGTTGTGGGTGGGGAGCGCTCCCCAGTTGTAACCCACAGGATTCTCAGAGTAGCAGTGAGTTCACACCCAGGGGCTGAGCAGCCCACAGGAGGACAAGTCATTGCAAGTGAAGAGTCAGTGGGAGACTTGCAGGAAAGTGGCAGAGTGGCAAGCAGCAGGGAAAAAGCCTCTCCAAGCTTTGGTGTCCAGACCTTGGAATGTAGCAGCATGAGGAAGAGGAGAGAGCTGGGTTCCATGGACACAGAAAGGATCTAAACGAGACCTGAAGCCATGGAGAGATAATTTGGGAATCCAGCAAAAATAAAAAATCAGTGGTGGTCCTGCAGGCTGGGGAGAAGCAGCAAGGAAGCCGTGCATCAGCCCCACACCGCCATCACACACACCTATGAGCAACCAGACACAACACAGGCTGAGGTGATAATAACTGAAGCAGGGAAACAGCCTGACATTTGTGTTGGTTGATTGACTTTGCAAGCCTGGGGTAAAAACTGCAAATTCGGAGGGTTGTCCGTCTGGTGGAGAAACTTGGAGCAGATAACAAAGAACGTTCACTTTGTCTAAAACACTGTTTTTTATTTAAAAAAAAAAATGGAAACTGCAGATGACAAAATAATTTCAAGTATGGATCTGGAGAGGTGGCTATTTGGATGTTGTGTTGCTCTTTGCATTTTCCTATATTAACACTTAGAAGAAACGGCTCCAGAGACCCCTATAGAACTTCATAATGGGTGAGACACCCAAGAGGCACCTGGACAGTGAGCTGCCTGTCACTGTCCACCAGGTGACAGGAGAAGACCGAGTCATTCTTGCTCCAAGTCCCTGTGAGCACATGGGCAGTGTTCCCAAGCCACCCTGGCCGGCACCTTACCGTGTTCAGCTCTGACTCCAAGCTGCAGTTTTCCAGGAGCGGGAAGACCTCGCTGTACTTGCTCGGGTAGGTGGAAGCCAGGTAGCCCTTCACCTGCTCCAGGTTGCTGGCTGTCAGAAAGCCATCTTCAAGGTCAAAAGAATTGGTCAGCAGCAGAATCACCCTGCAGAGGAGACCGCCAGCTTGACCTCCACCGGCTAGAGAGGCTGCTGGCCTCGGCACCTCCCACTGCTGCTGGGCTCGGCACCTCAGGCACTGTCCCTCCTCCTGCTGAACTGAGGGGCAGGAGGCCGCGCTGGTGAGGACAGGGCAGCTGTGAATGGCTCTGAGGAAGCCTCAGCCCCAACTCGGGGTGACAGCAAGAAGCAACCTCCACGGTGAGGCTACTTTAACAGCGGGACCAGTGAGGCCCAATAGACACTGTGTGCTCTGGGGAATGTCCTGACTGGCCATCCAGCTTGGTACTGCATGGATGGTACAGGGCACCACATGTGGTGATGGAGAACTTCAGTGTGGCTAAACCGAAATCTGGAAATACCTGCTTGTGACTCCCGACCACCGGATGGGACAGCTTACCTCCTGGGTGATGTTCCTACGGTTTGGGTCAGAAGCTAAAGACTAAGTTCTGGCTGTTGGGGAGGTCTCGATTCCTTGAGTCAAGGTTGATGGGGCAGAAGTCACTGGAGCTGTTGATGTCCTGAAGTGCTCTGAGCACCTTGGACTGCCCTCATCCCCGGGACTAGCCAAGCTCCCCTGGCCCTGAGTGCTGCTGGGAGGAGCCTGAAATGGAACCTTGGCTTGAGGACTCCAGAACTGGAGCTCTTTGTCTACCTGTGGCTTCTGGGCATCCACTTCTTGCCATCCTCTCTTCAGCTCAGAACTGTGGGGACTGTCCTCCCCACTCGAGACCCAGGTCGTTGTGGGTCATCCCCGCTTACTTGTTCAAGCAGTTTTCGTAGTTGAAGGTGGCCTTGAAGCCATAAATGGAGAAGGTCACCACACTGGCGAATATGGAGGTGGCGCTGTTGATGAGGGACACGACGATGGTGTGCCTCTGGCAGTTGTTGGAGGGCTCATTGTAGCTGGCTAAAGCAATCAGGCTGCCAAAGCCCAGGCCGAGAGAGAAGAAAACTTGTGTGGCTGCATTGATCCAGGCCCTGGGGTTGGCCAGCTGCTCGACCTGGAAGGCCATTAGGGACAGGAACAGTGAACCCTGACTATCAGTCAAAGACTCACACTCACAGGGAGGGAGGCCCAGAGTGGGCAAGGGCTTCCCCCAGCACACAGCCTGTCAGCTCCCCCAACCCTACTCTGTGCCCTCTATTCCTCAGCACACAAGCCACTCAGAAATCTTCCCATCACACTGTCCACAGCACTTTAGAAGCATGAGTATCATGGGGTCAAATGATCAAAAACGCAGGGGCCTCAGACTTCCCAGCTAGGCCCCACGTGGGTCTGGACATCCAGCCATGCTGGTCTGAGGCCTGGGTGTGGAGGTGAGGCCTGGCTTCATGGCTCCCTGTGGAGAGCTGCATCTCCCCCACCCTCCATCCCCCCACCTGGCAAGTGGTGGGATGCGTGAAGGGTGTCCTCATGACCCCTGCTCTGTTCTCACCTTGGGAGTGAACATGTACATCAGACCATTGGTGGCTCCATGGAGGGTGAGGCCTCTGACCAGGTAGATGATGAGCACACCATAGGGCACCAGTGCAGTGATGTATGCCACCTGTGGTACCAGAGGACAGGGTCAGTATCCGGGGGAGCACGCATGGCAGACCCAGCATCCCTGGAAGCAGCACAGCCTATTGGCTGCAGCCCAGCTGCTGCCAGCTGGAGGTTTCCTGGGCTTTCTCGGCTGGATCAGGGTCTGACTTTGCCCTGGAGAAATGGGCTGGTGAGTGTAGTTACCCTGGTCTGTAGCCACCAGGAAATTCCTAATCAACAGACAAGAGGCAGCGGGCACCAAGGCTTCTGCCCTCTGGCCTCCTTCAACCTGAATGTATTCCACATATCTAGGGGCACCTGCAAGTATTTCCATTGACATGTTCCCATTTCTAGGTAGAGAAGTCAGTCTGGAAACAAATAGGGGCAACCTAGTAGTGAAGCCAGAGAAAAAGGCTACTCACAGATATGTGGATCCCAGTTTCTGAGCTAAATTTTGCTCAGGGCCTCCAATTGTCCTCAGCAAGGCAGGAAACAAAAGGTACCATGAGTCATCTATATTCTTGTGAATTTGCATTAGGCCGGGTTTTCAGAGTGAAGGCCTGAGACGGTCTGGCCAAGAGTGCTCCGTGAGGAGGAGTAGTGGCATGGAATGTGGGGAAAATGTCCTACAGCAGAGTCTGCGTGTTAGGTTTTATGGTACCCTTCACAATCATTGTCATTTGCTTGGGCTGGAAATTGCACATAAATTATTTTATGGTTTCTAAGATGGGACCTAGGACCCTCACACTGAGGTAGATCCCTAGCTTTATTATTATTTTTTTTTTTGGTAATAAGGATCAAGCTCATGACCTCGTGCTTGCCAGGCAGTACTTATGCCACTGAGCTAAATCCCTAGTTCTATGACCAACTTTCTAAGTTTTTATTTTGAGACAAGGTTTGATAACTTGCCCCTATTTGGGTTGAACTTATGAACCTCCTGCCTCCACTTCCCAAAATGCTGAGATTATAGGCATGTGCTACTGTAGTTTCTCTTTCAGAGCTTCAACATAGAGGCCTGTGGGACAGGTATTTATCTGTAAGTCACTCCCTCCATGCAGCAAAGCCTCTTCCTTAAAGCAAGGAACAGTGTCACTTCATATGTGAGTGCCCTGGGGGTTTGGGTCCACCTGTGAGCAACACAGCTGGTGACCCTCTCTGGATGGCCCTGAATTGTATTCTGGCTGATCTGTCAGATACTGAAGTGGATGATACAGACAAAGAATTTAAAAAAACAGACAAAAATTCTGACAAGTAAAATGACATACAAGTCCAGAAAGAAAAACAAGAAGACAATCCACCCTTCATGTGAACCAGTGGCAACCATGCAGAGCCTGGGACAAGAATCAAGGAGCCAATCTGCCCTTCCTGTGAGCCAGCAGTGGCCACGTGGGGCCTGGGAGGAGAAACAAGGAGTCAATCCATCCTTCCCGTGAGTGAGCGGTGACCAAGTGGGGCCAGGAAGCAAATTCTCCCTTTTTGTGAGGCAGCAGTGGGTAGGCTGGGTTAGGAAGAAAAACAAGAAGCCAATCTTCTCTTCCTGTGAGCTAGCCAGTGTGCAGGCTGGGAGACAAGAGACCCCCCACACACACGCCAGTAAGTAACCAGCTGATTTGGAGGATCACAAGCTGAGTTGATAGCAACTGAGGTACAAAAACAACTTCATTCTTGTATTGTTTGATTGGCTTTGCAGGCCTAAGGCCAGTAGTTTGAGCATCTATTAAGAGGATAACAGGGCTGGGGATTTAGCTCAGCAGCATAAGCACCTGCCTTGCAAGCACGCAGTCGTGAGTTCAGTCCCTGGTACTGATAAAAAAAAAAAAAAAAGATAGCAATATGCAATATAGCAACTATGGGGAATTTCCTTCTGTCTTTTTTTGAAATGTAATATTGTTCTCATTGTTTTGTTGTGTTTTATTTTCTTCAGTGTTCTTTGGATTGGTTTTATTCTGTTTTGTTTGATTTTTATGTCTGATGGTATGGGCAGCAATTTTGAAGATAACAAAAGGCATTATGGTAGCCATTGTTGATTTCCTATTCTCCTATTTTGAAATCCTGTATTACTTTCACTGTTTTGATTGGCTTTAGTCTTTTATTTTGTTTGGTTTTATTCTCTTTAAAACAAAATTTAAAAAAAAAGACATATGAGACCCATTAAGAGACAGACAAATAAGTAGCTTAATGAATTGAAGAAGAAAATGTAGGATATGAAGGACCACTTCAGTAAAGAGAACCAGGCCTAAATCCTGGAAGTAAATCTTCAGTAAATCAAAAATGCAATTGAAAGACTATAGACAGTATAAAAGAGCAATACGAAAAAAGAATACAGGAATTGAAAACAGGATGTTTTTATCATGGGACACATGGATGGTTCAACATATGTAAATCAATGACTAGAATGCACCATATAAATAGAATCAAACAGAAAAGTCAGATAACCATCTCATCCGGTGCTGAAAAGGCCTGTGATAAAATCTAAACGCCTTCATAATTAAAAAAAAAAACTGTTGAAAATAGGTCGAGGCTGGGGTTGTAGCTCAACAGCACAGCACCTGCTTGGCAAGCTCAAGGCCCTGAGTTCAATTCCTGATACAACAACAACAACAAAAATAGGTATAGAAGAACTTTATCTCAAAAGGTTAAAACTATCTCTTCCAACCCCCAGCCAAGATCATATTAAATGGGGAAAACCTGAGACAGTTTCCCCTGGAACAAGACAGGCTGTTCACTCTTTCAGCTCCTGTTCCAGATGGCACCTGGACCTTTAGCAAGAGCATCAGGCAAGAGAAAGGAACAAAAGGGATACAACTGGAAGGAAGAAGTCAAATGACCCTGATTTGCAGACAATATAATGCTTTACATCAAAGTCTTAGTTACTTTCTTGCTGCTGGGACAAAGTACCCAATACCCACAAGTTAAAGGAAGAAAAGTTTGTTTTAGCTCACAGTCTGTAGAGGTTTCAGTCCATAATCGGCTGGCTCTAAGGCAGAACAGCATGGCACATGGACATGGCACAGGAGAAATAGTCCATGGCATGGCAGACAGGAAGAAGCTAGTGCTCAAGGCAGGAGGGGGATATGTAAATATTCACTGTATATCTCCAGGCCACACCCACAGTGACCACCTCTTCCCACCAGGCTTCCCCTTCCAGCATCACACTCAGCTATAAAGCAATGCAGCGATAAGCATCATACACCTGTGCTCCAGTCACTTCCCAAAAACCCCTCCTACCAGTGCATGAAGCTCTGGGGGAACATCTGCATACCAGCCATAACAACAGAAGACCTCCAAAAAAAGTCCACGAGAGGTCATTTTAGATCTGACAAATTCAACATAGTAGAAGCATAAAAAAAATCAGTGTGCAAACATCAGTCACACTCCCATAAACCAATAATGAACCCACTGAAAAGAAGTGAAGTAGACAATGTTTACAGTGACCCCTCAAAATTTAAGACCTCTATATAAAAGTTAAACAGCCCTGAGGAAGAAAGAAAGGCATTGGAAAATGGACAAAAACCCTTTTTTCTTGGGTTGGTACAATTATTGTTAACATTAACGTACTATAAAAGAG
This sequence comes from Dolichotis patagonum, assembly GCA_004027295.1. Lineage (NCBI taxonomy): Eukaryota > Metazoa > Chordata > Mammalia > Rodentia > Caviidae > Dolichotis > Dolichotis patagonum. The sequence continues at coordinate 131,562 of PVJX010000936.1, forward strand.
CAACAAATTCAACACTGCATATTAAAACACCAAAAACATTCTTCACAGAACTAAACAAACAAACAAAAACAAAAAAAAAACCAGCTTGGACTTTCATTCGGTTTCTGAAAAGACTCGGAGTAGCCAAAGAAACCCTGAGAAAACAGAACAATTCTGGACGCATCAGTATATTTGACTGCAAGTAATACTACAAAGCCACAGTAACAAAAATAGGATGATACTGACACAAAAATAGACCCGTGGACCCACAGAACAGAAGATGCAGAAACAAACCCGGGCACCTATGGCATCTGATTTTCCACAAAAGGCCCAAAAACGTCTCCCAGAGAAAAGACAGCCTAAGAAATGGTGCTGGACAAATCAAAGAGCCACATGCAGAAAATGAAATCCCATCTTTCATCCTGGACTAAAATCAGGTCAGAGACTTAGATATAAAACCTGGACTAAGCCGGGCATGGTGGCGCATGCCTGTAATCCCAGCACTCAGGAGGCTGAGGCAGGAGGATTGTAGTGAGTTCGAGACCAGCCTAGGCTACAAAGTGAGCTCAAGGCCAGCCTGAACTGCACAGTGAGACTCTGTCTCAAAAAGACAAAGAACCTGGACTAAAATCAGGTCAGAGACTTAGATATAAAACCAGAAACAGCAGGCATGGTGGTGTACATCTGTCGTCCCAGCACCCAGGAGGCTGAGGCAGGAGGATCACCACAAGTTTGAGGCCAGCCTGGGCTACCCAGTGAGTTAAAGGCCTGAACAGCATAACAAGACCCTGTCTCAAAAAACACAGTAAAACAAAACACAAACACTGAAACTTCTGGAAGTCTATGCCAGGGAAACATTTGAAGCCACAGACACAAGCGAGGACTTCTTGAGCAGGAGTCCCTCCCCCACAGGAAGTAATATCCACAATTCACAAATATGAGCAAAGGGAAGGAGATGCCCTACAGGGGACAAGTTACCAAATGCAAGCTCATCCTTGCAACTACTCTTTGGTACAGGATGGAGAACTTAAGCGTGTAAGGGAGTGAAGAATCCAGCCCTGTAAAACGATCCAAGAAAAAAAGCCAGCATGTGAAAGGGAGAGATATTTCTTAGACAAAGAAATTCAAATGGTCAAAAGGTATATGAGAAATGTTCAACACCTCTAGGCATGATTGAGAAATGCAAATTAAAAGCACAGCGACAACCTCATGGCAGCCAGAACAGCTGTCCTCAAGGACACCACCCTGAGCACTGGCCAGGACCGGGAGGAAGGCTGCCTTCTGCATGGCTGGGGGGAAAAGAAATCCGGAAGCCACTGTGGAAGTCGGCATGGAAATTCCTCAAAAGGTGAAACACAGAGACACAGTGGCCCCAGCAACAGGCTCTTGGGCCTGCTCCCAGAAGAATGAGGCAGGCACCCCATGGTCACAGCAGTGCGGTGCACAGTGGCTGGGCTGTGAGGACAGCCTGGGTGTCCTTCCACACAAGAATGGGTGAAGACGGCGCACTCGGCCGGAGGGAACGGGGCATCACATCATTCACCAGGGAGCTTCTGGAATGAGGACCCGGAAGTGAACAAACTAGGCTGCCTCGGAAAGTTAAATATTGTAGGGCTTCTTTCACCTGAGAAGCCTAAAAATTACATACAGACAGACATAAACAAAAAGGCAGAAACTGGAAGATTTCTGGAGCCAGAGAGGGGATGAGCAGGAGGAGGAGGAGAAAGGGAAGGGGTGGGGAGGAAGTAAAACTAAGCCACCAACTTCCATGAGGAACCTCCATCACTAGGTAAGGTCAATGTGCACTAATGCAATGCAAGGCAAGGCTGGGGCTACCACTGCAGTCACTTCCGGCCACCTTCATCTCACACGGTATTTGATGTGCTCCAGCACCCTCTGTGTCCCTACCCTGCACTGTGAAGCGCTCCCTGGTGCTGCCCACAGGGGACAGCAGTGCTGCGCCCACTGCCCTCCCCGCCTGCCCACCTTGCCCGTGGTCTCGGGGCCCCGTAGGATGCACAGGTACACCATCGTCCAGGCCAGGACCAGGCACAGCGCCGGCTCCCACTGCACGGCCCCGCTCTCCTGGATGGATGGTGAGATGTTGAGGGTCTTCCGGTACCAGAAGTACTGCGTGGATGTGGCCTTCTCACACTCCTCGTTGTAGCCTGTGTGGTTTACATTCAGGGGGCAGACAGACCACGGCAGGGGGTCCTGTGGGGTTGTACAGAGGGTGAGAGGGAGGCTGGGGTGGGGGGATGAGGGCAGGGGAAGGACACTGGTGCTCATGGCTAGAGCTCCTGTGGCATGGGGAGTGCATGCCTATAGGGGCCCAGAGGGGCTGCAGGGGTGTGCAGTGTGGTTCTGGAGTGCTCCCCAGAGGTCCATGTGCAGTGGCCCAGCCTTAGTGAGTGTTGCTTAGTGAGTGTTGTTTAGTGGCAGGGCCTAGTAAGCAGGTGTCGGGTCATGTATGCCCTTTGTAACTAGTGGGACCCTGTCTTCTCCTGTGGGAGATGCTTGTGGCTGCACCTGCTCATGTGATGACCTGCTGTCCTCTGTGCCCCTCTCTAGAGGCCAAATTGCTTCACAAGTGAACCTTCCAAACTACCAGCTGACTAACACTTTGGTCTATGGGAGTTCATTGCCTCTGGTGTCATCTTAGTTACTCTTCTGTTGTTGCTGAGACAAAAATACCCAACACCCAAAGTGAAAGGAGGAAAGGTTCATTTAGCTCACAGTGTATAGAGGTTTCAGTCTGTATAGTTGGCTGGCTAAGAGGCAGGGTGGCTTCACAGAGGGAAAAACAGTTCATGGTGGGCAGAAGGCAGCAAAGCAACAAGGACCTTAATAGCATCTTCCTGCCCCTTTTATCCAGACTACCAGGATTAGGATGTTGCTAAACCAATCAGTGGACTTAATTCCAGCATTGTGCCATGAGTGAGTCACACACTGCAGATCTAGCCACCCCTGAAAAAGTCCCACCTATGATGACATGAGGCTCTGGGGGGCATCTAGACATGAGCTGTAACAGGTGTTTCACTGTTGTTATGCAGAGCTCATTCTGCTTTTGTCTTCATCCTACAGGAGCTCTGGAGAACACCTGAACTCTCTTGTGGGTGTAAAGACTGGAATGGGCAATGGTGGAGCAGCTGTGATGACAGCGCTGTGACCCATAGCTCTGCATCAGCCAACCCAGGATCTCCAGCATCAACCTCAGCATCAGACAGAACAGTCAGCACTTGGTCCAACCAGAGGAAGCCAGCTATGCCCCTAACAGATCTCACAGGATGTCTTCCCTGTAGGTAGCCTCCTTCTGGCTCCCCAAGCCAGCATCCCACTTGCAGACACTGGATCTGAAAGCCAGAGGGTGATGAGGTCTGCATCCTGCAGCCACCATCTCTTGAAGCAGACAGGAGTGAGCACCAGTGATTGACTGTCAGCCTAAGTCAGCTCAGCAGGAAAAGTCTGACACCTGGGTGTTACAGGGTGGAGACAGAGGATCCTCTCCTCCTGCAGCAAGTTTGAACTGGGTTCTCTCTTACTCATCCACAAAGGCGCCTACTGATGTGTGCTGTCTGTTATGGTTTAGATCTAGTGTGGCCCCCAAGCTCTCATGCCCTCAGGGGTGGGGATTTAGGGAGTTGATCAGCTCCCATGGGTCTTGTATTCGTCAGGGATTCATCCACTAATGAGTTCAGGAGTTGAGAGTACTATGAGAATGGGGGGCCTGGGTAGAGGGGAGTCACTGGGGGTCTGGTGCCCTCCCTGGCACCTCTCTTCTCTCTGATTCCTGGCCAATGCAACAGTGAGAAGCTTTTCTCCACAAAGCGCTTCTGCTCTGCTGTGTCTGAGATCGAGCCTGCCAGCCGTGACTGACGGTTCTGAAACCATAGCCAAGAGAAACCTCTCCTTTGAGCTGTGGGTGTCAGGTGTTGTGTCTCAGTGATGAGAAAGTGACTACGACAATGCCCAGTGAACCTGACTCACGGCCAAAATCTTTCACAGAGGTACTAAATGGGGTGGGTGAAGGAAAAACAGAACCCTGACCAGGGCTAGAGGTGAGATGGTTGTTACAACCCTGCCCTGCCAGTATAAGCCCCATGTCGATCTGTTTTGTGTGTTTCTGGTTTCTGTGGGCTTAGGTTCTTGGACAAAAATGTTCTAACTGAAGCAAGCGTGAACTCCTCACGTTCAACGCCATATTCCACGGGAGGCAGAGCCAAGGCGCCCTGGTGTTAGCGATCCGATGAGCCCGGCCAATCTGCACAGAACAGCTGGAGCCCAGGACCAAGCGCGTGGGCAGGGCTAGGACTGTGCTGGTGAGTCCCTGGTTGCAGAACCAGCCTTGCTAGTTGGATGCGAGAGCTCTTTTCTCCGTTGGGCCACCAGCAGTCTTGCCCCCCAGTTTGCATGAGTTGTGCCTCCAATGTAGCCTTGGGGCATGCGGGATCCACGGCTCCCTGGCTCAGGAGTTCCGTGGTGGATGAGGTGGTGACTTCCCTGAGGCTGTTGCCCACTCTATGGCTCTCCCTGGTACTGTCAAACTCAACCTCCTCCCCACCTCCAGGTGAGGGCCCTGCCCCTGTGCCTGACACACACGGGCTCTTGTGGGTGGGGGCTCACCTGGAAGGAGTGGAAGAGGTACCAGAAGCCCCAGGTGTTGACCACGTTGTAGTACATGCCCAGGAAGAAGGACACCACCACACTGGCCACACCTGAGGGGAAGCAGAGAGCAGCGATGGGGACCCCGAGTGGGTGGCCCACCACTCGCACATGCCCAGGACACGCCTGCACGTGTGTGAGCGCTGAACATGACCACACACCCAGCCTGATATGAAAGTTGTGTCTCTCCTCCGACCTCTGTCCCCTATGTGGGACACAGGGCTGAGGACATCTGTACAGATCCCTCTGCCAGACCTGTGCGACTTCACATGCCTGTGGTCCCTTACCACAGTACTGTCCCCATGTCACAGAGGCAAGTACTGAGCCACAGAGCTGGGCTGAGACCGCCCAGCCAGTGAGTGGCAGAGCTGGGACTCAGACCTCTGAGAGAAACACTTGGTGGCTGCCACTGCCACATGCCACCTGTGTGTCCAGTGGGACAGGTGCTGGCCCTTTGGCTCACATGGCACAAGACTCCGAAATGAGGGAGGGACTGGGGTCCTAGTGAGGCTGGGGTGACTGAAGGTGGTCACAGTGTGAATGGCACCCAGTGCTACCGGGCGTGCCCAGCTCTCTCCACTGCTGTGATGAAGACTAAGCTGCTGCTCTTACTGGTCAACCCAATGGGCAACACTGCACACAGTAGGTGTGCAGTGACAGGGAGGAGGCCTAGTCACTAGCAGAGAGCCATGAATGGCATGCCTTCCCAGCAGACTGATGGCCAGCGCTGAGTGGAGCTCCTACCCCGAGCAGTGATTTACCTTCCACAGATTCCCAAGCTGAGGCCCAGAGAAGAGAAGTCAGGTATATCAGTGCCCAGGGGCCACCCTGTGGGTCGGGGTCCCAGCCCTCCTCACCCAGGTTTGCTGGTGGCTCCTCCTGGGCCATCGGTTCACTCAGTCACTGCTCACTCTGGGGTCCTGTGCTTGTTGTTAGAGCCCCATCTCCACCTCTCTGCCACCCAGGGGACAGTATGTCTCTGTGTGGGAGGGGCTGGGGGAGGCCCACATACCAACGCCTCCGAGGTAGGGGCTGATGGTCCTCCAGGTGCCAATGCTGCCCTGCCGCATGCGCTGCCCCACCGCCAGCTCCAGGTACAGGAGTGGCATTCCTTCCACAATGAGCATGATGACATAGGGGACCAGGAAGCTACCTGTGGGCATCCAGAGCTGAGGTCAGGCCAGCAGAGTTAGACGAGCCATACTGGGTCACCCAGTGCCCTCTGCAAACACCCTTGCATCAGCCTGCCTTTCCCCTTGTTCACTCTGCCTTCTACCTCCTACTCATCCATTTTCCTGTGTCTCCATTCTTCTCTGTGCAAGTCTTCCACCTATCCACACATCCATCCCTCTGTCATTTCTCTCTGTCTAATGACCATCTGTCCATGATCCATCCATCCATCCATCCATCCATCCATCCAATCATCTACCCGTCTGTTAAACTAACTGTCATCCATGAATGCATGCACCCATCCACAATCCATACATCTATCATCCAACAACCCACCCATCCATCCGTCTGTCCATCCATCCATCCATCCATGCATCCATGGATAGCACAGCGATTTGTCAGCTATAAAAAATTTTCAATATTCCTAGCCCAAGAGGCAAATAGCCACTGCCTCACTCTCCTGGAGTGCCCTCCTCAAGGCCTCTGCTGACCCAGGTCCTCTGCCAGAGCCCCCATTACTTCTCCTGTGTCAGTAACCAAGGACTACTTGGGGCCAGGACTGCTGAATCCCTGCTCATTTTGAGCTCCCCCTCTTTACCCTCCCTTGAGGCTGCATGCAGCCCTCGTGATGCCCAGTGAGGCAGTGTCTGAAACATCGTTTACTAAGCATTGACTGTGGCCAAGGCAGGGAGCCGGAAAGGTCCAGTGAGAGAGGAGGGCGGGGCCTCTGGGGAAAAGAAAACAGGCTACAGCTGCAGGGATTAGGTGGGTCCAGCATCAGCTGACTTTTCAGGTGTGAGGGTAAACAAGGAAGCAGCTGTCCTTACACAAGCACTGGCCAGTTACACATGCTGCCTCCACAGTGCATGTACCCTGGGCTGTGCCAGTGGGGCTCATGGGCATGCTCTGGACCACCCAGGAGCCTGTGCGTCACCCCGAGCAGATGCAGAGTCCCCCGAGAGCAGGACATTGTGTACTTCACAATGTTGGGTGTCCAGTGTGGGCCCATTTCCTGCCTCCCTCCTCAAAGCTGTGGATGCAGCCTGGCCCACTTGCTTGGTTATCCCTGGGGTGACGGATCCCAGAGGTAGAAAGCCTGGGACACAACCCAGGGAGGGAGTGACGGGGTGGTGGGCAGGGAGAGCAAGGTCCACCCCCCCCCGCCCGGGACTGCCTGGCTCCTCCTGTGCCCAGGTGGGGCCTCTGCATCCCGCCTTCTCCCTCTGGGACTCTGCTGGGGGCTCTCCTGGCCTCACCCCTTCCTGACCTGTACCCACTGGTGTTGGCGCCTCACCAGCTCCTGGGTGGCAAAGGAGGCTGAGACCATTCACGGCTGCGCCCCTTGAAATCCCTGACCGTGGTGGCTGCATTCCTACAGCCCACATGGAGCAGCACCCCAGCATCAGAGGTCACTTTCTCTGGTGTCACTGGGCACCACTCCCAGTGAGGCTGAGGCCAGCTCGGCTCAGTGGCAGGGCCTGCCCACCAGCCCCCTGCTCAGGCCAGACAGAGACACAGGCCTGCGGCCCAGGGCAGTGCGGGGCCTTTAGTCCTGCTCCTCAGTGACTAGCGCCCTCTCCTTGCCCTCAGCAAGCGCCAGTGCCCGGAGTGTGCTCTGATCATTTCGTTACCGATGATGTTAGAACAGTGCAGCTATGGCAAAATGAAACCCGATCCATAATTACATTTTATTAAAAAATTCCTGGAAATGGATCAGAGAGCCCAACATCCAACCCAAACCATGAAGCATAGAAAAAGCAGGAAACCGGACCGGATATTTAGCTCAGTGGCTTAAGTGCCTGCTTGGCAAGCACAAGGTCCTGAGTTTGATCCCCAGTACTGGAAAAAAAAAAAAAGGAAACCACCTCTTCGATTTCTTTTGGCAACGATGTCCTAGGTCCTGCATCAAAAATACCCTCTATGGAGGAAAATGCAGAATCCACCCTGCCGCAGGGCTGTGGTCAGCCCCCGGGAGCTGTGATCTGTAGTTTGCCAAGGTCCCTGCCAGGCTAAGTCTCAGGTGCGATGCCCCCCAGGGTCGGCTGGTGCCAGCGTGGCCAGGCCCGCCTGCCCGGGGTACTCACCGCCGCCGTACATCTGGCACAGGTACGGGAAGCGCCACACGTTGCCCAGGCCCACGGCGTAGGAGATGCAGGCGAACACGAACTGCAGCGGGTTCCCCCACTGCGCCCGCGCCTTCTTCTCGGACCCAGGCTCCACGGCCTCTGCTCCTCCCTTCCTCTCAGGGTGCTGAGGGGAGCAGCCAGGGCTCCCCCAGAGCTGCCCCTCCTCACCCTTAGCCAGGGAGGCCAGACTTGCCGAACAGGGCTCCATCCTCTGCAGCTCCACTCACTGGAGGATAGGGTCGCCAGGTCTCTCTTCTACACCCTAGGCCCCTGTGTCTCTCCCCACTTATCTGTGCGCCAAGCCTCAGAATCTGCTCTCCCCACTCGGCTCTGCCACTGTCCCCGCTGTGTCCCCCGTACCCTCTTAGCCTGGACCTCATGCTTGGCCGGTTCCGCCTCACTCCCTCCTGGCTGGCCACCTTTGCCCTGCTGCTTGCATTGTTCCCACCCAGGCTGTGGGACCTCTGCCTGTCCCAGGCTGCCCTCGGAGCCCCTGGGAAATGGCACAAAGACAAGAGCACAGTGCCTGACCTGCACTCAGCTACCTGCTCGCTGAGAAACCACCCCGATTCACGTGCTGCCAGTGTCTGAGGTGTGAACGCTGCCCTTGGGTGACTCCCAGCCGCCCATGTGATGGCCCTGCATGTGGACCTCATTGTGACACGCAGTGGTAGCAGCCGTTATGCTGGATTTTTCCCATGCAGCAAAAACCCTGGTAGCATTGAGAGTGTGTGCGGCCTGGTAAGTGATTAGGAAATATTTGGTCTGAGTATTTATTACCTGTGGCTTACAAGCACAAGTTTACAGCACCTAATTCTGAACCGTGGCTGTGTGTCACCACCTCCCCAGGACATTCCTGACACTTTGTCACTTGGCTGGGGGGGGGCGCCTCTGGGAGCCGCTCCAGCCTTCCCAGGGCCTGGGGCGGGGAGACAGCGCAGCTCTCCAGCTCTTGGCAGTGTCTGAGCCCCAGTGAGCGGCCTTGGAAGAGCCACCCCGTCTGTGCATGTGGCTGTCATTGTGCCCAGGTGAGGAGGGCACCGTGCCCCATGGGACCAAAGGCTGCCAGTGTGCAGTGTCATCTGATTTCTTGGGGAGGCAGAGGAGGAGGGTGCACCCTGGACAGAGCTGTGGGGTGCGGCCCTGAAACCTGCTCAGGGCTCTGGATTCTCACCCCCACCAGCCACGAGGGTCACGTGGCTCTCAGCATGTGCTCACCAAGGCTATTGAAGTGTTAATTAACCATGCTCCTGGCACCCTCCCCCCCCAGATAAAGTCCAAACTCCCTGGCTTTGTAAGACCTTGAGGAAGTTTTTAAAATGTTCTCTACTTTTTTATATCTAGGTTATTTCTTTTTTAAAAAATATTTTAAGGTTTTAAAAAATATATATACTTTGGGTTTTAATTGGCATATACTTGCATGCGTTTGTGGGGTATAGGGTGATACTTCTGTAAAGGTAAACAATGTACAGCCACTTCATCCATCACCTCAAGCTTTAATTATTTGTGTCGGGAACACAAAGCTGTCTGTTGGCTGTTTGGAAACACATGATTAATGTCCCTCCACAGTTCCCCCATGCCCTTGCACTCCAGGGATCCCCACCTTGTGGTGTAATTGCTGGACCACAGGCCAGTTCTACTCGACTGTGTTCGTCAGCTCCCCTTTGCTGTGACAGTGCCCCCGAGCCAATGGACTGCAAAGCAGGAGAAGTTTATTCTGAGTCGTGGTTCAGTCCGTAGTCACTCACTATTGCTTTGGGGCTATGGTAGGGCAGAGCATCCTGGCAGGAAGAGCGGCCCGGAAGTGAACAGAGCAAGCGCAGGTGACTTTGCTGAAAATAGGTTGGCTGTAACCTAGGACAGTGACACATGCCAGTAATCCTAGTCATCTAGAAGGCTGAGGCAGGAGGATGGCAAGTTTGAGCTCAGCCTGGGCAGTGTAGAAACTCCGCAAGTCTCTGTTCTGTCTGAAAAGCAACGGAGGCCTGGGGATGGAGCTCAGTGTGAAGGCCCTGGCTGCTAGCCTAGCACCGGGGTGGGGAAGGGCGCAGGGGGCACACAGCTTGGCTGTAAATACACGGTTGTATTATTCCTCGGGTGTCTTTTGTGTTCCGTCGGTCTGCATGTCTGTTTTTATGCAGTTTGGTGGTTTTCTGCAGCGATTTGGTTTGATTCCATTTTATTTCTTATTTGTGTGTCTGGCAGTGAGTTTTACACTTTCATCTGTTTTCATGGTGGTAGTGATTGTCCTTTCGCTTCCAGATACAGGACTCACTTAAGCGTGTTTGTTTTGAGACCAGGTCTCGCCATGTAGTCCAGACTTCCTCAAACTGGAGATGATTCTGCCTCAGCCTACAGACCCTGGAATTTCTGGTGTGCACCATCACCTTGGCCTCCCTCAAGCTTTTCGTGTACAATGCCACATTGGTGCAGAATGCCTCAGATTTTTCTTAGCAGGGACTGAACCCCATAACTTTTATTACAGGATATTGATATATTATCCCAATTTACTATGAGTTCCTGTTGACAGTCTCTTACTAAAACTTTTTTTTTTTTGATACCGTGAATCAAACTCATGACCTCATGCTTGCCAGGCAGGCACTTATGCCACTGAGCTAAAATCTCAGCCCCCTAACTAAAACTAACTTATGCAGTAAATATGAGTATGTACAGAAAAACACAGCTGTGTGGTGTAGAGTTCCTTCCTATCCATCTTCCCATCCTGAGATGTACTCCCTCAGGTCAGTGGGGACTCTTGAGTCCCCACTTTCCTGACCCTGACTTTTCCCTTGGATATTTTTAGAATTTTATCTCCAGAAAATAGGCAAAAGACGTTGCAGGAAATCTCTGACTCTGTTTTGCTCTCCTCTTAGGCAGACTGGTGGTTCATGTGGAACAGTCACCTGGTGAAAGAGCTGTCTGCACAGCCTGAGGTGAGGACGTGAGCTGCTGTCCACTCGCTGTCACCGTCTGCGTGTTACTGGTGTGTATGTCACAGGCCTCCCGGCCACCGGGAATTTGGATGAGGACTTCTAACTGCAGCTTCTGCACGCTGAGCAGGCTGACCCCTCCAGCCCTGCAGGCTGAGGGGGGCTGATGCCTGTCCTGTGACCTCCTGTGGGAGTCTGAAGTTAAGAACGAGGCTCTGCTTTCTCTGTGAGAGCAGGCGTGGCTCTCGGCGGATGCCAGACTTCTGGAGTTCTGCTGGCCTCCCCCAGGGCTTCCCAGGGAAGCCTGGCAGGCCTGGCGGTGCCATTCTGCTTGCTGGTCTGGGACGCTGAGGGAGCGAGGGGAGCCAAAGCTGCAGTCCGGGTCTTGAAGGTGCCCCAGAGGTCTGGAGCTACTGGGAATGAGCAGAGCCTTTAGGAGGAGGGGTGTAATTGGAGGTAGTCAGGCCATCAGGGTGCGCCCTGGAGGGGACCCTGGGACCCCAGCTCTTCCTTTCTCAGCCATCTGAAGTGGCCAGTTTGGCTCCACATGAGGCTGCCTAACCAAGGTTCAAAAGTCCTGGGCAATTACCATGGACTGAAGTCCCTGAAACCGTGAACCACTTGGACCTGTCCTCCTCTAAGATGATTCTCCGGGTACTTTGTCACAGTAACAGAAACGTGGACACGGCCAGTACGAGCCAGCCCCGGGTCACCACTGCCAGCAGCAAGACTTCCCAAGCCCTGTGGAGCCGCCTTAGTCCCAGTGAGTTGCAGATGCCACACACACTGAGGGCTTCGAGTTTGCCCTGACAAGCTCACTTTCATTTTGGACCCAACACTCGCAAGCCTTTTCCTTCCCTTTGGAACAGAAATGTTTAACCTGTGCTGTTCCACCAGCGTCTTGGAAGTACATAACTTGTTTTTGATTTCTGTAGTCCTTCACAGCTGGGTTTCCTGGTGTCTCAGAGAAGACTTTGAACTTGGACTTTAGAGCAGGGCTGGGACAGTTAAGACTCTGGCAGCTCTTGGCTCTGAGCTCCATGAATTTTGCATAATGAGATGGATAAGAGCCACTGGGGGCCAGGGTTGGATGCCACGGTTGCACAAGTGTCCTGCAAAGATCCCTGTACTGCAGGCTGGGTCTCAGAGTGGTCCCATGGGAAGGGAAGGGACTTCTAGGATGTCAGATGAAGCGAGAGGCCCCTATGTCACCGGGTTGGTCAGGAAAGGGATGGTGGGGCCCTGGTTTCTTCCTTTCCTCTGCTTTTTGGCTGCTGAGGTGAGTGGTTGTGCTGCACTATGTGCTCCTGCCATGAGGTGCTGCCTTCCCCCAGGCCCACGGACATGGAGCCTGCATCTCAGCAGGTGCCTCCAAAATGTGAGCCCGAATCAACCATTTCTCTTTAGCATGAGACCTCAGGGATCTCACTATAGCCATGGAATGCTGACCGATGCAGTCCGTGAATGATGGAGGCGCCAGCTCGATGTCCCCAGGTCAAGCGGAGGGCTGTGTGTGTGTGTGTGTGTGTGTGACACATCATCCCTCCAGTCACTGGGGACCTGCCTGGACACCCCTGCCTTAGGCCTTTATTTACACAAATGAGGTATAAAAAGGAGCTCAGGGGAGGAAAGAGAACATATTGAAACTAGGGAAGCAGGTTATACTGATCACTTTCCCGTCCCTGTCTAGGTCTGGGAAGTTTATATTTGTAATCCCATGGAAGAAGTCACTGGAATCTCAGTGAATTAATTCCAATCTGCCACTTCCAGTGGAACCCAAGGCGAGAATAAAGACACTAAGACATATGGGTAGTTACGGGGAGCCAAGGGGTCCTGCATCAAGCTGAGATGGTGTGCACCGGAACAAAGGCCACACCCGGAGCTCAACCCAGGTTTTATTAATTCTCTATGAGGATAGTGGCTTGGGGATGAGTGACAGTGAGAGTGGCGGGAAATATGTGACTACGAGAGCTGGGCTAGGTTCCCTCAAGTGTCTTACAGGACAGAAACCACATGAGATCACCTCTGCAATATGCAGAGGGCAAGCAATGCAGAGAGAACAATCCACATAACACAGCTGAAGCAGTAGCTAATAATTTGGGGTCGGTGCTTCAGCTCTGATGTACAATCATTTTTCCCCTAGGAGGTCACAGCCTCTTTCTCGAGGCTCGGTCCCAGCCGACAGCGTGGAGCAGGGCCGTCCGTCCCACCCAGCTCAATCATGTTTTTCTGGGAGTCACTGGGCAGGAAAACAGTGACTTTCCCCTTGCTTCAGAGATAACACATCAGCTCCTCAACCAGCCCAGTTTACCTTGCTTAAAGCCAATTGAAGGGACCAAGAAATGGCCTGGCCATCTCTGTACATATCAATACATAGAGATAGGTCCAAGTTTATCCAAAATGGAGATTGTCTTGGTTACTTTTCTGTTATTGCTGGGACAAAACACCTGACCCCCAAAATGAAGGAAGGAAAGGTTTATTTAGCTCACTGTTTGTGGAGTTTTCAGACTATAATCAGTTGGCTCCAAGGCTGGGTGGCATGGCACAGGGGCAACATTTAAGGCAGCAGCCAGAGCAAAAGGGGGAAACAAGCCTTTTTTCCTCCTTTATATTGTAAACAGCACCCCCGCCCCCAGGGTGGGTGTAGCACTCATACCACCTCAGTGCCCTCCTCTTGCACAGGATGAGGATATTTACAAAGTAGGGTCCTGGTTCCCTGCTGAGTCTCTTAGTTAAACTTCTAAACTTCTCAAGTTGACATAGTGTTATCAACCATAACAGACATAGTTGTTCTTCCTTTAAGGAGAGACCTCTGAGTGATTCCCAACAGCAAGATGTGTGTGAGATCTTTATTTCTTGACACTTGCTGTGCTTTTTTGGACTAGAGGTTTCAGCTGCAACTAGCATGGGTATCTTTTCCCAGAGAAGTGACATTTGCTGGAGGCCGAGACTGTGAATTAGGGAGATAAATGTTCTGTAGTTTTATTACTGTTGTAAAATAAAAACTGTGGTTATTTAAGCCCAATGATGGAATTGCTTCCTTTATGTAATACGAGACATCTGTCAAAGTATGATGCTGTCCTATTTATGCATGTGTGTACATACTGATTTATTATTTCACTGGGGATTGAACCCACGTGGAGGTAGCTTCTCTGAGAAACTAATCAGAGTTCCCTCAAGTGTTTTATAGGATGGAAGCCACATGAGTGTCACATGCTTGCCCTTTTCCTTCCTTTCTGCTAGGTCCCACATGCCAACAGGATGCCAGATCCTGATTCTTACCATCCTTGCTGGGGAAAGGAAATTTTTCTGTAGAGTTATCACTGCTGTAAGCACTGAAATTTTTGCTCCAGGCCCGATGTCCCACACGATGCCGCCCCAGAGGCCATCAATTTCACACCCCACTCCGCAACTCTGGCACCAGCTTCACAGCTCTGCCAAGCCCTGTGGTGGATGCTGGGGTGAATCCCACTCGTGGAGGTAGAGGAGGCTCTAGGAGTCTCCCAGGAACCCATGGAAACACAGGCAGTGGTTTTGCCCTTGAAGTTGGGAGCCACAGGGCACAGTGGCTGCAGGGGGGTGTGGGGTGAGGAGGTGCTGGCCTATGGGAACCAGCCGCTGTGCTCTGGTGACACCAACACACTCTCCCACCGTGCACACCATGTATACTTTGTACCCACTCCCCTGCCCACCCCTCACTACCGTCCCTCTTATCTAATAGAGCTCCTCTTCTACCTTCCTGCTTCTTTGTTAGATTCTCCGAGTCAGGGAGAACACGTGATGCTTGTCATTCAGAGTGGGGATTATTTTGCCCAAGGTGATGATCCAGTTCCAGCCATTTTCCTGTAAATGATACAGTTTCCTTCTTCTCTGTGGCTGGGTGACACTCTGTGGTGTTTATGTGTCACGTATTCTTCGTCCATCTGTCTATTGATGAACATTTAGGCTGGTTCCATACCACAGCTACCGTGAATGGTGGCACAGTAAACATGGCTCTGCAGGTGGCCCTAGAGTACAATGCCTTTAATTCCTGTGGATATTTATCAAGGAGTGGCATAGTTGCATCATAGGAGAGTTCTATTTCTTGTGCTTTGAGGAAGCTGCATTCTGATTTCCCTACTGGCTGCACTAATTTACATTCCCAGCAGCAACCAAGAGGGGTTCCTATCCTCCCACATTCCCGCTGGCATTTATTGGTTTTGTGTGCTGGCGGAGGCCACTGCAATTCAAGTGAGATGGGATCTCAGTGTAGTTTTGATGCACATTTCCCTAATGCTAAAGATGCTGGACTTTTTTTTTTATATCGGTAATTGAACCCAGAGAGTGAAGCAACCTTCTCACCACCCCCTTTTAAAAAGTTGAGATAGTGTTTGGCTGAGTTGCTAAGTCATCCAGCTGTGCTCAAATTTGTGATCCTCCTGCCTCATCCTCCCAGAGTGCTGGCATTACAGGCATGTGTTAAGTTTTTAATGTTCTGTCTCTCTCTCTCTCTTTTTTTTTGGAGATAGGGTCTCACTATGTGGCCCAGGCTGGCCTCCTGCTGACAGTGATCCTCCTGCCTCAGTCTCTCGAGTGCTGGGGTCACAGATGTGCATCGCCATGTCCGGTCGCTTAGTGTTCTTTATATATAGATATTAACAGTCTGTCAGAAGAGTAGCTGGCAAAGACTTTCTCTCGTTCTGCAGGCTTTCTCTTCACTCTGGTAGGTATTTCCCTTGCTGTGCAGAAACTTTAATGGATCTAGACCCAGTTAATTCTTGTTATTATTTCCTGTGAGTTGGAGTCCAATTCAGGAAGTCTCTGCCTGTGCTGTGGCTTCACCTGTTCCTTCTAGCAGGTTTAAAGTTTCAGAACTTATACCTCTGACTGATTTTGAGCTGATTTTCTGCACAGGTGAGAGATACGAATCTAGTTTTCATCTTCTACAAGTGGATCTCCAGCTTTCCCAGCACCCTTCACTAGGGGGCCTGTCTTTTATGCAGTATCTTTGGCTTTGTCTAGAACCCAATGGCTGTAGCCGAGTCTTCTGTCCTGCTCCCTTGCTCTGTACATCTGCTTTTGTGCCAGCACTGTGCTGCCTCCTGACTGTGGTTTTGCAGCACATCTGAAGTCAGACACCGTGATGCCTCCAGCCTGCCTCTGTCTGCTCAAGACTGCTTTGCTGTTCTGGGTCTGTTGTTTCCATCTGAATCTCAGGACTGGTTTTGCTAGCTCTATGTCACTGGGATTACATGGAATCTGTAGACATCTTTAGATAACTGTCATATGATATTGAGCAGCAACCAGCAAAAGCAAAGCAAACATTGGCGAACTTTTCTATGTCGGGTCTTCCCGTGGGCTCAAGTGGATGCTTGGGAAATCCCTCACTCTTCGTGAAGTCCAACGAAACCACAGAAGAATGGAAGTCAAACTACAGATGTTTCCATCTGGAGCCCCCACGAACCGCACTTTGCCTGGGACATTGGCACTGATGGTGTAGGAGCAGCATGCATGTGGTAGAAACTTTATTTTGGATTTGACCTTTTCTGGGGGACTTGTGCTATTGGATGTGGGCAGCTCCCTGTCAGCACACAGTCACCAAGGTCATCACCCAGCACTGCAGTGTGAAGTGCTGCTGAGCTGTATGCTCGGTGGGTCAGATACGATCAGTGCAGCCCTAGCGTTCAATACTGATCGCTTTACTCTGGGTTTGCCAGCATGGCTGGAGACCAGGCTATGTGATAGATTGTGGGGGGCCTGGACTACATGATTTAAGACCCTCAAAGTTCTGAGGTCAAGGTGACCTTGCTTCAGGAACAGGGAGATACAGAGAAGGCCATGTGTCCCAGCTATGGGTGCAATGCTGATAAGCTAGCACTCCCGTGCAAGACAGCATCTGCTGAGGACAGCTGTTAAAATACAGGCATTTGGGTTTAGAGAAAATCTGGTTCCTCATTAACTTAATCCTTATCCATCTATTTTCTACAGTTACTGTTCCATGAAATATGTGCTACCCCTCCCCCTGTGCTTCTCCTAGCCAATAAAAGCAAGCCAACCACAGAGGTAGCCAAGCCAGTCCACTAGGGGTGAACTCCTCCCAGTTCCCTTTGTACTCTGCAATCTGTCTCTTTGTCTTTCTTTATTCCCTATTGAGTTCCCTGCAGGTACCCAAGCCTGATCAGCCCTTGGTATTGCATGCTCCATGCTGAATGGAGTGGCACTGTATTCCTGAAGGCATCTCATGTCCAGGAGCACACATTATCCCATGGAAGTGACCATTCTGCATAAAGGAAATGCTTGAAAATGCTTTCAAAAGTTTCACAGGGCATTGTTGATATGTTTCTAAATATGCCACTCACTTTTCTTCTTCAGTGTAGCACCGATGTGTTTATTGTAGTAAAAAAGAAAAAAAGAAAGACAAATTCATATGGTAGACTAATGCTATAATCATAAATATGGTGTGTTTCACTTCCAAGATCTCTGTTTAATCTGTTCGGTTCCATTATCAGAAAAACAACAGCAACAAACAAGATGGCAGCTAAGATAGACAAAAGCCCTCCTAATGCCTGTTTTTGTTGTAGGGAAGTTTACAGCATGAAAAGGAAGTCCAGGAAGAAGATATCTCTGGCTATCTCTGGCTGATATCCAGAGAGGGTGTCTTTAGAAGCTGTACATTGTAGCAGCATAATCCCAGCACTCTGGGAGGCTGAGGCAGAAAGACTGTGAATTTAAGCCCAGCCTAGGCAACTTAGTCACGTAGCAAGACCTTGTCTCAAAATTTCAAAATATGAATGTGGCTAAGTGTGAAAACTCTGGGTTCCACCCCCAGTACTGTGTGCACATGGACAAATTCATGCACACGTGCGGCACACACACACACATATATATGAACACACACACACACATGAACACAAATGTCTGTAGAAATATACCCAGACAGGGCTGGGTATTTAGCTCAGTGGCATAAGCACCTGCCTTGCAAGTGCGTGGCCATGAGTTCGATCCCTGGTGCCAATTAAAAAATAAATAAAAATTTAAAAAAAAGAAATATACCCAGACAGACTCTTAAAATCCATAATCTCACAAAGCAAGACATGTTGGGAGTTGAAAAGGCCCTCTCACTTCAGGATAACACTGGTGTACTTACTGCAGTGAAAAGAAAAAAGGAAGAGAAATTCACATGGTAGACTAATGCTTTAATCATAAATATGGTGTGTCTTCAATGATAAGATGCTGTTTAAATTATATACATTAGAAATTTTTCTTATGTACAGATGAACAAAGTAGGTTGATTGTAAGTGACGTCTGGGGTCTTCTAGAGTTGGGCACGATGCCCAAGTGCAACACTGGGTCTCCACAAAGCTGATTCACTCTCGTCCTCATGGTGGGGTCTGGCAACCTTTGCAGGGTGTTGAGACACCACAGACAGGTGGCTGTGCAGACCTTTCCTCCGGTCAGTCAGGAGTTGGGAGTAGTAAGTGGGGGTAATTTTGTAAACAGCAGTGGTCCTGGGCACAGCCAGAGACCCTAGATCAGAGAAAGGTGTTTCCTGTAAAGTCCCCAACAAAGGTGTCACTCCGTAGCCGGGTCAGTGATGTTAACACTGAAAGGGTGGAGGGAAACCTAGAAATTGTGTATTCACTATGACTAAAACAAGAGAATTTTAAACCAACGGTGCTCCAATTTGTCACCTCAGGCACTTTAAAACTGCTTCAACTGGAGTAAACTGTTTCTCAGCCCAAACCCCAAACTGCCTAAATTTGATCCCAGAAGTACCGAATCACTGTCATCTCGGTTTGAGGACTCTGCAGAGTCTGGAGGCCGTCTTCCTCAGCAGTGGCCTGCAACCCTGATCTGGGGAGGCTTCATGGCTTGATCCCGGCCGGCTGCTGGGGCGGGAGAGGCGGTATCCCGGGATTTGTGTGCCTCCTGAGGGATGTTCTGCCCCCCTTCTCACTCCCGGGCAGACACCGGAAGTGGTGGGAGGAGGACTTCCGGCTCAGGTGCGCTTCTCTTCCGGTGGGGAGCAGTCTCACAGGTGCAGTTCTCAGGCTACAGGGGCTGAGGAACCCTTCTTGAGGCACCGCATGACGTAAGTCCCCAGGGCCCCCAGGGGGATGCACATGGTGGAAGAGGCCACGAGCAGCCCGATGACAGCCAGGGCGTAGGAAGGATAGTCCTTGGTCACCAGCCGGCCCTGGGGGGACACGCAGTGTCAGGGAGGGGCCTTCCGGCCACGGTGGGGCTTTCCTGCCACGGCTTACGGAGCGTGGCCAGGCCTCAGCCGCCACGAGGTGGGAGAGTCTCCCACCTCTCTGCGAGCGCCTGGGACACCAGGGTGGTCTTGGCCTCACATGCAGGGCTTGGCCAGGGCTGGCCATGAAAATGGGCTCCCTAGGGCCGGGGATTTAGCTCAGTGGCATAAGCGCCTGCCTGGCAAGCGTGAGGTCGCGAGTTCTATCCCCGGTACCCCCCCCCAAAAAAAAAAGAAAAGAAAATGGGCTCCCTGACGTGACGAGGAGAAGCCGCCCAGGTGTATGCAGCATGGCGGGAAACTGGGGCGGCCTCTCCAGCGCGAGTGCCGAGGGGCCTGCACAGAAGCACGCTTCTGCCCGCGCTGAGTCTGCGCAGGCGCACTTCCTGGTTTTCCTGGTCCCTGCAGAGCCCCTGTGCGCTGGGTAGGGCGACCCGGCTATCTCAGCCCCGCACATTGTGAAGAAACCCTTTTTCCCTTTTTTTTTTTTTTTTTTTTAACCCCTCCTAGTGACTAATCCAGTCTGTTGGGACACTTAAATTAACCTGGGCCTGGGGTCCCTGGGGGAAACAATCTGGGGACTCTGGAGGGACAGTGCCTTCTGGTGGCATCATTTGGATATGACACTTCCAGAAGCTTCCTCGGGACATTCAGCCGGGGACCAGAGGACTGTCCTGTCTTCCCTGGAACATGTGTGCCCTGCTCTTGCTGCTCTTGATAAAACAGGAAAATGATGATGATGTTTAGGCAGTTGCAAGCCCAGAATCTGAGATCTGGTAAATTCTTGGCAGCTGGATATACCAGGTTGTGAACCAGGTTTAGGTTCTCTTTAGAGCCAACTAGGGTTCTTGGCAGGGAACTTTGAATTCTTGGTGCCTTGTTTTGTAGCTGTGGTGCTGGTTTGTAAAGAAGAGACCTAAGGCTCCTAGAGACAGCTGGTGTGTGAGGAGACGGGATTGAACTGTCTGTTTATAGAGGAGTAACTGTGCATTACCATGTTGCTCTGTAGTATGGCTAAAATGTTAAATTGGTGGATTTTGACAAATGCTTTCATCTCAATGTGTTGGTAAGATGGAACAAAGGTGTTTTTAGAACTGCGGATATATTTTTTGCCTGGATTGCTGGCCAGTCAGGGCTCCATTTTAGGCATTCAAGGCACAATACCTGTTGTTTGAATATCTCAAGCACACAGCTTTTACAGGTTTTTTTTTTTTTTTTTTTTTGGTACTGGGGATCGAACTCATGACTGCGTGCTTGCAAGGCAGGCGCTTATGCCTCTGAGCTAAATCCCCAGCCACAGTTTTTCTTTTGAGGAAAGAAGTAACTTGATGTTTTCACTTTGATATTTCAAATCTCATGGCTAATCTAGAAATAATAAACTGGGTAAATAATTCATGGGATAAGTATTTATAAGTGTATATGATAGACAAAACATCAGAGTCATTTGTAAATAAGCTAAAATATTGAAACATCAATTACTAAGTTTAAATTTAGGTACTCTTTCATAAAATAAAATAAAATAAATAAAATAAAATAAAATAAAATAGTTTGGTAAGTTGTGTTTCTTGAAAGCCTTTGTAATATATACTATAAAAATATGTAATCTTTTAATGAGTTTGTGAGGAACTGCTCTGAAGGGACAATAAGTGTCTAGAACTGGGCCAGGCATGGTGGTGCATGCCTGTAATTCCAGCACTCCTTGGGAGGCTGAGGCAGGAGGATCACTGCAATTTCTTCTTTTTTTTTTTTTTTTTGATCACTGCAATTTGAAGACCAGCCTGAGCTACAAACTGAGCTCAAGAACAGGCTGAGGTGCATAGTGAGACTGTGTCCCAAAAAGCACTCCCCGCAAAAAAAGTCTAGATTCAAAAACAAAAATATTGGGTTTCCACTCCCCAGAAACATTGTTTTTAATGTGCAGTTCTTACATCTAGAGATGACATTTACAGTTTTCTGGAGAATAAACACAGAACATACAACTCTCAGTTGGCAGACACATATTTGAGAATCTACAAATAGACGTGGTCTGAGGTCTGTAGGTTTATAATCAAGTGTTATTTAAATGTATTATTGGACTTCTTAAACCTAAGAGATTTAATTTGTTTTTCTTTCCTTATCTCAAGCCTAAAATAACAGTTGATTTAACATGTATTGGTAACATGTGTGGTTTCTTGTTGGGAACCACAAATCACAATGGCTAATTTTGCATACTTCCTTAAAGGATAAAATGGAGTTTGGGATTTTCAGTACCACCCATTTAAGATTTCCCATTAACTCTTTAGGGATGGGCCATCCTCTCCCACCCACTCATACTAAAACTAAGACTGCTGAGTCTAAAAAACTCCTGGGTAAGGCCCTTCTTACCATAAGATCATCTCTGCCTTCTTGAGTCATCCCAAGGTTATATTTGCTGGTTGGTTGAGTCACAGACCTCTGAGTCTTCCACCGGTTTTGAATATTGCACTAGACCCACCTGGCACTGTGTACACCCAATAAATGCTGGCTGTCTTGGAGTGTTTCTCTGTTGGTCCATCAGGAGATATTGACTTCCCAGTTACTCATCATGTGTTTGTCTCTGTTTCTTACTTTATGCTCTCACTGTACTCTTAACACAGGCAACTGGGACTTGGCCAGGTCCCTGATAGTTTCTGATTCTAGGATGGCATTATTTTATGATCCTCAAACAGTTGTGTTTTGTGAGTTGATCATCTACTTGCAATAGTACTTGCAACATATGTATCTTTTGAGTAAGACATTTGGATATGTTCTGTTCAGAGAGATAATCTGTTCTAAAAAATATGTTTTTAGATGCAAAAGTATTTCACATGATAAAGTAAGATACCATTCTAAAATAAAATGACAATTGTTCTCTAATGGAAAAAAGAAAGGAACAGATCTAAAGATCTGAGTTGCAGAGATCTGAACCAATTGCAGCAGGCTTATAAAAGATTAGTATTATAAGAGGAGACTAATGTGTATGCTATTAAATTGGCTATAACTGAAAAGGGGTTATTTCCAGGATTTCCTAAAATCAAATTTTAATGTGCCCATGTACTACCAGAATTTAGTCTAAGCTGGTGGTTTCTTTTTTTTGTTGTTGTTTGTCTTTTTGAGACAGGGTCTCACTATGCAGTTCAGGCTGGCCTTGAACTCACTTTGTAGCCCAGGCTGGCCTCAAACTCACAGTGATCCTCCTGCTTTAGGCTCCAGAGTGCAGGGATTACAGGCGTGTACCACCACATCCAGGTAGTCTATTATGTTTAGAACAAGGCTTTCTTAAAATATTGATCTGATCTTGTGGAGGACCACCTGAATGACTCTCCTTGAAAGAAAAGCAATTATCTACATTTTGGCTAAATGTGAGCCTATTTCCATGTGTTGATATGTATGGAGCTGGCTAGGACTTTTCCTTATCCCCTCACTTGGCTTTAAGCAATGAAAATTGGTCTAGTGGAGGTGCTGATGTGTAGTCTTTGAAGCAAAGCAACAGGTCAGTGTTGCCCTGTCCTGTAGCTCCCAAAAAGCATGTGTGAGCCTGGCAGGAGGGAGAGCCACGTTCCACACTGCTGGCTGGGATCGAGCCTCTGGATAAGAGGCTATGACTTCCCAAGGCATAAACAATTACACATCAGAGCTGAAACACTGACCCCAAAACATTAGATACTACCTTGAATTGTGTTATGCAGATTACTCTTTTTTTTGTTTTTTGTTTTGTTTTGTACTGGGGATTGAACTGTCGACCTTGCATTTGCCAGGCAAGCACTTATGCTGCTGAGCTAAATCCCTGGCTTACGCAAATTACTCTTTCTGTATATCCTTTCTGCACATTGCAGAGGTGATTTGAGGCTTCCTGCCTAGCTCAACTCGTAGCACTCATGTACTTCAGGCCGTTCTTGAGTCACTCATCTCCGTGCCACTCCCTGATTCATGAATGAATAAAATCTGGGTTTGGCCTTGGGTCAAGGCTTTTGTTCCAGTTAGCTATCATCCTAGCTGGGCTTAGGACCCCATCAGTTCCCCACAACTACAAATATGCCTTGGTGTCTTTATTCTCACCATGGGTTGCACTGGAAGTGGTAGACTGGAATTAACTTGCTAGAATTCTAGTAACTTTTCCATTGGATTGCAAATATAAACTGCTCCAATCTCAGGGCTCTCAATATGTTCTTCATACAACTGGCAAAAGAAATGGCTCAAAGAACAAAGATTTTTGTATATCAAAATAATGTCTTGGGCTTTTTGCACTTGTTAGGATTTTGATTGCATTTAGGGAAATGAAATCTTAAGAGACTTAGGGTTTATTTAAGTATCTGTTATTAAGGTCTTTTAAATGAAGTCTGGTGTATCTCAGATTAGATGAACACTGTAGGACAAGTGCTGAGCTTTATAAAGTTTATTAGTGTTTTATAATAATAATATGTATCTTTTAGTGATACCAGTTTTATAAAAAAAAATTTTAAGCCTTTTGGTCCTGGTATAAGGCTGCTAGTCATGTTGGCTTAATGCTGTAAAAGTAACCAGATTGTTTTCCTGATTTGCTAAACTTCTTTCTATTAATAACACCTTATGCACTGCTTATAGTCATTGCAGATATGAGCTAGGTCCCTATAGTCACTGAGGACAATCTTGCTTTATCCTGAATTCAATATGAACTTATAACTCATTAATTAATTGCAGTGCTGGGCATTAAACTCAGTACCTTTTGCATGCTGGGTGAGCATTCTACTAATGAGCTAAATCTCAGCCCCTTGTTTTATTTTTAGTTTTGAGAGAGGCCCCAACAGTAAACAGCCAGCAGGATGGCACAGGCCCCATAGAGACTGAGAGAAAGGACAAGATGATGGGATGTTGGATGGGGTGGGGTGACAGTTTGAAAGCTCAGCACTTCCCCAGCTTCCCACAGGCAAACATCTGCTGGGAAGCAGAAACTGCTGCCCTCCAACCCTGCCAAGAGGGTTTCGACAAAAACAGGATTTTAACCTATTCTTGGCTTCCCCATATACTCCTGGGTGCCCTGCTGTCCCCAAAGCTTCAGAGCTGCTGTGTGGAGGAGGCCAGGAGCTGCCTTCCCCAGTGGCCAGGTTGGGAACAAGTTGCTTTTTCCTGTTTTTCTGTTGGCAGGTAGGCAAGTGATGCAGTCACTGGACTGGGTGAAGCCCCGACTGGGCCCTGGTTGTACAGTTACCTAGCGTTCCCAAGAGGCAGGACCACTGTCAGAGCCTCTTTCATGGCCCAGGCAGCCTGGAGCCTGAGAATCCCTCCAGTTCCTGGCTGCAGACTGAACCTATGGGTGACAGCATGGCACGTGTGTAACAACTCCGAGCTCAGCTCTGCAGTCTGAGCTGAGCCTGTCACCTGCTTTGGTGGTCCGTGGTTCTCACCAGTGACCTCTCTGCCACAGCACAGTTCCTGGGGTCAGAGAAAGAAAGCCCTTCCCGACCTGAGCTGAGGTGACTTGGGGGCCCGGTTACACCCGACCCTGCAGGGATGACAGGTACCTGAGTGGCGTCCCAGGCTTGGTACTGCAGCGTCCCCGACAGGATGTAGTCGACCAGATAGAAGAGGAAGAGGCTGACAATGAGCAGTGGGCTCACGCACGCCCACATGACCTTCCAGTACCAGTTGAGGGCACGGCCGGTCATGGCCTCGAGCTCGGCTCCGAATCTGCATGCAGTGGGAGAGAACCTGGGTTTGTGCTGCTGCCGGAGCCAGGCGAGCCCAGTGCACCCTTTGTGCCTAGACGTCTGCTCTGGGCGCCGAGCTGTGTGTACCCCTGGCCTCCTTCGGGCTGGAGAGAGAGAAGGCCGGAGGCTGCTGGGAGGCCTGTCCCTGCTGCTGGCCTTCAGGGGAAGCTGTGGTGTAGACCAGAGGGCAGGGCCAGGGACGGTGGGGGCCAGGCACACGGGATGCAGTCCAGTATGTCTCCAGGACAGGGCTCCTCGGGTGGCTTTGCCTCCCTGACCTCTGCCCTGTCCATGGGCATCGCACTGCCTGTTAGAAACACGCTGGGCCAGGACCCCTGTGTGCTGGGGACCGCAGGGTTCAGGGCAGAGGCTGAGCCCAGCCTGAAGGTCAGGTGTTGAAAACTGCTCTCTTTTGACAAAAGAGTCAAAAGAGGGCAAGGGGTCGCTATCACCATAGCCCTAGTCCCCTGCACCTGTCTTCTACACGGTGCCCATGGAAGGCTCCCCAGAACACTGCTGACAAAGCCAGGCTTGGGGCTCCAGGCCACCAAGGCTCCTCCTGTGTGTGACATGAATACCTGAGATGGTCAAATAGACACAGGCCAGAAAGAAAGGGTATTCTCTTTCCCTTCATCCCTCCCTGTTCATTCCTGGGTACAAAAAGGTGCCAGGTGGGAGGTCACTGTCGTGGGACAGCCACCAGATGGCACTGTCCCCATGGGCAAGCGCAAGGGACTGGAGGCTCCTTGCCTTGATGAGACCCTGCCTCAACCGTGGGAAGTGTGCTCAGTGTGAAGGCCTTGGCTCCCATCCCCAGGACCACAAAAGCAAAACACAAAAACAACTTTGCAAGCTGCTGTGGATCAGCAGTGGGCCCCAGCTGCACGTTGCATCATCTGGGGAGGCTGAAAACTTCCCAGTGCTGCCTGGGCACCCGCAGTGAGGACCCGACCTCAGTGGAATGTGCCTGATTCCCTAGGATGTCAGTTCTCAAGCAGACCGGTCAGGGTCCTCAGAAAACACTGGTGTTGGCTGATGATCAGAGAATCAAGTGCTGGGAGGCTGGGTTCTCTTCCCAGGAGCTGCAGGGTGCAGTAGGGCCAGCTGGGAGCTTCCTCTTACATACAGAGAAAGGCAGGAAGCAGAGAGGCTGCTGGTGGAGCCCAACAGAGGGCAGAAGTCAGGCAGAACAGTGAGTGAGATCTCAGGGAAAATGACAGATTTGAGGGCGAAGAGCAGCCTTCTAGAAGGAAAGGCGCTGAGCCAGGGTGGCGGTGGCTATGGGGTCCCCGGGGCCCCTCACCTCCTCAGCCCATACACGTAGCACACGGCGACCGCCTCCACCAGCACGATGAGCAGCAGGGACAGCGTGGCCGCGTAGTCATTGAAGATGTCGAACCAGTAGCTCCCGGCCTCCATGGTGAAGAGCAGGCCGATGACACAGTTGACGAGGCACAGCAGACCTGGACACCAGTGAGACTCCTGCTGGCCAGCCGGAGGCCCTCCCCCCCCCCCCGCCCTGCTCCCTTGGACAGCAGGGTGGTCTGGCCCCAAGGAACTCTGCCCCTGTTGGAGGAGCACCCTGCTGGGGATGCCAGGCTCAACAGGAAGCAGGCATGGAGGGCAGTGCGCTCTTAGAGCATCACCCAGGCTACGGGTGTAGGGTGCCAGGAACCCTGCTGCTCAGGCCCAGCACTTGTGAGGAGAGAAGCAGGGGAAAGGCCTGAATGTGGGCTGGGGCCCAGGCAGGAGCTCCGAGAGGTGGAGTGAGGCAGGAGGCCCTACAGGGAGAGGGGAGAGGCTAGGGTTTCCCCACTCCTGCTGTGTGCCAGGCGCTGGTTCTCATCGAGCTCTTAAGCCTCAGGGCAGGGAACAACAAGTCCCTTTCCCCTGGAACAGCCAGTGCCACCATGACCTGGAGCATGGGAGTGGCAGACAGGGTTCCAACATGGCCAGTACCTGAAATGGCCTCCTTGGGCAGGTAGCTGGAAATGACCTGGCTGTCAGTCAGAGGGGTGAGGATGGCTGCAGTGTTGCCCAGCATGCTTCCCATGCCCAGCAAGAGCAGCATGAAGAAGTAGAGCACTGACCACAGCTGCGACACCTCCATGTTCTTAATGGCCTCGCTGTAGACGATGAAGGCCAGGCCTGTGCCCTGGACGGCCTGCCCATGAGGAGAAGGCGGCAGTTACCCAGGAGATCAGTGGTTTCAAACCCAGTGAATTCTAAGCAATGTGGTGACCTAGGAAGTGGCCAGGAGAAGCCATCTGCTGAGCCTGGCTCACCTACATACCAGACCCTTAAGGCTCGGCTGCACCAAAGAGAACTGGGAGCTGCCCAGATACGTCTCTGCAGAGCAGGGAAAAGTTCTGTCTCCATGCCCCCCCGCCCCAGCTTTCATATACTCTGGATACAACGAGATCAAGCGTGGACAGTCTCAGCTTTCAGTGTTGTGACTGTCCAGGTGTCCTGAGCCTTCAATGCTGGGACTGGGGAGGTGTGGCAGGCCCAGCATGGTGGGGAGCTGGCCTGGTGGCAGTGGTCAGTGGTCAGTGGGCAGTGTCCTGTGCTGGGGACCCTGTGTGGACAAACAGAGCTGTGGAGACTGAGTCTGCAGCTCCTGCTTAAAGACAAGTCCTCTGGGACGCCAGGGAGGGTCAGGAGGTGTCATGGGCATGGATGACCTCAGCTCCCAGCAAGCCATGCAACAAGAGCAAACTCTGTAATTTGTTAGTGCCTCAGTTTTGACCACTGGGACTCTCAGAAATTGAACAGTGAGCTCACACAGGAACTGGTAAACCCACAGGAAGACACCCCGAGTGAAGAGTCAGAGAATGAGAAAGCTAGGACCGTCCTCCCCGAGCAGCATGTGTTGGATTGTCACAGGCAAAATTGCTATAGACTTGGGGGGGGGGTCTCCTCCCCCAGGATTCTTACATTGAATCCCTGTCTCGAAGTGTGAATGTACTGAGAGTGGGTCTTTAGTAGGCAGTTTAGGTTAAATGTGGGGCCCTAAGTTAACAGGAATGTGGCCTTAGAGAGAAAGACAGATGGATGGATGGATGGATAGATGGATGGATGGATGTCTATATAAACCAGTAAACCACATATTCTTGGACATGCAGGCAAATTCAAAAGCAGGTGAGAAAGACTCCCAGGTGCTAAACCAAAAAGGAAACTAGAAGGCAGAGCACAGAATCAGCATCTCACGAGTTTCTGAATGTGATCAAGGCCTTGTAACCTGGCACGGGGGCCACAGTGTCTGCCAGGAAGGGAGCTCATATCACAGGCTGGTGAAGGCAGAGAGATGGGCCAGAAGACCGGCAGGAAGAATGTGCTGCTGCACCCATGAACTGACCTAGAGAAGCACCACACATGAAAGGGACTGCCAAGCAAACCGCCTTCCAACAAGCCAGAAAATACACTTCACGGGTGGCCAGAGCCCTTTGCCTTATACGTGGTTAGTACTCTCTAGAAATGGTCTCTTGGCTGGGGATTTAGCTCAGTGGCTTAAGCGCCTGCCTGGCAAGCATGAGGTTGTGAGTTCGATCTCCAGTACAAAAAAAAAAAAAAAAAAATCATAAAAAAAAAGAAATGGTCTCTTGAAGGAGTCTCTAGAGCACTAGAGACATTAAATATAAGCATTAGTACTTCCACTAACACTTCCGCCTCTACTGTGCTCAGAGTCCTAGCCAGTAAAGTTAGAAAACAGGAACAAAATATAGGCATTGGAAGGTATTGAAGTGTGTCTGCAAGGTGTAGGATATTTTGTGCAGAAAGAAAAACCAAATCTATAAGACAGGAGAATTCCGGAATTCATCAAAGGGGATCAGTGTAAGACACAGAGGATACCTGGAGGCATGGGTCACTGGGGGTGACCTGGAAGGCTGTATTTTTGTCCCCGGCTTCTCCCCTCTCTGCTTCCTGTTTGCTATGGATTGGGCAGCCTTCCTCTGCCACGCACTTCTGCCACGCTGTTCCTGCCTTGGAGCCAGCCAGCTATGGACTGAACCCACTGAGACAGAGCCAAATAAACCTTTCCTCGGTGCAGCTAGACCTGCTGGGTGTTTGGTCTCAGTAATGGCAAAGTAGCTAATACAGATATAGATCTTGTTTTATTCTTCTCCTTGTGGACATTCAGTTTCCCCAGAACCGTTTATGAAAGAGAACATCCTTCCTTTAGTGTACCTTTGTGAAAAGTCAGTCAGCTATAAACACAGGGACTAATTTCTGGGCCCCCTTGTCTGTTCCATTGGTCTGTGTACCTGTTTTTATGCCAGTGATGTGCTATTCTGTCTGTTACTGTAGGATGTCTTGTCAAGTATAGTGATGCCTCCAACTTTGTTTCCTTGTTGAAGGTTGCTTTGGCTATTCTGGGGTTTTTGTAGTTCTATATGAATTTTATGATTTTGTATTTCTGTGAAGAATACCATGGGTATTTTGATGGGGGTTGTATTGAATCCGTAGATTGCTTTGGGTAGTATGGACATTTTAAAAATGATAGTTTTCCCAATCCATGAACATGAGGTACCTTTCCATTTTTGTGTCCTCTTGAGCTTCTTTCATCAGTGTTTTATAATTTTTATCATAGAGATCTTTCATTTCCTTTGTTAAATTTATTTAAAACTCAAACAACTCAATAGTAAAAACAAATCCGCATAAGTACTATGCAAATGGTCCGAATAACCCTTGTTCAAAAGAAGACATACAGATAGCCAACAAGTATATGAAAAAAACACTATCATTCATTAATCATTAATGAAATACAAGCCAAAGCCACAATGAGATATTATCTCACCCCATTTAGAATGGCTGTTCCAAAAAACAAACAGATAACAAGTACTGTGAAGGATGTGGACACAGGGGAACTCACATTCAGGACTGGAGAGAATGGAAGTTAGTGCAGACAGTCTGGTAAGAAAAGAGATTCCTCAAGCAACTAAAAATAGAACTACTGCCCGAGCCATCAATCCCATGACTCGGTACGCATCCGAAAGTTAAACATATCATGGACACATCTGCACTACCATGGTTCTTGCAGCAGTATTCATAATATCCAAGAGTCGGAAACAACCTAAGTGTCCATTTACCCAGTGAGAGGTAGGTATTCAGTCACTAAGATGAAACCTTGTAGCAATATGGTGGGAATGGCAGGAGGCAGCATTAAATGAAAAGAGCCAGGCACAGAAAGACAGATAGCCCAAATTCTCATCTTCTGTGGAAACTGAAAAGTGAGTGTCATAGGAGAACAGTGGAATGGTAGTCACTGGAGGCTCTGAACAGAAGAGGAGGACCAGGATGTGGACAAAGGGAGGGCCAGCTCTGCTGCACTAAGGATCATGGCAGGGTAACTGTGACTATAGCAGCGTGATGCATTTCAGAACAATCTCAAGAGCCCGAAGGGTCCAGCACAGAAACAGTTAACACTGGAGATAAAACTGCTAATTTACCCTTATTTGATCATTACATTTTGCCTACTGTATCAAAATATAAATCTGTGCCCTATAAATATGCACAAATATTATGTAAACGAAATATATTTGAGAAAGCATATATACAAGGAATAAAAATGTAAAAGTGAAGATTCTTGTTTCTAGAGAATAGGGGGAAATGAACCAGTAGGAAAAATAGGCAAGCTTTTAAATAAGTTTCTAAAACAGTAATACTGTATTATTAAAATTTAAAATGAGAAAAGGAAAAGGAAAGGGGTTAAGGCAAAGATAATGCAGAAGTGCTTTTTAGTGACTAAGAATCCCAAACAGCAACCAGGAAAAGTGACAGGAGAAGACCGAGTCATTCTTGCTCCAAGTCCCTGTGAGCACATGGGCAGTGTTCCCGAGCCACCCTGGCTGGCACCTTACCGTGTTCAGCTCTGACTCCAAGCTGCAGTTTTCCAGGAGCGGGAAGACCTCGCTGTACTTGCTCGGGTAGGTGGAAGCCAGGTAGCCCTTCACCTGCTCCAGGTTGCTGGCTGTCAGAAAGCCATCTTCAAGGTCAAAAGAATTGGTCAGCAGCAGAATCACCCTGCAGAGGAGACCGCCAGCTTGACCTCCACCGGCTAGAGAGGCTTCTGGCCTCGGCACCTCCCACTGCTGCTGGGCTCGGCACCTCAGGCACTGTCCCTCCTCCTGCTGAACTGAGGGGCAGGAGGCTGCGCTGGTGAGGACAGGGCAGCTGTGAATGGCTCTGAGGAAGCCTCAGCCCCGACTCGGGGTGACAGCAAGAAGCAACCTCCACGGTGAGGCTACTTTAACAGCGGGACCAGTGAGGCCCAATAGACACTGTGTGCTCTGGGGAATGTCCTGACTGGCCATCCAGCTTGGTACTGCATGGATGGTACAGGGCACCACATGTGGTGATGGAGAACTTCAGTGTGGCTAAACCGAAATCTGGAAATACCTGCTTGTGACTCCCAACCACTGGATGGGACAGCTTACCTCCTGGGTGATGTTCCTACGGTTTGGGTCAGAAGCTAAAGACTAAGTTCTGGCTGTTGGGGAGGTCTCGATTCTTTCTGAGTCAAGGTTGATGGGGCAGAAGTCACTGGAGCTGTTGATGTCCTGATCTACTAAGTGCTCTGAGCACCTTGGACTGCCCTCATCCCCGGGACTAGCCAAGCTCCCCTGGCCCTGAGTGCTGCTGGGAGGAGCCTGAAATGGAACCTTGGCTTGAGGACTCCAGAACTGGAGCTCTTTGTCTACCTGTGGCTTCTGGGCATCCACTTCTTGCCATCCTCTCTTCAGCTCAGAGCTCTGGGGACTGTCCTCCCCACTCGAGACCCAGGTCGTTGTGGGTCATCCCCGCTTACTTGTTCAAGCAGTCTTCGTAGTTGAAGGTGGCCTTGAAGCCATAGATGGAGAAGGTCACCACGCTGGCGAATATGGAGGTGGCGCTGTTGATGAGGGACACGACGATGGTGTGCCTCTGGCAGTTGTTGGAGGGCTCATTGTAGCTGGCAAAAGCAATCAGGCTGCCAAAGCCCAGGCCGAGAGAGAAGAAGATCTGTGTGGCTGCATTGATCCAGGCCCTGGGGTTGGCCAGCTGCTCGACCTGGAAGGGCATTAGGGACAGGAACAGTGAACCCTGACTATCAGTCAAAGACTCACACTCACAGGGAGGGAGGCCCAGAGTGGGCAAGGGCTTCCCCCAGCACACAGCCTGTCAGCTCCCCCAACCCTACTCTGTGCCCCCTATTCCTCAGCACGCAAGCCACTCAGAAATCTTCCCATCACACTGTCCACAGCACTTTAGAAGCATGAGTATCATGGGGTCAAATGATCAAAAACACAGGGGCCTCAGACTTCCCAGCTAGGCCCCATGTGGGTCTGGACATCCAGCCATGCTGGTCTGAGGCCTGGGTGTGGAGGAGAGGCCTGGCTTCATGGCTCCCTGTGGAGAGCTGCATCTCCCCCACCCTCCATCCCCCCACCTGGCAAGTGGTGGGATGTGTGAAGGGTGTCCTCATGACCCCTGCTCCGTTCTCACCTTGGGAGTGAACATGTACATCAGACCATTGGTGGCTCCATGGAGGGTGAGGCCTCTGACCAGGTAGATGATGAGCACACCATAGGGCACCAGTGCAGTGATGTACGCCACCTGTGGTACCAGAGGACAGGGTCAGTATCCGGGGGAGCACGCATGGCAGACCCAGCATCCCTGGAAGCAGCACAGCCTATTGGCTGCAGCCCAGCTGCTGCCAGCTGGAGGTTTCCTGGGCTTTCTCGGCTGGATCAGGGTCTGACTTTGCCCTGGAGAAATGGGCTGGTGAGTGTAGTTACCCTGGTCTGTAGCCACCAGGAAATTCCTAATCAACAGACAAGAGGCAGCGGGCACCAAGGCTTCTGCCCTCTGGCCTCCTTCAACCTGAATGTATTCCACATATCTAGGGGCACCTGCAAGTATTTCCGTTGACATGTTGCCATTTCTAGGTAGAGAAGTCAGTCTGGAAACAAATAGGGGCAACCTAGTAGTGAAGCCAGAGAAAAAGGCTACCCACAGAGGTGTGTATGCCTCTACTCAGCTTCAGAGCCAAATTTCACTCTAAACCATCTTTCCTGGTGCTGAAACAAAGCAGGAAGAACAAAGATATGGTAAGACATCTGTATTGTCTCTACAAGAGAAAACATTCAAGGGCTTGAGGCTGGACACTTTTTCCATGGCTAAGTCCTGAGGGAATCTGGCCAGTAATGCTCATAGAGGAATATTAGTGACATGGAATATGGGGGAAATATCCCCCACAATAAATTCAGTAGGAAATATATGATCAGGTTCTCTAGTACCCCCTTACAACTGTTGTCATTTCCTTGGACTTGAAATTGCTCATACATATTTTTGCCTTCTTTTGATGTTTAGTTGGGATTGAACCCAGGACCCTTACCCTAAACTACATTTCTAGCCTTTCTTTGCTTTGATAGACAGTTTCACTGTTATTGAGAAGTTTAGAAGTTTAACGGACAGACTCAACAGGGAGCCAGGGTTCTTACTTTGCAAATATCCTCATCCTGTGCAAAGGACAGTGAGGAGATTTTGTGAGTGCTACACCGCCCTGAAGTGGGAGGGTGGCCTGTGTAAAATATAAAGGAGGAGAACAGGCTTGTTTCCCCCTTTTGCTGTGGCTGCTGCATTGAAGTGCTGCCCCTGTGCCGTGCCACCCTGCCTTGGAGCTAGCTGATTATGGACTGAAACCTCCACAACAGTGAGCTAAATAAGCCTTTCCTTCCTTCATTTTGGGTGTCAGGTATTTTGTTCCAGCAATGAGAAAAAAGTAATCAAGACATTCACTAATTATCCCAGGCTTGGTTTGAACTTATTACCGTTCTGCCTCAGCCTCCCAGAATGCTAAGATTATAGGCACGTGGCATGATGGCCCTCTTTCAAAGCTAGGACACAGACCTTCAAGTTCTGTCTGCTCATGGAGGACTGGTATTTTTCTGTGAGTCGCTTTCTGCATACAGCAGAGCCTCTTTACTTAAAGTGAAGAACAGTGTTGCAAGAGTGCTCCATGTATGAGTTCCCTGAGAGTTTGGGTCCACCTGTGAGAAACACTGCTGGTGACCTCTCTCTGGATGGGTCTGAATTATATTCTGGCTGACTCCTCAGATACTGAAGTGAATGTGCAGACAAAGAATTTAAAAGACCGATCTTTAAGCTGATGCATGAGATGAAAGAAGAGACAAATAATCACCTGAGTGGATTAAGGAAGACAGCGCAGGATATGAAGGACCACTTCAGTAAAGAGATGCAAGTTATACCAGGGATATAGCTCAGTGGCACAGCACCTGCCTGGCAGGTGTGAGGTCCAGAGTTTGATTCCTGGTACCAAAAAAAATGAGAAAAATCTAATTTAAAGAGATGCAAGTTATGAAACAGAAACAAGCAGAAATCAGGGAAGTAAAGACCTCATTGAAAGTCAAGGCAGTACACAAGATCACTGAGAAGAATGTCAGGAGCGCAGGACAGGATGGAATTACACTAGCATATTCAGAGAAGAGCAAAAAAAAAAATAGCAATGAGCAGACTATGTAAGAGCTCTTGAGTCTAAAACAAAGAACTTAAAGCACATTGGCTTAGAAGAAAGCATTGAAATACACAGGTAATGGCTTAAAAATCCATTTACTGAAATTCTAGCACAAGATTTCCCCAAACTACAGAGTATGATGTGTACATAGGAAAAGGAGGCATTTGAAGCCCAAAATATACATGACAAGCAAAGAAGCATTCCACAACACATAATAGTCACATACACAACAAATAGCAACAGCTATTAGAGAGACACTCCAAACCATAAGGGCAAGTCCATTTGAATAAGAGCAGATTTCTTAAGAGAAATCTTAAAGGCCAGGAAGGCTTAGAATGAAGGCTTTCAGGCTCTGAAAGAAAAAATTGTCAACCCAAGTTACTATATTCTGCAAAGGTTTCCTTCAGAATTGAAGAAGACATAAATATCGTCCACAATAAGTATAAACTAGAGAAATTTATGACTGCCAATCCAGCATTGAAGAATTTTATTTTATTTTTTATTTTTTGGTGCCAGGGATCGAGCTCATGACCTTGCGTTTGCCAAGCAGACACTTATGCCACTGAGCTAAACCCCCAGCCCCCAACATTGAAGAATTTAAAGGAATTTGAAACAGCTACAAGACAAAGGGAAAGAGTAAAGCTCACTGGGGAAAAGGTAAACAAATAAACCACAGAAAGGAATATAAAACCAGAAAAACAAACAAAAAAAAGAGACTGGAATTAGAACATATCTTTCACTTATAAAATTTCCTGTAAATTGTTGGCAGGTCAAATAAAAAAAACAGTGCCCATCCCCATGCTGTCTGTAAGAAACACACCTCATCTGCAAAGGTACACAGAAGCTGAAAGTGAAAGAATGGAAAATGATACTCCAGATAGTAGCTTGTGGGTCTCTAAAACTAGCCAAAGTAGCTATACTCATATTTGGGCAAATAGACTTCAAACCAAAACTAGAAGGGACAAAAAAAGCTGGTACATATTGGTAAAAGAAAAGAATTTGCCAAGAAGACATAACAGTTGTAAATATATACTCACTGGACATTGGTGCACCCAGCTTTGTAAGACAAATACCACTTGATATAAGAGGACATAAAGTTCCCACTACAACCATAATGGGTAATTTTAACACCCAATACAAATACGTCAACCAGATAGGAAAATGAAGAAAGAATCACCAGAAGTAAACCACACTATTGATCAATGGACTTCATTGATATTTATGGAATGTTTCATCCAGCATCAACAGAATTCACTTTGTTTTTCACACACCATGGAATGTTCTACAAAGCAGACTGTATTTCAGTAAGCCTCAGTAATGAAGTAAACCTCATTGAATACCAAAAAATTGAAATAATCTGATGCATCCTGTCAGATCAAGCAGAATGAAATGGGAAATCAATATCAAAATAAACCATGGGAGCATCACAAATGCATGGAGATTTAATAATACATTATTAACCCATTAATAGGTCACTGAAAAAAATCGGGAAAAGTTAAAACATTCTAGAATGAAATGATATTGTAAACACTATATATCAGAATGTGTGCGACACAGATAAAGCAGTTGTAAGACGGAAGTTCATAACTATGAGTAACTACATCAGAAAACAAAGCCTAAATAAACAACCTAATGTTGCATCTCAAGCTCCTAGAAAAACAAGAACAAGCCAAACCTAAAAGTAGTAGAAGGAAGAAATTAGAAAGACCAAAGAAGAAATTAATGAAATTGAAATTTAAAAAAAAATACATAGGCTCAGTAAACCAGCTGCTTCTTGAAAAGATGAACAGGGTCAGTAAGCTCTTAGCCAAGCTTATCAAAAGAGAGAGAAGACCCAGGTTTATAAACTTAGAAGTAAAAATTATGACATATACCACAGAATTCCAGAAGATCACCAGAATTATGTTCAAAGTTTATATTGTAACAAATCAAATAACATACAGGAATTGGCCAAATTCCTAGACACCTATGACCCACCTCTATTGAGCCAGGAAGATATAAAAAATCTAAACATTAGTAACAAGCAATGATACGGAAGCAGTTGTTCAAACTTTTTCAACAAGGAAAAGCCAAGGACCAGATGGATTGATGGATTGATGGCTGAAAGAGAAGGGGTGCAGAGGGATTGAAATTGACTAAGATGTGTTAAACCAGGCGCTAACCTGGAGTAACCTCCATCACCATGTAATATCGATGTGTACTAATGAGATGAAAGACAGAAGGTTACAATTGCAGCCGCTTCCCGCCATCTTCCTCTATGCTAGGCGATTTGTTCTGGGACACTTTCTGTGTCCCCACTCCATGGGATTCCTCCTGGTGCTGCCCCCACTGCCCTCCCCTCCTGCCCACCTTGCCCGTGGTCTCGGGGCCCCGTAGGATGCACAGGTACACCATTGTCCAGGCCAGGACCAGGCACAGTGCCGGCTCCCACTGCACAGTCCCGCTCTCCTGGATGGATGGTGAGATGTTGAGGGTCTTCCGGTACCAGAAGTACTGTGTGGATGAGGCCTTCTCACACTCCTCGTTGTAGCCCGTGCGGTTTCCATTCAGGGGGCAGACGGACCATGGCAGGGGATTCTGCGGGGTTGTGCAGAGTTCAATACAGTGAACCTTCCAGACTACCAGCTGAGTAACACTTTGGTCTACGGGAGTTCACTCCTTCCAGTGTTTCATTGTGATTATGCAGAGCTCTACTCTTGTTGCCATCCTGCAGGTGGTTTTGGGAAGCCTGAACTGTGTTGGGGGTTAAAGACTAACGAGTGATGGCAGAGAACTCTGACCCCCACCACTTCATGAGCATGTGAAGGACAGAAGGAATGAGCACTCAAATTTTTTGGAATCCCTGATACCCACATTTCCAAGGAACATTAGAAACAGCTACCCCTTTTAAATGCGCTTTATTTAGAAAATGGACAAATCTTCCTGGCTTTGTTAGACAAGACACATTGCTTCCACTTTTGAAATTTTGTCTTCATAAGTGCACAAATCTATAATGTCTAGCTCTTTTGGGAGTGCCATTGTGCCATACACAATCTGCCCCACCATACATGGCAGCTCCGCACAGAGGAGCGGAAGCAACCCTCAGAATTTAAGAGTCAGAGTAGCTGACTTGTTTCTAAAAGAAGGTTGGGGCCAGGTGCTAGGGTAGCAGTGAGAGCCCTTTACTCTTGTTCAACAGTAATTCTTGTCACCCTCCAAATGTTCAGTGAACATGCAGCTCAGGTGAGTGTGCTAGATTATTTCATCAACAAACGCAGTAAAATAATCAAATATCCACATGCAGAAATAGGTTGCACCAGAAAATATATTTCATGTTTTGTAAAAAAAAAAAAATCTGAAAATGGATCATAGACCCATTTGTACCACCCATCACTGTAAAATCTAAAGAAGAAACAGGAAGAACTCTTTATAACCTTTTTTAAGGCAAAGAGGGTGAATGGAGGGTGAGTGAGTGAAACCTCATTTGTATTTACAGCTGCTCCTCAGTACTGGAGTTAGGGCATAAACTCTACCTCCTGTCAGATCACAAGGCAAGGGGTTCCCATAGGAGCTCAAACCCACTGTGAACTTCGAAGGCGAGGGATCTAGGCTGAGAACTTTTTGTGAGGACCTAGTGCCTGATGACCTGAGGTAGGGCTGAGGCTGTGCTGTTAGCCCTGGGGAAAGGACTCATTATCTGTCACAAATATATACTAATAAGAAAAAACCTTTAAAAGATTTCTCCCACTTCAGTCCATTGAAAAACTGTCTACATGAAACCATTCTTCAGACAAAAAGCTTGGGGATCACTGAACTCTAGGGAGCAACAGAAAGGTCCTATGCAGAATTTTGTCTTTGTGAATAGCCCTTGCTATGTTAAAAGGTGACAGTGTTCTTCTGGGAAAACTCTCGGGTCTGTCAGGAAAAGAAGGGGTTCAATTTGGGGTCTGAAACTGGGTAGGATAAATGGGCATGGCAGGAGGGAGTAGAAGGGGAGAGAAGAGGAGGAATAGCCCTACAGTGCTGCTGGGATATGGAAGTCAATTCTTGTCATGGATTTGCTCCTGGACCCATTAAGAGATCATTCTAATATTTTGGAGGTCTCAGCCTGTGAAAGCTGTGGGTCAGATCTAAACGTGTGTACAAGCACATATACTCATACACCATGGCTTGCAGCATGAAAGATCTTGGATCCACTTGATATGGGGTGCTCGGCTTTCCCTTGTCCTTCCAGCCACTTGTTGGCTCCCCCTGAAGCTGCCTCCTCCTCCCATTCCCAGGTCGGGGCCCTGCATCTGTTCCCTGATGCTCTCTGTCTCACCTGGAAGGAGTTGAAGAGGTACCAGAAGCCCCAGGCATTGATGATGTTGTAGTATGTAGCCAGAAAAAAGGACACCACCACGCTGGCCACACCTTGGGGGAAGCAGAGGGCAGTGATGGTGGCCCACCACCTTCAGTGAGTACTTATGGGACAAGAAACCTCCCTCCACATGCAAGTGTGACCTCTTTGTGAGGCCGTTTCTTTCCCCAACCTCTCTCTTCTCTTTTGGGACATGAGACTGATGACATCTTTTGAGAGGAAGTGCCAGGTCCTGTGCTAAGTATATCACATGTACATGGTCTTGATAACAGTATTGTTCCCATGTCACAGAGGAAACCACTGAGACACAGGGTTGGCCCAAGACCATCCAGCTAGGTAGAGCTAGGACTCGAAACTCTGGGAGAAGAACTTTGTCATTGCCACGTACCACCCATGTACCCAGTAAGACAGTTGCTCACTCCAGCTCACCCAGGGTTGGGTTTCAGGGGCTGACCCTGTCCTGTGGTTTTGGGCTGGGTAAGGGAGTGTGAGGAATGGAGACATGGTAAGGCCTGTGTGGATCCCATGTAGAGTTGGCCACCAAGGGTGCTCTGCAGTCTAGGGAGCCTACATTGGCTCACTAGGCACTGTCCCCGCCCTTCCCATCTCACATGTGGGGCAGCTTGCAAGTCTGCAATAGGTCATGGTGGAAGACTATTGCCACTGGCATCAGCAAGCTACAGGGCAGCCGGGCAGCGATTTCTGTTCCACAAATTCCCAAGCTGAGGCCCAGAGAAGAGAAGTCAGGTATATCAGTGCCCAGGGGCCACCCTGTGGGTCGGGGTCCCAGCCCTCCTCACCCAGGTTTGCTGGTGGCTCCTCCTGGGCCATCAATTCACTCAGTCACTGCTCACTCTGGGGTCCTGTGCTTGTTGTTAGAGCCCTATCTCCACCCCTCTTTCACCCAGGGGACAGTATGTCTCTGTGTGGGAGGGGCTGGGGGAGGCCCACATACCAACGCCTCCGAGGTAGGGGCTGATGGTCCTCCAGGCGCCAATGCTGCCCTGCCGCATGCGCTGCCCCACCGCCAGCTCCAGGTACAGGAGTGGCATTCCTTCCACAATGAGCATGATGAAGTAGGGCACCAGGAAGCTACCTGTGGGCATCCAGAGCTGAGGTCAGGCCAGCAGAGTTAGACGAGCCATACTGGGTCACCCAGTGCCCTCTGCAAACACCCTTGCATCAGCCTGCCTTTCCCCTTGTTCACTCTGCCTTCTACCTCCTACTCATCCATCTTCCTGTGTCTCCATTCTTCTCTGTGCAAGTCTTCCACCTATCCACACATCCATCCCTCTGTCATTTCTCTCTGTCTAATGACCATCTATCCATGATCCATCCATCCATCCATCCATCCATGCATTCATGCATGCATCTATACATTTAACCACCCACCTACTCATTCATTCATCCACTGATTGACTGATCCATTTATCAAACCATCCATCCATAAATTCATGTACTTATTCATTCATCCATCCATCCACAACCCATTCATCCACTCCTGCATTCTGTCAATGCATCCATGCATCTAGCAGTCTGTCCATTCATGTACTCATCTATTTATCCATCTATCCATGCATTCATGCATGCATCAATCCACCCATACACCCATCTGCTCATCCATTCATCCACTGATCCACCCATCTATTCATCAAATTACCCACCTGTTGGTTTCTCTCATTGCTGAGACAAAATACCTGACGCCCAAAATTAAGGGAGGAAAGGCTTATGTAGCTCATAGTTTGTGTAAGTTTCAGTCCATAATCTGCTGACTTGAAGGCAGAGTGGCACATGGCAGAAGGCAACAGTTCACAGTGGCAGAAAACAGCAAAAGCAACAAGAGCAAAAGGGGGAGAGCAATAGAGCAAGCTTCTTCCTCTTCTTTATATTGTATGCAGGCTACCCACCCCAGGACTGGTGGTGGGAAGCACTCCCACTCATAATTGCAGTACTTGAACACGAATCAATCACAAACTCTGGAAGCCCACCTCGATGACTGGAATGAGGCTTTGAGGGGACATCTAGGCACAAATCATAATTACAACCATCTGCCAGTGCCCCTAGCCCATCCTTCCATGAATCCATACATCCATTCATTTATCCACCCACAATTCATTCATCCATCCATCATCCATCCACACATTCACTCATGTATGTATCTACCCTTTCATCCATTCATTCACCCATGCATACATCAATCCATCCATTTACTCATCCTTCTGCCCATCCCTTGTCCATCCATCCATCCCCTCCACACAGACATCCACCTACTCCTCACCCATCCCTCATCCATTCCTAGATGACATGCAGACATATCAGATGTCAAATTATTCAATATTTCCAGCC
The DNA here is from genome assembly GCA_004027295.1 of Dolichotis patagonum. Taxonomy (NCBI): domain Eukaryota; kingdom Metazoa; phylum Chordata; class Mammalia; order Rodentia; family Caviidae; genus Dolichotis; species Dolichotis patagonum. The sequence continues at coordinate 172,548 of PVJX010000936.1, forward strand.
TGAGAAGCAAACAGCCAGTGCTTCACTTTCCTGGAGTGCCCTCTTCAAGGCCTCTGCTGGCCGAGGTTCTCTGCCAGAGCCCCCATGGAAGGAGCCCCCCCATCTCCTGTGTCAGCCACCAAGGGCTGATCTTTACCCTCCCTTGAGGCCTGCATGCAGCCCTCATGATGCCCAGTGAGGCAGTGTCTGAAACACCGTTTACTAAGCACTGACTGTGGCCAAGGCAGGGAGCCGGGGAAGGTCCAGTGAGAGAGGAGGGCGGGGCCTCTGGGGAAAAGAAAACAGGCTACAGCTGCAGGGATTAGGTGGGTCCAGCATCAGCTGACTTTTCAGGTGTGAGGGTAAACAAGGAAGCAGCTGTCCTTACACAAGCACTGGCCAGTTACACACGCTGCCTCCACAGTGCATGTACCCTGGGCTGTGCCAGTGGGGCTCATGGGCATGCTCTGGACCACCCAGGAGCCTGTGCGTCACCCCGAGCAGATGCAGAGTCCCCTGAGAGCAGGCCATTGTGTACTTCACAATGTTGGGTGTCCAGTGTGGGCCCATTTCCTGCCTCCCTCCTCAAAGCTGTGGATGCAGCCTGGCCCACTTGCTTGGTTATCCCTGGGGTGACGGATCCCAGAGGTAGAAAGCCTGGGACACAACCCAGGGAGGGAGTGACGGGGTGGTGGGCAGGGAGAGCAAGGTCCACCCCCCCGCCCGGGACTGCCTGGCTCCTCCTGTGCCCAGGTGGGGCCTCTGCATCCCGCCTTCTCCCTCTGGGACTCTGCTGGGGGCTCTCCTGGCCTCACCCCTTCCTGACCTGTACCCACTGGTGTTGGCGCCTCACCAGCTCCTGGGTGGCAAAGGAGGCTGAGACCATTCACGGCTGCCCCCCTTGAAATCCCTGACCGTGGTGGCTCCCACATGGAGCAGCACCCCAGCATCAGAGGTCACTTTCTCTGGTGTCACTGGGCACCACTCCCAGTGAGGCTGAGGCCAGCTCGGCTCAGTGGCAGGGCCTGCCCGCTGGCCACTGCTCAGGCCAGATAGAGACATAGGCCTGCGGCCCAGGGGCAGCGCAGGTCCTTTAGTCCTGCTCCTTGGTGACCAGAGCCCTTCTCCCCACCCTCAGGGAACACCCAATTTAGGGAAGTGTGCTCTGAAATGATTTTGTCCATAAATGATGTCAAAGAGTTGAACATCCTCATGCAGAAAACACACCTCCACTCATTTCACATGTTTTACGGAAACAAAAATCTGGAAAGGAATTATAGGCCCATGTGTACAACCCATCACTGTAGAATCTCAAGAACAGGAGAAACTCTTTGTGACCTTGGGTTAGGCAAAGGTCTTTCAGATAACACAGCAAAGAAAGTTGACTAATAGGCCTTCACCGCTTCTGCTCTTTCAAACAGTTCAGAGAACAAAAAGCCAAACTATAGTCTAGGGGAACATATTTGCAAAACATGTATGTGTGAAAACAATCATGTCAGGTATATACAGAGAATTCTCAAAACTCAGTAATCAGAGAATAAATTCTCATTCTAAAAATGTACAAGGTGTTAAGGAGACAGTTAACACACGTCTTGGTCTGTTTATGCTGTGTCTCGGATATCTCTGGCCAGGTCATCTGTGAGGGCTCTGAAGCCAGCAGCTCGGGTTCTTTTTGAGGAGGGTCTGGCAAGGTCAAGATGTGAGGTGCACATGTGAGAGAGGGGACAAGAGATCAAGACAGGGCTGAGGTGAGTTTTAGCACAAACCCACTCCTGTGATGATGCCGCCCACCCTGCCATGCAAGCAGAGGCTTCGCCACTTAGTCACCCTGTGATTGTCACTCTGACTGTCACATTGGCTATGTCGGGAAATCCCTGCGGAGTTGGTAAAGAAGTGTGTTTTGAAGGTGTTTTCAGAGACAACGGGCCCAAAGGACAGCACACCAAGATGGAGAAACCTTCCCTGGATGGGGGTGACACCATGTAGTCGTGTAGGGGCCAGATGGAACGAAAGTGGGAAGGAGGAGGCCCAGTGGCACAGGCTCCCTGCCTCACGTCTCCTTCCTAGCTGCCAGGAGGGGAGCAGCTCTTCCCTACCACACCATCCACCATGATGTTTCCACGTTGCCACAGACTTAACTGTGCACAGTGGAGCCAGCTGGCAATGGATCAAAGTCTCAGAGCCTGAAAGAACCTTCCTCCTCGAAGCTGTTCTCAGGTATTTGTTACAGCAACGAAACACTGCCTACTACACATCTCTTCATGTTCTCACCTCTGAGGACAGGGTGAGATTGCCTTGTGGGTTAAGTTTCCAGTTTATGAGCTTTGAGAGACAGGCTTGAGCCACAATAGTAACTGACTAGCAGCTAAGTACATGAGGTGTTCATTAGGAAAATGCAAAGTCAGACCACAGCGAGATTCCACACACGCATCAGAATGGCTGGGTTTTCCGAGTGCTGTCAGTGCCAAGTGCTGGTGAGGATTTGGAGAAAGTCCCATAGGTTGCTGGTGGGAATATAAAATGGAGCAATCCTTTGGGCCAGCAGTTTGGTGGTTTCTTATGAAGGTAAGCATACATTTACCCTATGAGCCAGCAGCACTATTCCTAGGCATTTATCTGAAGAAAAGAAAACTGATGTTGACACGAATTTTTATATGCACCATTTATAGTGGCTCTGTTCATAGTAGCTGGAAAACTGAAAACAAGCTAATGTAACTAAATAAACAGATCATGGTATATTGATACAATGGAATGCTACTTAGGCAGTAAGAAAGAGCAAACTATCAGGATCCCAACAATGCAGATAAATCTCTCTCTCTCTTTTTTTTTTAACGCAGATAAATCTCAAAAGCACTATGCATTTAAGCCAGTGGTCCCTGACATTTTTGGTACCAAGGACAGGTTTAGATGGGAATTATGGGTGGTTCTGGGGATGTTTCAAGCTTCTTACACTTCCTGACACTTCATTTCTATTACTACATTGTCATGTATAATGAAATAATTATATAACTCATGCACCATAATGCAGAGTCAGTGGGAGCCCTGCACGTGTTTTCCTGCAAGTAGATGGTCTTAGCTGAGGGTGATGGGAGACAGTGACATCCAAAGTGTGCTGCTTAGGTTGTCTAGTCCCTGACCTTGTTTTGATTTCAAGGGAACCCTGCTTTATAAACTAGGTGGTGGAAAGCAAGGTTGTCAGTGCTGTTGTGATAACCTCAGGATATTCCACCTTGACTTTAATCCACAATATACAGAAATAAGTTTTCTCAAATATACTTTTTTTGGTCTTTTTTGACATGTGTTAGGCAAGATTTCATTATATGGTTCAGGCTGGCCTTGTACTCACTTTGTAGCCAAGGCTGGCCTCAAACTCACTGTGATCCTCCTGCCTCAGCCTCCCGAGTGCTGAGATTATAAATCTGCACTACCATACCCAGCTTTCTTAAACATACTTTTAAGGCTACTGTCATTTGCAGTCTCAAGCCATTGATCCTGTTCTCTCATGGACAAAGTAAGTTTACCTGCTTTTTCACAGATGAGTTGCAAATTCATCCTTTCCCAGTGTGGGTGTTTTTTCGGGTGGGAAGTGATGATCAAACTCTTGGAAGCTGATACAGGTGGTCATGCACCACCCAGCAGGGTGAAGGCCCTGGCTCAGTCTCTTCAAAAATCACTGCTAATATTTAAAACATATCAAAAAGTCCCGTATTCACTCATGACCCTCATAATTCCAGTTTAGCTTTGAATGCAACCACTTCGTCTGCTGACTTGAACACAGCTGTCATTCTCCCCTGTAGTTCCAGACTGAAATTGTTAAGCACATTCAGTATTTCACAAGTTAAGCAAGTTTTGCAACCCGTTCTGTGTCACTGAAGAATGCTGCCAGTGGGGAATGTTTACCTGAAAGAAATCTCTCAAGTGGCTCATATAACTCAAAATCTGACCATCAATCTATCTTTAGGAAATCGTCTCCCTTCTGTGTGTTAGAGAAGATGTGTGTGCTCAGTGTCGATCTCCTCACAGAAGTGCACTAAGAGATGTGGGTTAAGGGCCTGTGCTTTAATGAATTTGATAATTTAAATCATGTCCTGCAAGCCATTGCTAAGTTCAGGTGACATTTTTCAGCTAGCCAGCATTTCTCTACGGATTTCAGTGTACAGACTCACATGCAAATGCAACCTCTTCAACCTAAGTGGTGAAACCAGAAAGCCATCAGTCCTGGCAGCCACTGCAAATACCAACACAAGCTGACGAGTTCAGGTTTCCTGGCATGGAGTGATCCAAAGACCCAAACAGGTCTGCAGCAGTGTTGGTTGACAACAAAAGTGCACATAACTTAGCCTCATGCACATCCTGTGAACAATATATTGCACAAAACAAGCATTATTTGTCATCAAAATCAATAGATTTCTATCTGAAGTATGCACCAATGTGACTCATTAATCCTCTCCAATAACTGTGTCTCCTCTGTTACTCCATCAGTTTGTCTAGTTAGGAAGAGGAATATGTGCCACCTTTTTAACTGCAGCTTCCCAAAGTTCATGATGAATGTCTGTAGCAGCAGGCAGGACCAACTCTTCACCCATAGAAAAGGGTGTCTTAGCTTTAGCAATGTGTTTAGACACTAAGAATGATGCTGCCAGTGCATGTGATGAAGTGGTGGCCTCCAATAATTACATCTGTTCTTCATGTCCATATTTTTTGTTTTAAAATTCCAAAGGCTACCTTTTAATATAGGGTGCTTGGTGTCTGTGTTGAGTTTTGAAGGTTTCATGTCTTCGTTGGATAGCAGGTACCATGTATTATGTATAATACAAATATGCAAAATATGAATCATCTGTTGTAATGAACCTGTAATTTAAGTAGAACCCAGTATTTTTTTAAAATGCAGCTTTCTTTTCTTTTTTTCTTTTCTCTTTTCTTTTCTTCTTTCTTTCTTTCTTTCTTTCTTTCTTTCTTTCTTTCTTTCTTTCTTTCTTTCTTTCTGTTAGCAGTCTTAGAATCTGTCTCATCATCTCCTCTTTCAAAGAAGCTCTCAGTGATGTTTTTCTGCTCTTTGTCTTAGTCACTTTTCTCATTTTTGAGATACAACACCCAGCATCCCCAAATTAAAGGAGGTTTACTTTGGCTCACAGTTTAGTCCACAGTTGGTGGGTTCTAAGGCCGAAATGGCACAGTGGAAGGGCCTGGGTATAGGTGGGGGAGAGCTGATCATATCATGGCCAGGAAGTGGAAAAAGACAGGAGAAGCCAGGGAGGGAGATGCCTCCTCCCAAGCTATGTGCCCAGTGACTGCTCCTCCTGACCAGGCCGCCCTCCTCTCAGCACACGGGGTTAATCCACTGGTGAGCACAGTGCCACTCATGATCCATCTACCCCCAAGCATCCCAATTCTGAGCACATGAGAGGTTTGGCGGTCACTCTTGACCTAAACTCTAACACTCATTTGGCTAGGCTTAGGCTGTGGGTGTACCAAACTGTGACCAAGACAGGCATGAGTGTGGGAAAGAGGCACAAAGTGTTACATAAAACAATGAGCAGCCTCATGTGGACTGAAACAAGTATGAGATCCTCACTTAAAGCCTGTGCTTGAAGCAGCTTTACTGTTACTTGCCCCTAACTAATCAGGTTTTGATCTCAGTCTGTAAGCAGTCTCTGTGTATCCAGACCTCTCTGCTGATGGGATTCTGTTTGCAGCTGCTCCTCAGTGCTAGCATCACCACTTCAGCTCTACTCCAGGTCATCAGACATGCAGCTTTGCTCATTCAGCCACCACTCACCACCTGCTGTGTGGCCAGGTTCCTAACAGGTCACTGGAGCTGGGGACTTCTGCACCAAGTGGAAGATGCCAGATTAGAAAGGATGCCTGCCCCATTTTTCCACTTACATGACACTCTGGAAAAGGGAAGACTCTAGGAATAGAAAATAGGTCTGGTGGTTTGGACAGAGGAGTGGTGTTAACACAGTGGCATGTATTTGTCAGACTCAAAAACTGACTGCAAAAAACAAGGGAAACTGGCTCAACGCAGACATCTCAGTGAACGAAATACTTGTTTTGTGATCAGTTTGAAAACCATTCTACTTCCTAGCACTTAGGAGGCTGAGGCAGGAGGATCACTGTGAGTTTGAGACCAGCCTGGACTATGAAGTGAGTTCAAGGCAGGCTGAACTGCATAGTGAGACCCTGTCTCAAAAAGACAAAAAAGAAAAGAAAAGAAAACCAGTCTACTAACCAGGCCTCTTCCGATGGAAGTGCTCTGAACGCTTTTGATGTAAAAACTCCGACGCTGGCTCTGCATAAGGAGTCTGCAACCTCAGACAGCAGAGAGGCCTCCAGGGGGTGCACTGGTCCCCCATGGATCCCATGGGGCTACCAGTTCTGCTGGGCTTCTCCAGGAAGTGCTGGGGTCTGCTCCCCACCTGTGATCCTGGCTATCGCAGGGCTTTCTTTGTCCATGCGTGGCCAGCAGTGTGCACTGTCTCCCTTACCCTCTTGGAGGGTGGCCCTGAGACTGTCGCACAGGGAAGAGCCAGTCCACACTCCTGAAAGTGAAGCCAGGTGCGGGGACCTCAGGCTGCAGGCTTCCCCCTCTGACTCCCTGAACCATCTTCCATCTCTCTGACCAGGGCTGCAGCCACCTGGAGCTCCCGCCCAGTCACTTGGCCTCAAGTGCACAGTCTGCCCTGCCCTTTGCACACCTTAGTCATTCCCACATTTCGGCACAGCCTTGTCCAGCCCTTGGCTACAGCCTGGCTGCTCTGGGCCGCAGTGATGCATCCTCACCTGCGCCAATGTCCAGCAAGAGCCACTGTGTGAGGGTCACATTGACACCATGGACCAGAGACCTGACTCGGGGCCCTGGGAGAAGCCCCTGGCATCGGAGGCGGCTGCTGTGGCCTGCCTCTATCACACTACACACAGAACCGCACGTGTGCACACTGCAGTGTGACCCCCATCGTCCCCATAGCTCCAGTGTGTGGGTGCGCGCGCCCAGGCTGAAATAGAAGACAAGGAAGAAAGACGAAGAACAAGGAAACTCGTAGTAAAATTGGACCTTTTAAGAAAACCTGAAGCTTCAGGACACAGAAGTCATTCTAGCTTAGTTTCCCTCCCAGGAAAGACTCCTAAGGGCCACACTGTAGCGCTTCTCACTGTGGGCTCTCCTCCCCCAACCCCTCCTTAAGGAGCCGCTGCAGGGAGGACAGGGTCACACTACCACACAGGCACACGGCTTGCATCGTGACAGCCCAACACCTGCGTGACTCTGCCATCGCATCACAGATAACCCACGTCAGGACTCCAAGTCCCCACAAACAGCCCCAGGCCCCTCTCCCATTTGAGGCCTACACTCAACTTCCCTAAGTGCAAGGTACTTTGGAATTTGGCCCAATAAGCCCTGTGCATCTCTTGCTGACACGTCATGAAAATTCTTTTTCTGTAATAAAAGTCTATGACCCTGGGAGCTGCCCCCTAGGTGGGTGAAGCGAGGCTCCCAGCTCCACTTTGGGGACCTCCTCCCACCCTGTCTGGGGACAAGGCCAGCTCTGAGGAGTCAATGGTCCGCACCTCTTCCCAACCCCACGTGCTGGGATGGAGCCAGCAGGCTACTATAAATGATTAGCAAAAAAAACCTGATGAATTAGGCCCTACGCCCTGCTCCAGGCAAGTACCAGGTGCCCCACACCAAGGCCCAGTGGCACATGGGGACCCGCCTGTCCTCTGAAGTTGGTTCATGCACCATGTGCTGTTAGCAGTGCCAGGCCCCTGCTCCAGGCAGGAGCTCTGGAGGCTGCCAAGCAGGATGCAAACGCTTTAAGCAATTTGGGGTCAGCAAGTTGCAGGTGCTGGAAGAAAGTGGCACATCCACTGCTGCCTGGTATCCTCTGCTGGGCTCCTCCTCGTTCTCATTCAAGTACCACACAGATGTAAGAGAAAAAGTCCCGCATCTCCATCACCCTGCTTTATTCCTCAGTGACCACCACCGACTCTTCCAAAGGCGATTTCCCGGCAGCTGCCGCTGCCAATCTGGCTGTAGCCCCAGCAGGGGGAGCTGTCCCTATCCTGGGACTGCAAGCTTCAGAATTAACATTCCTTGAGCCTCCTGCCAAGCAGGGAACAAGCACAAACTCTAATCCGCTCACTTGATTCAGGGAAATCTTTTGTGGTTTATAAACAAGCTCTTTGTTTGGGGAGGAAGGGTACTGGCAGTGCATGGAGGTGCAGCCTGGGGGTGTGACCTGCCCGGGTGGGGTGGGGGGGGTGGGAGGGGAACCTAGGCCACTGAGATGGGTAAACTCCAGGGCAAGAGCCCAGTGGTCAGTTGACACTGTGCCAGGACCCACTGTTTGCCCCCTGTCTGCACGGCTACACCCATCTGGTCTGTCTGTACACCCATCCGGTCCACATGTTTCTTCTTTCAAGGCCCTGAGGTATCTGCGACTCCAGAGTCACCCACCTGTGCTCACCATATACGCTCAGGTGATGGCACTGCCATTCACAAGATGGCAGCTAAACCATCAAGTGACCGTGAGGGCCACCTGGCCTGGCAGCTGGGGGCTGAGAAGTGAGGCCCCAGCACAGGTGCTGTGGCAGGTGCACCAGCTGCAGAGCACTGGGGACATCATCTCCAACAGTAGCCCTGGCCACACACGCCTTTCACACCCCTGTGGCATGCGTGCGCACACTTCAGCTTGAAGAGAGGAAGCAGGGAATTCAGATGGACTTTGAAAAACTCTATGAATGAACCTTTTGTGGACAAAGGTGTTTTGAGCCTCAGTGGTGACAGAGGAAGGAGCCATGTTTAGGTCTTGGTCTTCTTTTTTTAGGGGGGTACTGGGACTCTAACTCAGGACCTTGCACTTGCCAGGCAGGCACTCTGCCACTGAGCTATAGCCCCGGCCCTTAGCTCTTGGTCTTCTTAAAGGTTTTTTTTTTTTTTTTTTTTGTATTTGAGATCGAACTCACAACCTTGTACTTGCCAGGCAGGTAGGCATTTATACCACTGAGCTAAATCCCTGGCTGCTTAAAGGATTAGCTTTTATAAACACATTGCACTAACATCTTTCATGGTTCTCCATGGTGAGTAAGGGAGATGTAAGTATGTGTGAGGCAACAAGAAGCCGCTGCCGGAACATAACACTTGTTAATGCTTAGATAGTCTCCCCATTCTCTCTTCTCTGCATGTTTTTATTTTTATTATTTTATTATTTAGGTTGACTTTTTGAGAAAGGGCCTTGCTATGTAGCCCAGGTTGGCCTCAATGGATGGTGATCCTCCTGCCTCAGCCTCCCCACTGCTGAGATTACAAGTGTGCGGCACCACGCTCGGCTTTCTCTGCATATTTTTAAACAGAATTGCTTAAAATTTCATTGCCATTTTATACAGTTTGGAGCCCTACTTCCTTTCTCTGCTAACAGGATATGGAGAAATATCCAGATGGAGTGTCAGGCCCCAGCCCAGGGCTTGGGACGTTCCTGACACCCCTCTAGTTTCTACTTTGTCACAGCACCATTTCTTTTGGATAGAGCTCCACAAAATGGGTCAACCTTGGGAGAAACTTTTTAATGCTGAGACTTGAAAATCTCTGTCTGTCTCTGTCTGTCTCTGTCTCTCTCTGTCACACACACACACACACACACACACACACACACACTGTCCCCACGAAGGTGCCTGGGCTGCACCGTAGTTCTTTAGCCGTGCAAAGCCTGGCTGTGACTTTGCTACTGTCTGTCCCCAGCTGCAGGGACGGTGCATAGAAGAAAATTTGTTTAAAAAAAAAAAAGTGCAGAAAAGTGCAGAATAGAATGATTCCCCTTTGCCTCCTTCTGTGGTTCCAAACCCAAACTCTAGACTAATTAAAAAAAAAAAAAGAAAAAAGAAAGGAAATAAGGAAAAAATAACGGGAATGCAAAGAAAGGAAGACATGGCTCGGGACCGTTCACCCCGCGGCGCCGCGGCCGAAGCCAGCCCGCCGGTCCCCCGCCGCCGCGCACTCACCGCCGCCGTACATCTGGCACAGGTACGGGAAGCGCCACACGTTGCCCAGGCCCACGGCGTAGGAGATGCAGGCGAACACGAACTGCAGCGGGTTCCCCCACTGCGCCCGCGCCTTCTCCATGGCCCAGAGCTTGTCGGGTCGCTGCCCGCGATCCGCCGCCGCCTTTAACGCTGGGCTCCGGGCGCGCCGGGAGGGCGAGGCGGGCGTGGGGACAGAGCTCCGCCCGGCCCGGCCCGCCGCCTCCAGGAAGCCGCCGGGATCGCAGGTGGGGCCGAGCCGCCCGCGCAGCGGGACACCGCCTCCCGGGAGGGTCGCACTGACCCGCACCGCACGGGTTTCAGCTGTGTTGACCTTGGGTGGCGCGGGAGGGTCAGAGTGGCCACGGTGCCCGCGGTGTCTGAACAGGATCTCGGGCGACTGTGTGGCGAAGGTTTAAATTTTTATTTTTTTTGGTGCCAGGGATTGAACTCACAACCTCGCGATTGCCAAGCAGGCACTTACACCATTGAGCTAAACTCCCAGCCTAAGGCTTACATTTTAAATTATCGCAGTCAGAGGCGCCGTCCAGGAACTCCCTCAGAATCCGCCCCTGGCTTGGAACACGCAGCCCATCTTCGCGGCCTCTCTCCGCAGCAGCGCCCGAGTCCTCTGTCTTCAGTGTCTTTGGTAGTGCTGGCCTGGCTGCCTCGGTGTCCTGAGCTGGTTAAAAGGTTGACCCTGCCAGGTCATTTTGACTTGGAACAGCCAGAAGTCACAGGGTACCACACGGGGAACACGGTGGACGCGGGCCCCGTGTGGTGTTTTCACAAGTTGCCTTTCTTTGGATGCCACTCAGCCGCAGCTGTCACCGTATTTTTGATAACAGTTTGTAAAAACACCCATGAAGGAAGACTTAGAGCTGCCTCAGAAAGGGCCAGGGACCACAGTGTGAGTGTGTTTGCAGTGAGGTGGTGTTAAGTAGTGTCTTTTACTGTAATACTTTTTTTTTTTTTTGTCTTTTTGAGACAGGGTCTCGCTATGCAGTTCAGGCTGGCCTTGAGCTCAGTTTGTAACCCGGGCTGGCCTCAAACTTGCAAGGATCCTCCTGCCTCAGCCTCTGGAGTGCTGGGATTACAGGTGTGCACCACCATGCCCGGGAACACATTTTTAAAAATGTCAGCAGTCACCATGTATTCTGATCACACCTGGTGTCTGACTGAGAGGCACAGAAGAGCAGCTAAGGCAGCGGGACTGGCAGGCCCAGTGGTGAACAGGGGGGCTTCCCCAAGCAGGTACGATGTGTGAGGGAGCTCAGCGCTTGGCGTGGGGCTGCCCCCTCTCCCGGGAGGCAGAGCAAACCACTTGGGGCCTCTGGTGTCAGCGCTTGGGGCTGGAGGCAGGGAGGGGAGCCGGGTGGGCACCTGCTGGGGTGACCGGGCCAGGCTAATTAGCCCGGGCGAGACCCTGAGGCACCGATTCCTCCGGTCGCTCGGGCTGACCTGCTTGAAGCCTGGTGCTCCTGACTTGGCCAACTTAACCGTGTGATGCAGGAGGTCACCCAACCTCTCTGAGCCTGTTCAGTTCCCATCACCACCCCCTGCAGGGTGGGGTTCAGGTGGAAATGGACTGAGACTGTCACCCCCACCCGGGGAGAGCTTAAAAAGAGGCCGCTGTGCCTGTGGGTGGATGCCCAGCAGGCAGGACCAAGGAATCTGACGTTGGCCACCTGGGGAGCAGCGAATGGGAATCCCAGGCTCCGAAGAGCTGGTGCCTGGGAGCAGATAGGAAAATGCTTGGTAAATAAACACAGTAGAAAGGGAGAGGCAGGGCCACAGGCGGGCGGGACTTTTCCCTGGAGCTGGCCGGAAATGGCCCTGCTCTGTCCCTGGGGTCCTGGCCAGCAGGTTTGGACTTTGCCCCAGAAGCAAAGGAGCAGAGCCTACGGCACAGCGGGAGGACCAGAACCGGAGTCTGGGCTGGGCCTCGCCTTCAGAGCTGCTGGCTTCCCAGAACTCCTGAGTGGGCTGTGGGAGGTGCCCGTTCCCTTCACAGATGTTGCCCAACTGCCACCAGCCCGAGGTGGCGGGACCAGTCCACCTGCCCATTGCTTTTGGTGCCAGCCCAAGCCCACACGCCCTCCCTGGTGTGGCCCGTGTCGGTGTGGCGTACAAATTTATCTCCATCCCCAGGTTGCTGTTCTAGTCTTGTGATAAAGACAGATTCACAACTTTAGCAAAGTCCAGTTGGTCAAGTGTGTCCTTTTCTCCTTTGGAATTTTTTTTCTTATGCCCTGTTTAAAAGTTCTCTCCCTTGTCAACCCCAAGGCTCCCAAGGTTCCCAGGGCCTAAATCTTCGGCAAAGTAAATGGCAGCCACCCTCAGGCAGAGCCACTGCTGCTCCAGAGGAGGACAGTGACCTCCACTGTGACCAGAGTCCTGCTACTGCCCTGTGCTGGGTCCCTGAGCTCTGATTTGGTAGGAAGGCCTTTCATCATCTGGTGAGTCACTTGCAATCCCCGCTTTCTGGGAGGCTGAGGCAGGAGGATCACAAGGTCATATTCGGGTGGGGCCATTTAGCAAGTCACCCTCTCAAAATAAGAACATAAGAAGGGCTGTAGAGGCCCCTCAGTATGAAGGCCCTGGGTTCAATTCTCAGTACTGCCCCCAAAAAAGCTATTGCATCATAGAAGGTGTTGCTGCTTCTTGCGCTCTGTTGTAAGCTCTTATTCTGGTAAATGAGTCCTCCTTGAGGCTTCCTGGCTGTGTAGTGACACTGAGGAACCCTAGGAGAGACGCCCAGCACAGCTGCCTGTCGCCTGCCATGTGCCACTCTTTGAAATTTGTGGTGTGATGTCAGTAAGGTGCCTTTCTGATCCCTACCACAGGGCACTGGTCAGCCATGCTCCCTGGGAGCCTGTACCCGTGTGTGTGTGTCTGTGTGTTGGTGGCAGCATGGAGACTCACCTGACCACCCCACAGCAGGACCAAGGAAGGTCCCCTGCCACGAGATGGCCCCAGTGTAAGCCAGGCTACCTGCGCCGCTGGGCCTTGGGGCCGGGCAGGACGTCCCCCAGGTCTAACAGCTCTGCTTAGCCAGTACCTCGGGCTCCTGGATGAGAGAAGCGCTGTGGGCCGTTGGGTTCTCACAGCTCCTGCCTCCAGTGTCCTGAGCGAACCTTGCAACCTGAGACCCTGGGCTCACTGCAGACTCCTCTCTGGCTGTGGAAGAAAATGTCCCGCCTGCCCCTCGGACCCTGGTCTTCTGCACATGGCACTGACGAGGAAAAGGAGCTGCTGACTGGACAGCAGAAGGGACCACGGTGGCCAGCAAGTGTCAGCCACCTGCTCGGAGTTGTGTGCTGCCAGAGGCTGTGGCTGAAGCCGCCCTGGCCACGGCCAGTTCCAGGCTGCCCACAGGATGTGGCCATGCATAGGGATGCTCAGGAGAACCATATGTCAGATGCCTACACGCAGGCTCAGAGACACGGGCAGCCTCGAGAGTGTAGATGACAGTAATTGATTAGCACATGGAGCCGATTCCCTCTGAATAATACTCTTCTGAGTATTTGTTACCTCTGTTTAAGATAGATAGATGCAATCACTACTTTATACCACTCTTTTTGGGGGGCAGTTCTTGGGATTGAACCCAGGGCCTTCATACTGAGCTACATCCCTTCCCTTTTGTATTTTTTTGCTTTGAGGCAGTCTCATTAAGTTGCTAAATTGTCCAATCTGGGGTCAAACTGACAATTCTGCTTCAGCCTCCTAGAGTGCTGGGATGACAGGCAAGTCCCACTCTTCACAGCTCCCACCTCCCCCCAAGATGATTCCAAACTCCTTAGTGCTGCTCATAAGGCCTTGAGGATTTTTTTTTAACTGGGCCCCAAAGAACTTGACCCCTGTCCACGTGAGTCCCAGAGCCTACCTTCTCCTTCAGGAAAATGCTCTGTTTGTTTTCCCCGGCAGGCAGGCCAAGGCCTCACCTCCTCTCTCCATGCTCCCCACCCCAGTGTAATGTGTCCCTTCTGTGGAAGCCCCAGTGCCCCACTCCCAGCCGGAAGAGGCCACTCCCGCTTCTCTGCCCCAGCCCTGAGTTCACAGGTGGCTTCCATTGCCAGGACCCTGCATGACTCCGTCCCCTCAGGCTTGGCTGGGAGAGAGTCTGAGCCTTCCTTTCCCCCTAGGCCAGGGACACTGTCCAGTGGGCCCAAGTTCACATGTGCTGTTCACAGCCAAGTTTCCAAACATGCCCGTGGCTCTGGTGCCTGTGTTCCATGAGCTGGAGCTCAGGACAGGACCTGGGACACGGCCATCCCCGCCCCACTGCCACGCTCCTTCCGTTGGGAGCACAGGGATGCAGGACAGGTGTGTGTGTCCCAGCAGCTGGGGTGGGGCTGATGTGGGTGGGAGGCGGGGCCTCCTGAGGGCCCAGAGGGGCAGGGAGTGTGCCCTGGTGGCCAGTGTGTGTGTGCTGGTGTCTGTATATGTTGTGTGTGTGCGTGTTGTGTTGGTGGGGAGCTGGCTGTCGCCGTCAGTTTCCCTGAGACTTGCTGCTCTCTGCCCCCCTGGGGTGTCACGACTGTGGAGCTCCTGTGTTCTCAAACCCCTGGGCCTTGTCAAAGTACAAGGCTTGTGGGCTCACCTGCTCCTGTGCCCACAGGGAGCCCGCCTCTCTGGGGTGCATCTGTGGGATGTGGACTACGCACTGTGGATTCGACTTGGCAGAAGGTTGAGTCCCCGTCTCAGCAGGGCTTGTCCTTCTGCACAGAGACGTGGGGTGGAGGCCAGTGGCTGCAGGCTGCATGCTCTGAAGCGCGTTGCAGTGAAGCTGAATCTGCTGCACTGACCCCACTGGAGGAGCAGGAAGCCCCAGGTGCTCCTCTCTCATCCCTGATGCCTAAGGCAGAAAATAAAAGAACAGGAACAGAGACCAGTGGGACTGACGATAGGAATAAGGATGAGACAGAACATCTGGAAACGAAACAGTAAAAATGGGAACTTAAAATAATGGAATTGTTTAGCAGTGGGGTGGAGTGAGCTAGACTGATCCGATGAGCTCCAAGGTTATGTCAGGAAAAGTTACCTGGTACATTGCACAGAAAATACAAAACCAGGAGTGATGTACAAATGAGATACACAGGCCGAGATGTCTGCTAGAGCTGATCTAGAATTCTAGAGGAAGAGGGGGGAGCCTTGGCCTATAGTCACGTGTGAAGCACTAAAACCTGAGCGGTAGCCACCAGGGTCCTCGGTGGGATGAGACATTGTAACACTTGCCCAGTGGCAGCACCAGAATGGGACTCCAGCTTGTGACCAATGTCGCACTGCAGGAGACTGGGACCCTTTAAAAAAATACAAAGCAGCACCTCGGTCTTGGTCCGGCGGAAGAGCAGAGAGCTTGGAAGACTGAAGGGGCCACGGGAGCGTAAGGAGGCGAAGACTTCAGGCTGGCGCTGTGCCGGGCAGCGCTGTCAAGGGCGCCGTGCATCCGAGCACCTCGTGCAGCTGCCGGCTCCAGTGGGTTCCCACCCCGAAGCTGGTGGGTGGGCACAGAGCACACGAAGGCTCCCGCCTTTCATTTCCATGACACTGACTTTCCGAAGAAGCAGGCTGACTGCACTGCGTGTGCCCTGCATTCAGGTTTGTCCAGCTGTTTCACTGCGGGATCCTTTGACACTGTTCCCCGACTCCGCCGGAAGTCACAGAAGCTGGTTCAATTCAGGCTTTCTGTGGCATGTAAACGTGCATGCATGCACACACACCCATGCGTTGTGGATTCACTCTGGCAATCAGCCGGCTGTGTTACTGATGAATTCTGGGAAGGAACCCATGCCTTCCGCCTGTCTACCCTTGCTGGGCTCCCATTTTACATTCGCCAAACGGGGCACAGTCCTGACCCTTCCCCCAAACATTTCCAAGCAACATAGAACGCCTGGCGAACTGGCCAGAGGCAGAGTGCCCGGGACATCCGCCGGGGCACACTAGGTAACACGGCCCCGGCTACCAACCACCGGCCAGAGCCGCTTCCCATCCTGCTTCCGCTGAGATGTGACAGCCACACGTGCACCCAGGGGACCTGAGGGACAGAAAGTGAAAGAAGTGGAAAGAGGGGAGGCCGGGCGACCACAGGCAGTGTTGGAACCTGTGGCTTCCCGGTGCACACTGGTGATGCTCGGGGCCACCGGGAGAAGCTTCAGTGGGGAGGACAGGACATGCAGCCCGTGTGCCCCGAGGAAGGAGAGGGGCGGTTGCCATGTGGGCTCCCCGTGAAACACGGCCTGTGCTTACAGCAGCCCAGAGTGGACGTCGTCCAGGAGGTCAGGGGAATGGCGCCCACAGGTGCAGAAAGCAGCTCAGGGCGAGACCCCGCGGCTCCTCCCCGAGGCGGGGTGGCCTCACCTCTCCTCGCCATGCTTTGTGGGAACAAGGCCTGGGGCGCAGCTGGGAGGCCGCCCGCTTCCGGTTGGTCTTGGCTAAACTCATTCCTCCACCTCGCATATTTGTGCTGGGAACAAGAATCCGAGGGCTAATCCGCAGGAGGAACAGTCGGCGTGCTGTGAAAGTATTTCCCAGGCTCAGCGTGTGCGCGGGGCCCTGTCCCCCCTCGGTGATCCCCGGAACCCGCCAGGCCCTGCTGGGCTGTTCCACACTTGTTCTCAGCTTCGTGCCAGGGGAGGGCTTTGTGCACCGGCCCAGCTCGGAGGGTATTTGGTTTTTGTCACCTCTTCACCCTCTGAACGCAGGCTATGCAACACAGGGAGCTTTGAGAAGTGCAGGCTGTAAGGCTGGATTTTAAACAGATTAAAATAGAAACCCCAAACACCCCAAACTGGGTGTGTGGTGCACTCTGGGGGGCTGAGGCAGGGGATTGCAAAGTGGAGCCCAGCCTGGGCAAGGTAGCACCTGAGCTGGTTTTTCAGGTGCAGAAGGGCTGGGGGTGTAACTCGGTGTGAAGACCTTGGGGCCAACCTCCAGTCCTGGGGGTGTGGAGCCCCCATCTTCCTAGGGCTGTGCGTGAATAGCTCAGGGCCACATGTTCTGTTTCATGTCATGAAACAGAACCTTTCTAGCGCTCCAGAGCTCACTCTTTCTAGGTCTTCAGCCCCCTCACCCCGAGATTCCCCAGTCTCAATTTTTAAGCCAGTTGTGGTGACACATGACTGTAATTCCTGCCCTGGGGAGGCTGAGGCAGGAAGATCACTGTGAGTTTGAGACCGGCCTGGGCTACAATTGAGTTCAGTGTGTTCAAGACTCGACTGAACTACACAGTGAG
Organism: Dolichotis patagonum; assembly: GCA_004027295.1. Lineage (NCBI taxonomy): Eukaryota > Metazoa > Chordata > Mammalia > Rodentia > Caviidae > Dolichotis > Dolichotis patagonum. The sequence continues at coordinate 189,775 of PVJX010000936.1, forward strand.
ACCTTGTCTCAACCAACCAACAAAAAACAACAGTAAACAAAGACACGGTCTCAACTTCTATAGTGATTTTAATAATTTATTAGCTTTTCTGTGTGATTCCACCTTTCCACATACCTTGCAAAAAAACTGTGGCTTGGTTTTGTCTGGTCTTGAACTCTACACGAGTGAAGCAGCCGCCTCGTCCCTCTTGCTCACCACTTCTCTGCCTGGCGTCTGTGTGTGGGGCTCACGGGGTTGTGTATCACCGCAACGTATGCATTTGCATTGACCTTTGCATTGACGGAGACAGCCCGGTTCGTGAATTGTAGGAGTTTGGGAGTTTTCAGTAGAAACTGCCCCGCGGCTCTGACTGTAAATCACTGTCGGGACTCGGGATTTTCACAGCTCCTCCGGACAGGCTGACAGGGACAGGTGCCGAGTTCGATCAGATGTGAATCAAAGCGGTTGCCCTAGTGCTCCAGACCCTTGCCCCATCCTCCCCTTCTCACAGGAGACAAACCCCTTGCAGTGACCCTCCCTCCCCTTGTTCTAAGACATCCTTTCCTGTCCCAGGCCCAGCACACTCTCTGCTGCTCCGTTAGTTCTCCAGCTCGGCCCTGCCCCGGGGCCTTTGCACTGTGGTTCCCTCTTCCAAGAGCCTTCGGGTCCCTGCTTTTGGATCTCCTTCTCCCCGAAGCCTTGGTGACAGCCCTGTGTGAAATGTCATCTCCCACCCCAGCATTTCACACCTCTGTCCTCCACTGAAATGCATGTGGGTTTCTTGTTTTCCAAGCCTGACCAGAGCTCTCCCCCAGCCTGTGGGCCCATTCTGCCTGCCCTGGGGCTGCAGCAGTAGAGGATGAGCTAGACAGACAGACAGACAGCTGCGGCCCTTCCAGTGAGACAAAAGCCCCTCCCTCACAGGATTCCCCTCTAGCTCCCGCTCTGTCTTCTTTTTCCTGTTTCACGGGGCTGGGAACTCCTCAGAGCCGTCTGTACCTGCATGCCCTGCAGTCTTCCCTTATAACTTCCTGTTGTCCCCTCACCCAGGCCTGCTCCTCCCCAGTCAGAGAACCTCGAGGGACCTGTAACCCCTGTGTGGCCAAATCAGAGGTCGAGCTGGTCCCCTGCATCCCTGGAGCAGGGCTGCAGGCCGAGCAGTCCCCCTTCCTCCGGCAGCCCCTGCCTACTCCATGAGGGCCCTTGTGGGCTGGACCGCGCCCGATGTGGGGCCTTGTGGTCCAGATGTTCACAACACACACACACACACACACACACACACAGCCCACTCTGAACTGGAATGTACAGGTGGCCATCATGTGTGGGGTGGGAGCCACGGTCACAGCCCTGTGCAGCCAGAAGCAGGAGGCCGAGGTGGGGCACAACTGCCAGGCTCCACAAACAGGATGACAGCCGTCCACACTGCAGGTGCTGGGCATTGAGAATGGCTGCTTCTACCGGAGGCGGGGCCAGGGAGGACCCACAGGTGCAGGTGATGGGTACGTCCTCAGCCAGTGCCAAGCAGTGGGAATTTGGGGGTGTACTTTGCACTGTGCACTTAGGTTGTGTGCCTCAGCTTACCTGCCCTCACCTCCAGACCCCCACTGTTCACCACCTGCTCCCAGCAGAGTCTTCCTGTTTCAGGTCCCCAGGTTAAGCCCTACACACCCAACCCTGCCGCAGCTTCTCATGTCCTCTGGCGTGAACCCCAAGTCTTGACCACAGTCCTCCTGTCCTGGCAGGCCAGCTGGGGTGCACTGAAGGCCCTCACTGTGTGCTCCACCCCACCTTGCCTGGGGGGCTCCAGGGTGAAGCCAATGCTGAGCCTTCCGTGGGGCTACACCCTCTTCCCTCCAGCACCTGTGGTCCTCCTCATTCTGTTCTGTTGTTATCACTGCTCCAGCCGTTTCTTCTAACATCCGTTAGGAGTATGGATGACCATTCTCAGAGGACAGGTCCCCCCAGAGCCCAGGGATTCAACCTGATTGAGGAAGAAGTTCTGTGCAGTGGAAGTAAATTAAAGCTGAGATCATCCTGGATTAGAGAGGGCACAAAATCGAATGATGAGAAAGATGGTGATGGGAAATTGGAGACAGAGACTGGATCTGTCTATGAGCCACACAATGGCAGGATCACTAGCAGCCACTAGGAGCCGTGAGTCAGAGTGGAGCCTGTTATGGTTTGTGTCCAGGTGGCCCCCCAATCCTCATGGAGGTGGCTGAATCGAGTGTTTGTGATTGGTTTACTGTCTAGCACTGGGATTAGTGGTGTGAGTGCTGCACCTGCCCAGGGGAGAAACTGACATATGCTATAAGGGAGGGAAGTCGGTGTATTTTTCCTCTTTTGCCCTGTTCACTCTTGCTGTTTGCGGCTGCCATGAACAGCTGGGCCTGTGCCACACCACCCTGCCTTGGAGCCAGCTGAGTATGGACTGAAACCTCCACAAACTGTGAGCTAAATAAACCTTTCCTTCCTTCCTTCATGTTGGGCGTCATGTATTTTGTCTCAGCAATGAGAGAAAAGTAACTAAGACAGAGCCCATGTCCTTTAGATCGTGCAGAGGGCACCCACCCTTGACTTCCCACTCCTGGCCCCCGCAACTGGCAGAGAATAAATTTCTGTTATCTTAAGCCACCAGTGACCGTAACTTGTTGTAGCAGCCCCAGGAAACATACACATATTACAGAGTTTATTATTACTACTTTTTATTTCCAACTTCTCTCCCTGTAAACCCCGGGAGGGCGCACGTGGTCATTCTGCTCATGGTGTGTTTCAAAAACCTAAGCCTACGACGTAGCCTCTGTGTCTGACACAGCACCGGCACACAGCCGGAGACGGAGCGGATTTTACTGTGAATCTGGGATTTCATGAGTGTCGGTCGGAGCAGTCTGCAGTGCGCATGCGCAGGTGAGCGGGTCGTGCGCCCGCGCGCTTTAGGTGTCCTCCTGGAGCCGGGCGTGGAGGGTCTCAAACCCTTTGCTGGTTGGGAGAGGCCAGACTTACGGGTTCGCTGCAGGTTACGTCTGGCGAATCCAGAAACGGCAGAGTGAAAGTTCTCTGGAGAGAAAAATGGGTGCCCTGGGCCGCCAGGAACGTCCTGTCTTAACTGTGGTGGTCGCACGGTCGCTGCGTGTGCCCAGCGCCCCCTGAAGTGGGTGCACGTGCTTGTGTGTGAATCGGACCTCAGAAAGGGGATAGCCTGGCTCAGGTACCTAGAGCAGCACAGTAATCACCTGACACAATCCCTGGCTCCGGGCCCGGGAGTATTTTATTAGGGCCCAAAAGTGTGTGGCAAGAACGCCCGGGAAGAGAGAGCAGGAGATAAAAAAACCAGGGTGGCCGACAGCAGATAGTGGCTGGCGTGGGGCGCTCGGCAAGCAGGTGCCCACCATTGGATGCTACTAAGGGATTCACAAGCGACTTCACCAAAAACCACTGCTCCCTGGCCACATGGAGCCTGGGCGTCACTCGGGATGCCTCATCCCAGGCGACCCCGGTGGCTGCACGCTTTCCCACCCCCCCCACCGACTCTTCCCTGCCTACCCATCCTTTCCTTTAAAATGGGCTCACTATGCACGTGGAGTAGTCACGCATTAAAGTATTTAAAGGTTCCACTGAATATGATCAGGGATCAAACTTTTTAAAAAGCTTAGCTGGATGTGGTGGGCATACACCTATTATCCTGGCACTTGGGAGGCTGAAGCAGGAGGATCCCTGCTAGTTTGAGGCCAGCCTGGGCAACATAGTGAGTTCAAG
>PVJX010000937.1:0-15000 GCA_004027295.1 Dolichotis patagonum
GTCTTACTCCAGAGAGAATGACAATTATCAAGAAATAAAAAAACAACAAATGCTAGTGAAGCTATGAGGAAAAAAGAACCCTTCTACATTGTTAGTGAGAGTATAAGAAGCTATTACTAGTATAGAAATCAATATGAAGGTTCCTCAAAAAACTAAAGCTAGAAATTCCATTGGGCCCAGATAGTCCCCCTTTTGGTACCTTCCTGAAAAAGTTAAAGACATTGTATTACAGTGATGGGTGCATGCTAGTGTTTATAGCAGCTAAATCTTGGTAGAGGCCTATGTGTCTATTAATGGATGAATGGACACAGAAAATGTGGCATTTATAAACAATGTGGTACTGCTCATTCATAAAGGATAAATGTGAGTCATCCATAGGAAAATATATGCATCTTGTAATAATAATGTTCAGTGAATAAATCAGATACAGAATTTTAAATATCACATGGTTCTCATATAAGAAACACAAATTATAACTAATTCAAGGAGCAAAATAAAAGATAATAGGAAACAGACCTTTTGCAAACAGAAAGGTGAAGTAGAGACAGAAGGAAGGAGAGGGGAAAGAGAAATAGGATTAGGATTAGGATTAGGATTAGGATTAGGATGCAACATGTACATGTACCAGCTCCTCAAGAGACTGTATTTATTATTTACTCCAAATGTGTATTAGCAAAGATAAAAACAAAAAAGGAATTCATAAAAATGAACATAAGAGACATGTATAAAATGTATATAGAGTTTGTTCACATTAGCCAAAAACTGGAAACAACCCCAATGTTGTAAGGAGAACAAGACAGGACACATAATTTATAGTATTATTTATGATAATCATCCCACGAGTCAAATAACAGGAAGTGCAGGAAACCTGTCCACAACACTAAAGACCTAGAGAATCCAGCTGACAGTCAGGGTCCCATGACAATAACCTGCATGAGTTCAGCTGAAGACCTAGAGCCGGTGACAAGACCTCCCACAAGTCCAGCTGGAGGCCTGGAACTCATGACAATAACTCGTGCAGGTCTGTTTCACAGATCTGCACTGGGAAGGCCCAAAGGTCAGCAGTGGAAGCTAGAAAGTCTGTGCCAGTAGGGTGAAGGATCTGTGTCAGTGGGCTGAGGGTTCTGCACTGGAGCCAAGAAGCAACACTTAAAATAAGGATGAAAGGATGAGGGCTCCCCCAAAAAGTACCACAGCCATCCTCAGCAACAAGGTCCAGAGCTCCTCCGACGATGAGAATAGCTGAGCTCACATCAGGAAGCCAGCGCGACAAGCTTCTCCTGGAGATTGAGCAGCACACATCTTTCCCTCGGAGCCAGAAAGTGATGCTCCCAGTAAAGACCAAAGCTCCCCCAAAGTGAACCATGGCCACTCTCAGGGACAAGGTCCTGAGCTCCTCTGATGATAACAGCTGAGTTCAAATCAGGCGAGCCAGCATGACGAGCTCCCCCAGGAGAACCAACGGCTCCAAAGGACAACACTTAGAAGTTACAACACCTCTCTTCCTCTCCAGGTCTCCTTTTTATGCTGGCGACAGTCCTCAGGGGGGCCATCCACGCTCAGCACCACGCTGATGCAGCTCAGCTGGTGTTACAAGCTGACCACCAATCCTCTACCCCCATGTAATATTTGATAGTGAATTGATCTCTACTTTTACCACACATCGGTGTGTTGTGCGCTTTTCTAAATGACTTCCATGCTTTTCATACTTAAAACATACCTCATGACGCAGGATGCAAAGCTCTTCACGCTTGACCCCTGCCCACCTGTGCATCTAATCATCCTGGTGACTCCTGAGGACTTAGACACACTCACCCAGACACACCACAGCCCCCAGTCCTCCGTCCCTCCACTCTGTCTCTGCCACCTGGATATTCTTCCATGCCCCATCTTGACACTCCTCCTCTGCTAGGCTGTCTCCAACTTTACTTCAAACCCCAAGTCAGATATGACCTCCTCTAAGAGTTTTGGATTCCTAATCCCCCCAAAAGGCTGCATTAGTTCTTCTATTTTACTGTTTCATAACACCTGACATTTTAGCTCAGAGTGTGTCAACCTTGGCACTGTCAACATTTTGGATTCTATGATTTCTATTATGAGGGGCTGGCCTGTGGACCTGAGGATTTTTTTTTAGCATTCCATTATGGCTTGTGTCTAAATGTGTCTCCCCAAAGCCTCATGTGGCCATTGGTGGGGCTTTTTCAGAGGTGGCTGGATCTAGAGTGTGATGCTTGGATCAAGGGTGTGAGATCACTGAATTAGTCCACTGATCGGTTTGGCCCAGTTCTAGGTAGAATTAAGGGTGCCCCATGCTGAATGTGCGTGCTACGGGCCCCAAGGGAATGTAGCCTGGATAAAATACAAGTGACACAAAGGGCTGCTGTGGTTGCCACGTGTGAGCTAGTGCTTGAGGCAGAAGAACTCTTTCCTCATTTAACTTTGAATGTCAGCAGTAAGAAAAGTAACTAAGCCACATCCTTAGCCCCTTCCACTGGATGCCATTAGCAAGCATCACAGCTTCCGGTTGAAACAAATGTCCCCTGGGCAGCCCTACCTAATTCTGAGAACCACTTCTCTAGCACTTTGGAAGGCCGTGAAATCGATCTCTTTCCACACCTTGGAGGGAAGGAGCCGGCAGAAGGGGTGGAAGCGCTGGCTCAGGCCAGGAGATCAGCCTGTGTGTCCTATGGTCCATCTAGCTCCTGCTGCTGTTGGTGGGTGTCTGTGACTAGGACTTGCCTAGTGAAAGCCACAAACACTCACTGAAGAGAATCAAGGAAGCCACCCCTTTGTGGCTGCTGCTCCTGCTCCTGGACATTGCTTACTAGAGAGAGCCTGACACAGGGAGAAGCTACAGTGCTTAGGGAGACACAGCAGAGCTTGTCTGCATCGGGCCCTTCCTCTGGTCGTCTAGCCCCAGTTTTGTAGTATCATAGTCATGCCACCAGGGGGCAATGTCCCCTTGCCGATGCCTCTACAGCCACCACCCTTAAACCAGCGCCTTCCCGGCACCAGGGTGTAGGCAGGTGCCCTACTCTCTCGCAACGGAGGGAGGGAATTCTGCACTATATTGGCCTTGTGGGGTCACAGTGTCTAAACTTACACACGCTTGGCCATGAACCGCCTCTCCGGGGCTCCAGTTTTCTTTGACTGACCCTCCTGTGGAGCCCGAGCACTCCAGCCCCTGCAGGTCAAGTGGGGTGGTGGCTCCTCGGGGCCATCTCAGGGCTCTCCCAGCTCTGGGCTGGCCAGCAAGACCCGTGTGACATTCAGGCTTCTCCCCACCACCTCCCCCTCCTCAGGAGACTGCTGATGCGTCCACCATCCTGCTTCCCCAGGTGGCTGGCCCTGGACTCTTTCCAGATGCACCCAGGGTTTCTCCACCCCTGGGTCTTTGGACCAGCTAAGGCTCCCTCACCACACAGGGTACAGGGACAGGAGGTGGCCTCCAGGATTGTACGAGCTGGAGCCTCTCGAAGGCCAGTCCTTGTGCCTGCCCATCTCGCTCTTCTCTGCTCGCACGAGGACTTCTGTTCCTCACCACCCAACCCTCCAGCCTCTGCTCCATCTGCATCCTTAGAAGCAGTCTTGAAGGAGTTGAAATCCTTAAGCCAGCGCTTATTAACACAATTGTCACCTAGCTCTTCAGAGCCCTGGTTTCCTTAACTGTGACATGGTAGTGAAATGTCCACCCTTCGGACTTATTTGTCAGAACCTGTGTATCTGCTACAGAGCCTGGCACATGGCAGGCAATCGATGTGTTACCTCCTCCCAGTACTCCACAGTGCACCAGGCTGGACACTGACACACATGACCACCAGTGTACACGACACGTGTTCAGCTGGTTATTAGTGTTCTGTTATAAGGACAAGGAAACTGAGGCAGAGAGAGGTTAAATAACTTTCCCAGGTAACACAGGCGAGGGCCTGAAAGCGGCAACTCAGCCAGGGCTCCCCGCTGCGCCTGCAGCCTCTGTTTTAGCGGTTGACAAAGCGCTTTGCTGCCGGTGCCCTCGCCGTGCTCGTCCCCCTGGGCTCCTGACTCTGCAGAAACGCCGCCCACCACCACCACATCTCCGGGTAAAGAGGCTTTTTTTTTTTTCTTTGTACCGGGGATCGAACTCACGACCTCTTGCTTGCCAAGCAGGCACTTAAGTCACTAAGCTAAATCCCCGGCTAAAGAGGCTTTTTAAATGATTATTTTCAGTCAGATTCCGTTTCGTCTTCGCAGAGACTTGGGCAGTAGCATCCTGGGGTCCTTGACAAAAAAGCCGATGTCCGCTCTCACTTTCTCCGTGGATGCCACGCACTTCGGAAAACCGCCGAGCAGAGCAGGCGAGTCCTGGTGCATTCCAGCGGCTCAAAGCCAGGTGCCCAGCAGGGGGCGCAGCTGACGTCCATCTCCCGAAGGCTGAAGGCTGATCCAGCGGAACAGAACTCCCGGGAAGGCCACACCATTTGAAGAGCGCAGCGCAATCAAACACTACACCGTTTGCCAGAGGCGAGCCAGGCATCTGCCCTGCCAGCTTGCTCTGCAGGGGGACAGCTGCAGGCAGTAGACAGACTGGCCTTGCGGACCCCAAGAGCAAGCACATGCGTTGCGGGAGGGCGCCCAGAGGCACCAGCTGTCCCAGAGGCCCATGAGAAAGGAGGACCACGGAGGTTTAGAGAGGAATCGTGTTGCTCAGACAGGTGCTCAAGTCTCCTTAATGCTCGACCAGAGCCCTGCAGGACTGGCCAAGGAGGAGCTCTGGCCGCTCCATCAGCCACGCCTGAACAGAGGCGCTGTCTTGAACTTTTAATAAACGGCCCGCCTCTAAGTGCCCGCTTACTCTCACCTTCCAGCTCGCAATTAATCCTGCCTCTCTGTTGCTTGCAAAGTTGGCTAGCAGTAGTTCACGTGACTTCTTTCAGCCCGAGCGAGGAGGGCATGCAACTCCCCAGTTGGCCACTGGAGGGAGCCTTAGCTCGTGGCAGTGCCAGGAAGATGTGAGCAGGCCTTCGTGGGCTGGAGGGGAAAAAATCCGAGGCTCGCAATTCCCACCCACGTCGGGACATTCCTGAGCCCCCCACCCTTGCTCTCTGCGCCCCAAGCTTTGGCCCCTTGTGTTCTCGCGGGGCTCTGGAACGGGAGGTTCCTTGATCTCCATCCCCCACTGCCCGCAGCTACCGCCAAATCCCGGGCTACTTTGCAGTGCCTAGGCTGAGTGGGGGTCAGGAGACCACCGGGGAGAGCAAAGGGGAGAAGAACGGGAAATGGGGGGGGGGGCAGAAAAGAGAGCCGACGTGGAGATGCAGGCAGGGTGTCAGTGCTAACCAGGGGGACGAATGGGAACTAGCGGCAAAGAAATAGGGGCAGGTAGTGGAAACCTCGGAGAAGTCCACGCCTCCCCTTCTTCCCTTCCTGCAGGCCCAGACCTCCACCCCCTCGAAACCCCGGGGCCCTCCCTCTGGTGTCTGCCGTGGCTCCCAGCCTGCCTTGTTTACTTACCTGAGCCAGCCACACTCTCCCATCCCAGGTGAGAACTTGGGGTTGGTAGAGGCTGGGGAGGCCAAGGTCCCTAGCAGAAATCGGAGAAGAGGAAGCCGGTGGGGTGGCCGGAACAGAGCAGAGGCCTCGCACAAAGCCCGAGGTCGCCTGTCTGCATTGTACCTGCCCACCTCACCTGAGTTTCCCTCCCTTATCTGCAGCAGGGACAGAGTTGGGCTGTTCCTGTGCGCTGAGGGACTGTCATTCAGACACAGCCTGGCCTTGTGTGGCAAAGAGCCGTGCTGGGGAGCCGAGCACCTTCCGAAAGGTCACCCGGCGGGGGCTTCACACATCCTGCCCCTCGCCGACCAAGACCTCACGTGGGCTCCCTCCTTCCTTCCTGGGGTCTCTGCTCCACAGGCCCCACCCCTCTTGCTCATACCTCCGAGGCCGGGTTCCCGCCACCCCTCTCCTCTGTCCACTGTGCCCGAGCTGAGAACCTCACAGCCTCCACACACATCCATCTTTTCCCACCGCATAACTCTTCCCCCAGACTAGCAGGAGACTGCAAGCTGCGTCTAGTACTTGGAGCAGAGCTAGGTCCAAGGCACCTAAGAGGTCCATCTGGTCATCAGGCCCTCTGTCCCCAGAGCATAGCCTGTTCTCTCTGCAGTATCTGGGCCACACACGGAAAACAGGGAGTTTTTTTTCCTGAGACCCTGAGATGGCAGCCGTCTAGCTCCTGAGGTCTGGTCCCCTGGACTGCCCCATTCCAACCACATGTCTTTCCTGTCTTCTTTCTCCAGTGCAGAGAGGAATCTGGACTGGCCCAGCCTGACTCCAAGTCTGAGTCACCTTGGGGCTCAGACACACCACAGGAGCGGCCCAGAAGAGGGGACCACCCTCAGCCCCCCCAACGTGGTGTCCAGTATGACTCTTGATCTCTCCCTCCAGGGGGACCTTTCCTTCCTAGTTGTCCCCACCTGAGATCTGCCTAGATTGAACCCAGGGTCTTTCATATCTGCGGTCATTTTGTGATTTTTTTTATTTTGACACAGGGTTGCACTGAGTTGCTAAATGGCCCAGACTGGGTTTGAACTTGCAGTCCTCCTGCCTCAGCCTCCTAGAGTGCTGGGATTACAGGCATGTGCCACCACGCCCAACTACAGCCACTTCTCATGACACATCCAACTCCGAGAGCCAAAGCAGGGTTTCCTACCCTCGACTCTTTCTCCGTCACTCTTTGGCAGTCAGATCATGACTGCTCCCCCTTAGCACTGTCCCAACCCTGACCCCAGAGGGCAGCAGGTACAGCCTCCACCGCCGCCACCTCTGGAACCGCCACGCTGTTCTCCCCAGCACCGCTGGAGCTCGAGGCAGAATCCCCGGTTGCTCCTCTCTGTTCCTCTCTTCCTAGCGATGAGTCCTGGGAATCACAGCTGCATGAGTGGACACACAGCACAAAGTGACATCTGCTGGCAGCCAGTGAGGCCGAACTGCAGTGCTGACGGCTGTCATCTGAGCAGAAACAATGTGCATAACAGAAACATGGTCTCAGTGCTTACGGGAGAGGACTTCCCTTTCCTTCCTCTTTTCCTGCTTTCTGCAACTGGAATGCAGTTGTCATGGCAGGAGCTGGAGCAGCCATACTGGATTGCATTGAGGAGATGGCACAGAGACAAATCTGAAGGATCCTGTGTCCCTGAGCGTCCCTGAACGACCTCACAAGGGAATGCTGTGCTGCAAGTGACAGCAGTGACTGGAGAGAGAACCAAATGATTACACCTAAGTTTTGACTCAGTGGATCTCCCTATCATAGAAGCTGCCCAGTATTCTGCCTGACATAGCTCGAAGGAGAGCTTCATTCTGAGGCACTATGAGAAGCGGAGCAAACGGCATTCTTCTCAGCTTTCGTTTCCTTAGCTGTAAACCTGTTCCCGGGGATCGCTTTGTGAGACAAATGAGATATTTAGTAAAACACCCAAGACATCGGATGCAGAGTTGGGGTTCTATACATTTTTGAAACAGACAGCCTGGCTATCTTTGCAAAATGCCAGCCTGATGCCACTGCCAGGACCCTCAGATATGTCCCAGGTCTCTGCCTAGCCCACCACCCCTCAGGCCCACCCTCGCTGCTCTCTGTGGCCATGCCACAGAGAGCAGGGCTCTCGGTCACCTTGCTCCTGCCACACTCGTCGGCAGAGGGCTTCCTACACCACAGACGCTGTGCTGACCCTGCAGGCACATGGGGAAGTCCTTGTTCTTGGGGACTCCTCCATCAAGCAAGGGAGACAGACAAGGTCCAGTAAATAAGTATAAGCATAGGTAATATTCACAGATCGCTTCCTATTGGCTAGGTGCTGGGCTGAGCTCTTTGCACGGGTCTGAGTGTTCACTTCCCACAGTGACCCTCCTTTAGGTACAGCTGTTCGCATCTCACATTTACAAATGTGGAAGCAAACACAGCGAGGCCAAGCAACTTGTCTTAGTCCACACAGCAAAAAGCTGTGGGGCAGAACTTGATCTCCAGCAGTGGCGGGACAGCCTGTGCATTCAGCCACTGTCCGTCTCACCCTCAAATGAATGCCAAGCTACACCACTAAAGCCCGGGAAGGCCGTGTGCCTCAGACACGCCGAGCCCTCCTGTCCCTGCCTGAAACACTGCCATGTCCCTCTCTGTCCAGTCAACTCCTGTTCACCCTTTGGGCTCTAACACGGGCAACACGTCACTTCCTGAGGGACAACACCCCTGCCGTCGTAGGCCACTCCGATTCATAGCTGCTCGATGCATCTCTCCTCGGGTGGGCTTCTCACACTGCGATGATTTATTTGCTGATTCTTCATCTTTACAAGAGTGCCACAAGAGGAACAAGAAAACTGACCCTGCACATAACAGGTGCTCAGTAAATAGCTATTGAATTAGTTCACTGCAAGGTTGACTTACCCCGGGCTCATTAGTTCACTGCAAGGTTGACTTACCCCGGGCTCTAAGAATCTGAAGCTCCATGGCCTGAGGCTCCATCCATCTCTCCCCGGTGGTCTCTTGTCCTCCTCAAAGCCGCCTGCCCCCACCTGACATGAGCCTGCTTCTATTGCCCCAAGCCAGAGTGAGTCCCCCGAGGGAGGCAGAGGTGCTGTCAGATAAGATCCCCCAAATGCAGGGTGCGGGCTGGGGAGGGCTGGCTCCCCAGGACCCAGCAGGCAGTGGGAAGATCCCACTGAGCTGGGACAGGGGAGGGAGCAGAGGCTGAGGGGGGACCAGCTCCCGGACATCCTGTCACGATGACCAGAGATGATCTTTCAAGACCCATAAAAGCTGGAGCCATGGAGGCGGCTGCACCACCACCCCCAAACACTGGTCTGGAGCCAGGAGCCACACAGATCAATATCATTGGGGCCGCTGTCTGCCAGTCTCCTCTCTGCTCCGGGTCTCCCTGAGACCCGAGGCACCGGAAAAGGAAAGGAGGCGTGGATTTCTTAAGGATCAAAAGGGCCACGGGCACTGGAGCTGCACACTGGGTGTTGTGTGGCCTCAGCTCCACAAGAGGAGTGATCCCATTTTACAGATGAGGAAAGTGAAGCCCCAGGAGAGCAAACACCTCCCCAGGGCCCAGTGAGGTCAGAACCAAACCCACCTGTTCCTGCCTCTGAGGCCAGCGCCATTCAAGGAAGCCTATGCCCTGCTGGCCTTGGTGAACCAAGCCAGTTGTCCCAGCACTGGAGGAGGAAGAGGCAGTAGGAGCACACACCTGAGCCGCACCTGCACAATATTGCAATTTGGCAAGACACCCCCCCCAGTCTAGGGATGTAGCTCAGTCAAAGGGTCTGGATCCAATCCCTAGTACCATAAAAAAGTGACTCTTTTTGGTGAGTTGGGGCCCTTCCTGGGCCCACTGCCAGCATGGAGCCATGGGAGGGGCCCCAGTGGCTGCACGGATGGGGGGGTCCACCCTTTCCATTTCCACGAAGCTCCTCACCTCTGGCCTCCCACTGCTGACGCTGGGCACTCAGCATCTCTTCCCCCAAGCCAAGCTCGCTGGCTTCTGGCAGAAGGCAGAATCCTCCCCAGCACCCTCCCTGCCTGCACCGGTGCCTCTGTGAGTGTCCAGGTCCCTGCACCCTCCCTCAGGCTGTGATGCTGTTATCTGCTCATTAGTGCAGCCTGGTGAGCTCCTGGGGGGGCAGGAGACGGACACAGAATCCCTGGGCCTGCGAGGAGGCTGCCAGCACGGGGGCTGCATGATGCTTCTCCATGTGCCTGGCATGTTGGTGTCTGTGCACATGCATGGGTGTCTGTGTGTGCATGTGTTTCAGTGTGTGTGCGTGTGTGTGTGTGTGTGTGTGTGTGTCTACTTGCACATGTGAGCGCCCACACCTGCGTTTTGTATAGGTGTTGTTTAGAATGGGCCACAAGCTCCATGTTCTGAACTGCTTAGGAACTTTACTAATAAATAGTCATTCTCACCAACTAACAGAGAAAAGCCCAGAAAATCCAGCCTTTTAGACGGGAAGGCAGAACCCAGTTCCAATGTCTGTGAGATGTCCCAGAGCTCTGCAGCTGGAATTTGCCAGACACATCCTTCTGTGGCGTCTGCTGCCCCTGGGGCGTGGGTCCTTGAGAGATGCCAGCTCCTCCCCTGCCCTCTGGCAAAGGATGCAGAAGGGGCTCCAGAGGCCCCTCCGGGCCTGAAACTTGTTAAAATACCAGTGGTCTCCCTCAGGAGGGGCAGGAAACCATTTTCCCACCCCAGGAGGGTGAGGAGGAGGGGCTGGCAGTGAGGCCCCAGCCAGTCCAGAGGGACTTCTTCCAACCTGCCTCCGGCCTGCAGGACACACACATGGAGGATGCCACCTGGGGAAGGTCCTCCCCTTTGGTCCTCAGGAGAACAACCTCAGTGCCCAAGCTGGACCTCAGGCTGAGCAGCTCAGCTGGAGCACTTTGCAGCCTACCCCTGGCTCCGTCTCTTGACCCCCCAGCCCCTCCCTTTGCCATGCTGCCCTCCATTCATGCCCTGCACACCTGCCACACCAGAGTTCTTGCTCACCCTGGCGGAGGACAGCCCAGAGGTCACAAAACCCCTGCCACTGGGCAGCATCAGGACAACCCCTGACCTTGCCTTTCACCCTCCCAGGTACAATGACCGACTGTCCAGAAAGCCAGGCTGATGGCCCAGCCCCCATGTGCCTGTCAAGCACCTCCCTGGACCCTGTGCAGCCTCACCACCTCTCCCTAGAGAACAAAGCAAGGGGACCAGCTAAGAAGGCCCCGATGGAAGTCAGTGTACCTGGGCTCTGCCCTGAGGCCAGTTTTGTGACTACGAGCAAATGCCTTGCCCTCTTTGAACCTGGGTTTCTGCAGCTGTAAGTTGAGGACTGGGAGAGCCCTTGTTGCACAGGTGAGGGCAGGAGGAAAGAGACCTGCGGCCCAGTGCAGACCCTGGCACTTACTGAGCGTTGGCTGAGTGCCAGCTCTCACTTGTGACCCCCTTTGCACACGGGAGACCCCAGAATCCCCCGTCCAAACAACAAAGCTAGAAACAGCATGGATTTCCTTTAACTTTATCATTTATAAAGCCATACAATGGATCGCGAAGAAATTGAGCCGCTGTACAGGAGTGGGGTGGCGTCTGTGCACATTCACATCCAGGATGAGAAGCGGAGGTCAGGGTTTGTACAAGGCGGTGGAGGTTATAAGCACAATGATACAAAATATAAAGTATATTTCCATCTATATAAATACACAGCCGGGGAGGGGAGAGGAGGAGGCCGGGTGTTCTGCTTTTCCCGAGAAGGGCCTGGGAGCTGGGGTGGTGGTGGCACAGGTGGCGTAGGGAGTCGCTTACATTTGTTTTGATGACACGTCAGGGAGAGGAGAAAAGGTGGAAAGGCAGCGTGCACACCCAGATGTGCTGTCACACACGGAACACAAACATGGACCACAGGAGAGTGTTGCCCTGCTTAACACTGACTAGGGGACACGCTGGGGGTGTTGAACAGTACCCTCACTGCCAGGCAGAGCCCAGGTGTGGTGGGTGCAGTGAGGTCCTCCAGCCTTGCAGATACTTTAGGGAGAGGGGACGAGAAAGGACAGCTTGCCTGAGCCCCGCCTGCATGGCGGACCCTGTCCTCAACGCTGAGACCCCACTGATCGGCGGCCCTCCAGGCCTTGCCTCCTGACTCCTCTCCTGGCTGGGTCTTATTGAGCGCAATGCCCCAACCCCTAAGTTCCTAAAGACATGAGCAAAACACCCACACGCACACATCCACACTTGCACACACACACACATCCCGTTACCCCTGCACAAGGACACGTGACCTCAGGGTTCCAGGGCCTGGACCTGGGCGGAAAGGTGGCGCTGAGACTGCACCCAAGCTCTGCAAGGACTCCAAGTGTGGGGCAGCGGTGGGCTGCAGCCCACAGAGGGGACACTACCTACTTGATCCCTTCAAGACCCGAAGCTGGGCAACACCAAATGAGAGGGAGACGCCGTGAAGCAAGATGGTGTACAAAAGCCAGGATGGGATGGACGCTGACCCCAGCCACGGCCCCTCTGCTCCCCTGAGACCAGGAGAAGTCTGCTTCACCTCAGCCCAGACCCTGCAGAGTGCAGCAGAAGGGTTCCTGCTCCTTCCTGTCCCCGGAGCCCTAAAGGGACCACACACGGCCACTGCATCACACTGTCCTGGCCACTCCTGAACACCCCCAGGAACCCTCATAAAACCAGGGGAGAAGGAACCCTGCAATCAGGGTCCATAGCCTTTGCGGTTTGCATGCGAGGGATCAAAAGACCTCGCCAACCCTAGAACATGACGTGTGTCCCTCAGATGAGGGAACTAGGACCCCACAACAGAGGAGGGGCACTGTCACCCCTGAGGCTGCACACACAGCTCCTTTTCTCCCCGTCTCCCTCTGGGGTCACATCTCCTTTGTGCTCAGGTCCAGTCCATCCCGATTTGGGAAGAGCTGCAGGGCCCTCCCTCCCTGAGCCACTCCTTGTGGAATCACAGATGTCCTTCCCTGCTCTGTCCTTTCCCTCAACTCCACAAACTGAACAGACCAAGGAGGGCAAAGCCCAAGGCCACCCCAGGGACCTGCGGTCCAGTCGCAGCACTGTGGGCTGGCCATGCATCTCCAGCTCCTCCTGACCATTCCTCCAGACCGTCTCCCATCCCAGCTCGCACTCAAGGCCGGACAGCACTCTCCATGCTGACAAACACACTCAACAACAAAGGACAGCAAACGAGGCCAAGAGAGAGGAAGGCAAACATTTACAAAATAACGAGTAAAAGTGCTTTTTTAAAAAAGAAAATCTTTGGCAAGAATAGACTGCAATGCAGAGTGGTGTGCGTGTAGATACTTGTGAAACACAGGACAGGGAAGGGAAGCAGGCTACTGTGTGCTCCCTGCCAAGTGGGGCCACTTGGAGACTTGGGTCCCTTCCCATCATCCTTTTTGGAAAGGCCACCCAAAGGCATGCTGGGAGCAAGTGATCAGCTGGTCAGTGAAGACCTAGGTCCTTCCCGTGGCTCGCCCACAGCTCCAGGGCTCCAGCTGGAGTGCATGGGCTGGCCACACTCGTGGGCGGGTGGCAGGTGGGAAGGTGAGCGTGTAGGCTGACCCCAGATGCTGTCCTGAGCCTGGGTCATGCGGCCAGCACATCTGATGCCCAGCCCAGCCTGGAGGGTGCAGAAGACACCCTGACCCAGAGCAGCGCCCCAGGATGTGCAGGGAGATAGGGAATTTACAAAGAAAGGGGATGAGGACTGTCTCCCTCGATCTTGGTACAGAATAGGGTTTACCACTTACTGGGGGAAGAAAAAGAGGGGCTGACCCAGGCATCTAGCGTGAAAATCTCAGAAGGAAGGACCTCGGTCACTAGGCCCAAAGTGAAGCAGGGGCCAGCAGGGCCTCTGACCCTGCTCCCTACCAGACACTCTCCTTTCCAGCTCCCTGAAACAGAAGGTCCACACGGATACAGTCCCTGGAGGAGGAAAAAGCATAACACAAGTGCACACCAGTAGCCACACACTCCCGCATCCACACACTCGCTAGGCCCCTGGTGAAGGCGGGCTCCCCACACACCCAGGGAGCTGCCCATGGGGCCCTGGCTTGCCAGAAAACAAGGGTGCATAGGGGTGGAGCATGTGCACCCCATCCCACTGAGCCCCAGATGTAGCCTGGGAAAGGCTAAGATCCTGGCAAGGAGACCCCCAGCTTCCCAAGGATAAAGGCCCCTGTATTCCAGGCTCTACTTACACATGGAAAAAGGGATGGGAACTGGTTTAAGTCCAGGGAGGCCATAAAGCAATATGGGAAAACAATAAATATTTCTTGTCAATTTACCTATTCTTTTTTTTAACCTTTTCTTACATTTTATTAGCTTACAGATTCTGTCAGTATGTTTCATGTATATATTATATATATTTATATATCAATACAATGCCTCCTTCTAGGGGACCCCTATAGGCTTAAAAACAAAGTCCTGATCAATTTTCCTTCCAGCTTAGAGTCCTTGGGAGGTGGTTAGGGGGTTTCCCAACTGCCCAAATGAACTCTTAAGTCCTTTGGGCTAAACATACAGTCTGCCTCTGCTCTTTGGGCAGCGTGGCTCTGTGGGGAAACCAAGGCAGAAGGGGAAACAGCAAGGCTTTGGCATTTCAGGTGGGCTATGTGGGGCTCTGGTAGCAGCCCTAGGAGCTCTTTAGTGTTGGCTTCAGTAGCCCAGCCAGAGGGTGACTGCAAGTAATACCCCCAAAATATTTACAGTGGGGAGGCAGGGGTGACAGTCTTCTCCCTAGGGCCTTGGTGAGCAAGACTTTAGGAGTCAGGCATCCCAGGATGAGCCCCAATGTGGGGACCCTGCAGGACACAGCAGGGCAGGGCAGATCTGGAAGGCTGCATCCCTGGCCCCCCCAAAAGACATCATGCAGATGAGTAAATCTGAGATAAGGCTGGTGCTAGGGCTCCAAGCCCAGGAACAGGGGACAGCTGGGAGTCCGAGGCCCTGGCTGGCAGCTCGTCGGGCTCACACGCTGCAGGGTTGGATGCTAGAGCTCAGCAGTCACCCTTCCTGATGGGTTTCTTCCCAAGACTACAGACACTGGTACTTCCGCTTCCTCAAACCAATGCTCCGGCCTCCCCACTGAGGCACAAGGGAGTGGGCAAAGCTGTGCAGCAGGTTACCCCCTCCTACCAGGGTCTCTGCACAGGAGAATGGGCTGGTGGCACGTGGGGTCTCTGGAGCGTAGGCGTGGGGGCCAGGACCCATCATCCTGGGTGCTCCTGCAGGAGAGGGCTGCTGTCACCTCCCCAACACCGGTCAACCCCAGTCTAATCTTTGGATCTTATGCACATGTGCCACAGGCACACATGACACAGAGCAGTAGAGCTGTCGGTGATTGTAGCAGAAAGAGACAGAAATCAATGTGAGGATGCGGGTGGGGACGGATATGCACCCACACTGTCATACTGGAGGCCCAGCTCAGACTCAAGGTACCTTTGCAGAAGGTAAAGTTCCACCACTTCCTGTC
>PVJX010000937.1:17500-141549 GCA_004027295.1 Dolichotis patagonum
GCAGATGTGGGCAATACTCTCTCTCCAGAACTAAGCGACTGTGGCAGAAAGGTCCCCGCTACCCTTTCTCAGCCCCTGTCCCCTGCTCCAGCCAGGTGGCTGGAGGGTGAAGCCACACTTACTTCGCAGGCGCACCTCCCTCTGTCTTCATCCACCTGTGGAGAAAAAGGCGGTCAGGGTGGTCCACTGCAACTCTCCTCAGAGCCCCCCTGCCCAGCCCAGGCTTCCGGAAAGCAGAGGAGCCCCTGTTCTGGGAGACAGAAGCTAGTGCCTTCCGGGTGTGAAGACAAGAAATAGGCTGAGGATCAGGCATGCGCAGAGGGTGGAAGTGGGTCTCAGTGACTGGGAAGACACAGGAGGATGCTGTACAGGGTCCCGCAGCACCCATGAGGATCCTCCCACTGAACCAGGCACTGAGGCACGCATGCGCACAGACGCACACGCTAGTGAGGCGGAGCTAGGGAGGGGCAAGCATCTGAAGAGACTTACTTTCTTTCCTGTGGATCCAGGTCACAGAAGGTGACAGTGTTGAGGGGGTAATGTCGCCTGAAGAAGAGCCTGCCGCACAAACACACAATGAGCACCACAGCGACTGTGTTTTCTCACATTCCCCGTGCAGGCCAGGCCGCTCTTTCACCATCTGTGCCTGTGGTTAGTCCGCACAGCCTCCCTCTTGCTTATGAGCAAAATGGCCTGAGCCTCTCCCTCCCCCCCCACCGGGGACCTGAGCAATGCACAGAGACAACAGCGTGTGCCACAGAAACGCATCTCAATTGCTGGGAAGGAAACTAATGCTAAGGAAGGAGGAGAAATGTAGGTCCCGCGGAGGAGGGAGGAGGAGGGAGCAACTGGGCAGGGACATGGTTAAAAGAAGCTAAGAGGAGGCGCTCTGCCCCTAGTAGGCAGGGGCTTTTATCTGCTGCATCTGTGGCTGAACACCCAGTGCAAGCAAACCTTGGCAGGATGGATGGATGGATGAAAGGATAAATGCATGAGGAGAATGGGGGGGGGGTGAATGGGTACAAGAAGGTGGATAGGTCAATGGTGAGTGGGTAGAAAATGGTTGGATGAACAGACAAATGGATGGATGGATGGACGGATGGACAGATGAGCTAGTGAGAAGAAGAACGGATGCAAGACACACAGCATAGGTGGATACCAGGGAGGTAGGTATGAGAGAGGAACTCGCTGGTAAGTGGGTGGACGGCAGGGCTGCGGGAAGTGAGCCCGGCACAGGAGCAGAGGGAGAGGCTTACTTTCTCTGGTTGTCAGTCAGTGTGATTCCCTGGGCGGAGACTTTGAAATGAACAATGGTAGCAGCTGGCGTGGGGTCCGCAGCCAGTGTCTCTGATATGGCTTTCGAGATGGCCTGTGGCCCGGTGAGTGACTCCATGTCGACAGAGTTGACAAAGAGCACGTTACAGGCTAGAGGAAACCAAACCAGAGAGAAGCCGTGTGGGTGGCAGGGGGTGGGGGACAATGCCCCACAACCCTTCCTCGGGGAGAGGGTAGCAGATGAATTTCAGGCCAGCCTTGGGCCCAGGTATCTGCACATAGAAATGCGATCTGCCTGGAGACTGGCCTGGGAGAGACTTCCAACCTGCCGTGGCAGGAGGGAACGGGGCAGGGTTCCGGTCTCAGGTGACCACTCACCTGCACCTTGCTTCAGCAGGTCAGTGGTTGAGTTGGCAGGGCCTGAGCTATCTTTCGATTCATCTGTGGGGTCTGAGACAAAAATTCAGCTAGTAATTAAATCCCTGGAGCTGGAAAGAAGCATGCGTTTGGCTGGGCCTTTCCAGAGCTCTACAATACTTTGTGCACTGAATACTGCTTTTCCTAGCAGGCCCTGGCAGTCAGCACCGGGTTATACACAGTCTGAATGTCCAACTGCCACTGAAGGCGCTCAGCACACTGGTGCAGGGCTCTGAAATCCAGCAGAGCTGGGCTCAGACCCCATCCCTCACCATCTGCTAAGTGTCTATAAAATGAGGATGACAACAGCAGTGCCCATGTCACTGGGTTTTTGAGATATTTCATTTACAGCTTTAAGCCCAGTGCTTGGCAAACAACAGCCTCTAAGCTTCAGTGATCCATGTTGCTGTTCCAGTTTTGCGTTGATGTGCCTTTGTGTAGATCAACCTATGCCCTCATTAGTTAAAGCACGCGGGCAGCACAAGAATCATTTCCAGGTTCACAAGAATTGAGTGACACCCCTGTAACCCCAGCATCCTGTGAGTTCGAGGCCAGCCTGGTCTACACAGTGAGTTCCAAGCCAGTCTGAACCACATAGTGAGATCCTGTCTCAAAAAAATAAAAAAGTAAAAAAAAAAAAAAAAAAAGAATTGAATGACAGATACGTGACAGATCAGACAGTACACACTGATCTTATCATTTTACATGTGTCAAACATGTTAGACCCTGTACATAGCATAATTTTTATTTCACCTATACTTTAATAAAATTGTTTCTGAAAGGAAACTCAGAAAAAAATAAGAATAAGAAAAACTCTTTATCTATACCAGTGCTTCTTATTTTTTGGAGTGAAGATCTGTTAAAACAGATCACTGGGCCCAACTCAGAGTTTCTGAGGAGGAATTTGAGAATACTTCTCTCAGCAACACCACTAGTGCTGCTGAACCAGGGAGCACACTTTGAAAACTACTGGTTTATACAACTTAAATAGGAGATTCTGTAACTGCTGAACTACTACAGTAAATTCCATTAAAATATAATTTAATTCATGCCAAAATTGTGTGGTTGATAATGCTATTTCATATGTATTTGAACTTTAAGCTAATAAGGAAGTGGGTAGAGATTGTCAATATCAGAGGCTTTATTTCAATCTCAAGAATATTCCCTACTTCTTAAGTTTCCCCCAGGAGGAGGCTTTTTTTTTTTAAAGAGAACTCAGAAACAATTTCTTGACGCCTTCACAGTATTTTCTAGAACAATCTAGAAAGGCAATTTATGGATGCTTCTGGAGCTGATTTTTTACAATGAACTTTTCCTTCTTTTTTTAATAAGGAAAGAAAAAAAACAGAGAGTGAGTGGCTTTGAGTTTCCCATATTGGCAAGGTGACAGGTGTCCTCCAACCCTGGCCCACACTCTGGAGCAGCTGGCAGGGCCAGGACCAGAAGCAGGCAGCTCACAGATGTGTAGCAAGAGCACTGTCATGACCTACCTCGGTTTGGGATGACCAGTTTGCAGGGCAGAGCCAGCGGGATGATGGAGTGCTGGTAGACCAGGGCGGACAGGGAGCCTACAGGGGTGACACAGCCTGTCAGGGACTGAGTAGGCAAAGGGCAGTGGCAACCCCTCTGTGCGCCCCTATAGAGCATCTTCAGTCTTTCATTTTATTACTGCAGACCTGGAGTTGAGGGGGGCTCCTCCACTGAGCTACATGTCCAGCCCTCAGCTTTTCATTACCCCTCGTCCCTCTAACACAGCTGAAAAACTCACTTCCTTCTAGCAAGATCCAAGGACGAAGGTTCCTAAGTTCACTCTAGAGGTCACAAGGTGACCTAGCAATTTTCCTTAGAGAAATTTCCCCCTGCCACATCTCTCCTACGTCCCTCCAGTTAGAAGGGGGGCTCTCTATCAGACAGAGTGATGGAAAACTGTGGAGTCAGATCCCAGCTCAGTTGCTTACTATCTGTGTGTCTAATTACAGCCGTGACCGGTGTCTGCGGGGCAGGACAACACAAAGGGGAAGCTAGTGGAGCCGAGGAGCTCTGTCCAGAGGGAGGAAAGCCACTGTTCTCCACGCTGCCAAGTCTGTGATGCACGACACAGGGAGAGCCCATGATCTTGGGAGGACCCAGGGGCGCCTGGGACAGGGTTGAGACTGTAGCCAGACTGCAGTGACAGAGGCAGGGGTAGGTAGCTCACCGAAGTTCGGCTCGTTGGGGCAGCCCTTGAGCTTGACGCCCCTGGGGCCGGTCTCTATGAGGAAGTGCCGCACCAGCTCATGGGTCATGTCTCCTTCGATAAAGAGGGAGAAAGAGTCAGTCACTTCGGCCTCAAGGCATCCCCCACCCAGCTCCCAACACTGCTTCCCAACTTCTGCAGGCTCCAGGGACAGCACAGGAGGAAGTGTCGCAGAGACAAGATGGCTAAGACCCCACAGGATGGAAACAGCCCCTCACTCCTCTCCCATCCCTCCGGGAACCACCATAGCCCCAGTGACCCCGCATCCTGTTCTCTGACACCAACTTCACAAGCCCAAGATGCACTCTTTACAGGAGTCACCCTTGGAAGAGGCCAGATCCCTTAAGATTGGGCTTCATGCTTGGCACCTGTACCCTCCAACGGCCCGGGACTGAGATGTTAAGGTTTCGGGCCCATCCTGGGAGATGATGGTACCTTTTTTATTCTGCTGCATGATGGTTGGAGGCGGTGACGACACCTTCATGGCCAGCCCATAGGCCCCTCGGAAGGAGTGACTGTCACGGATGATGAAAGCCCCTGGCTCTTGATCCTTGAGGAGCGCAATGGCTGAATTGGGAACAGACACAGAAAGAAGAGGAAATAAGAAATCAAGGACATTGGCTTCGCCTAAATCCTACAGGGCCTACCATACTTCATTCTCTCTCACGTCATGACCCTCTTGAATGTCAGAATCTAAACTCTCCTGAGGATTATCCTGTACCAAGGTGGACAGACTTTGTCTGGAAGTGGCCAAGCATTAAACATTTCGGGCTTTGCAGTCCATGCAGTCGTAGTGACTACTCAAGCCTGCCTCGGCAGCAGGAAGCAGTCAGAAGGCACATAGACAGGTGCGTCTGTGTCCCAATAAAACTTTATTTAAAACCCAGGCACTGTCAGGTGAGACACCCCACACCTACACAGACTTTCCTTGAGACCCTGATGTAGACTTCATCTCCCTCTTCACATTTCCAACTTTGAGTTTTTTCTGCTATAAAATGCAACCTTCTCCCACAGAGCTGACAGCTAAAGCTTCCTCTTTTCTTGGCTGATCTTTTCCTTTCCTAAGGAAACCATGGCTTTCCTGGACCTTTCCAAGGAGTATCCACCCTTCTTTCCACAGGAGCGCTTCTTACTGTCTGACTTTATCCCAGCCCCCTCCCTGTGACCAGCACCTGTGCAAAGAGGAACAAGTCTGTTCTGTCTGTTGTCCTAGGCAGACATGGGGGACCACAGAGCCCCGAACACACCCAGTACTCACCCTGCTCTCTGGAGATCTCAGGCTTATACCAGTACTTGGAAGTGTCCTGGACAAATTTCACTTTAGCCCGTGTCTCCGGGCTGTTGTCTAAAGGAAGAGAGGAAAGGAAAGTGTTATGGGTTCAACTGTGTCCCCCAGAGAGATGCACTGAAGAACCCTTAAGACTTATATTATTTGGAAATAGGGTCATCAAATTTTGCAGATGTCATCAAGTTGTGCTGGATTAGGATGGGCCCCGAGTCAATGAGATTAGAGTCCTTAAACAAAGAGGGACACAGGGACAGCATCATGTGAAGACAGAGGCAAAGATGGCTGACGCATCTATGAGCCAAGGGACACCAAGGGTGGCTGGCTATAGGAGGAGCCTGGAACAAACTCTCCCCTGGAGCCTCCAGAAAGAACCAACTGCCAACACCTGAACTTTGGACATCTCACCTCCATTCCTATGACAGAATCCATGGCTGTTGTTTTGAGAACCAAATGTGTGGTACTTTGTGATGGCAGCTCCAGGAAACCAACAGAGAAAGCTAGTGTACTCCAACATGGCGGAGTGTAAGAGGAAGGAATGCAGAGAGTGGTCTTCTCACCCATCCCCTGCCTCCTTCCAACCATCCCGAGGTGGTGAGCTGCCCTGCTGATGAACGCTGGCTGGATGTCCTCACTTAGCTGGCAGCAGCCTTCCCCACCTTCTCCCCTTCTCCCTGAAGATTCTGGGGTAGTATTCCCACAGCTTCCACTGACACCTTCTCCAGCCCCTCTCTCCCAACTGCAGCACAACGGCTGATAGGATAAGGGCAGGAAGAAAGACTAGTGCCTGCCGTGCCCCGGCCTTTCCCTAAGCTGGAGCCCTCCATCACAGAAGGCAAAAAGTCTCTGCTGCCCTGGGACAGCCGCCGAGGGAGAGCTGGCCTAGACTCTGGGGTCTATCTGGTTCCACGTAACTCACATGATAGTCTATTGTCAACTGCAGTCACCCCGCCATGCCACACAGCACTAGGACTTATTCCTCCTAACTGCGTTCCTTCATGCTTTGTCACAAAGATAATAAAAAGGGGGGTGAGGGACAAGGCAGAGGGAGAGGAACAAAGGAATATTCCAGTTCCACATTCTTCCTCCCCAGTGTCTGGAGAGAGGCTGGAGCAGGGGCCCCTGTGCTAAGGATGCTGCTGAGCTGGGGGCGCTGACCGGGAGGCCCATTTCTGGGGCTCTGTCCATTTCCACCGGGGTTTCCCTTCCTCAGGCTTCTGGGCTCCATCTCCAGAGGCTGGGGAGGAGGAGAGATCAGCTTCTTGCTGGGTAAGAGCTGCAGTCTACTTGCCCCTGCCCTGCCGCCCCAGTTAACGAGCTGTCAGAGGCGGCTGCAGTCCCACATGCTTTCCTCTGTTGACTCCTGCTATTTTAAGCAGGGAAGATGGTGGGAAACAGGAAGCGTCCCAACTACTAGAAGTTTTGCATCCTTCAAGGAGAGAGGCTGGGAACCAGATGTCCCCAGTAGGCGGCAGGAAGCAGGGGGGTGCAGGGTCACCCTAGGTGTCCAGCCTTGGCAGGCTTAGGGCAGGACTGGGGAGCGACATGGGGAGGAGCTCCCAGAGGCCCCTTCCGAGGCTGCCTGGGACACTTTACATCCACCTCGCACCTGGAGCCTCACAGCTGCTCCCCACACAATCAGGGTGACCCAAGGCCCCAACCTCTCTGACAGTAGACAATGAACTCTCTAGGGCAGAGGCCAAGTCCCGGGGAAAGGGCTCACTGTGCAAGCCCACATGGGTTTCCAGGAAGTCGGAGAGAACTCTGGCTCTGAGAAAACAGCCAACCCCTAGTCCTGACCCATGTCACATCTGATCACCAGACCTAGTATCACTGATGTGCATGGTGGGGCTAGCAAAAGGCATAGAGACCTACGTTCAGAAGGCACATTTGCGAAGTTATGCTACATCATGACAGTCTTTGTGATAGGGACACATAGTCAGGCACAGTGGAGCCAGTTTGAAACCCCAGCACTCTGGGAAGCTGAGGCAGGAGGACCTCAAGTTTAAGCCCAGACTGCACAACTTACCGACTTAGTTAGGTGATGTCTCAAAATAAAAAATAGAAAAGGACTAAGGATATAGCTCAGCACAAAAGTTCAATCTCCCGTACCAGAAAAAAAAATATATGAACACATAATGAAGACAATCTACTAACACTTTCAGGGCAATAGTTTGGGGCAGTGCGGACCTGTATTGGAAACCTAGCTCTGCCAGTCAATAACTGTGTGATTCTGGACAAATGACAACGCCTTTGGAAGCCTCAGCTGCTCCTGGTGTAAAGCAGGAGTAACAGAACTTACTTGACCAGGGAGGTGCGACAATGGCACTTAGCTCTGAGGCTGCCACATAACACGTGCCCAGCAGACGGCTGTGACAATGCTAGCCACGACAGCAGTTATGCTACGATTAGTATCTTCATTAACCCCACCCTCACTCACATCCCCACCGCGGCACCCACACCCCGAAGGCACCTCCACTCCCATTACACAGACAAGGAAACTGAGGCTCGGAAGTCAGGGACTCCCCTAGGTCTTCTGCCAAGGCATGATCTGGATAGATGTCCTAGCTCAGACAAGAGAGGGGACGAGGGCAGGAGAAGAGCCCTACCTGGCATGGAGTATTTGGAGAAGTCAGGTAGAGTATGGGAGAAGGAGACTGTGCTGCCCCCGCTGGGACTGGACATGCCACTGGCGACAGGCGAGGAGGACACCTTTCCGTTGACGGTGGCGTAGTTGGGGAGGCTGCCGGCCCGATCTCCCACCGACATCCTCCGCTTCTCTGGCAGCGCTGGCGTCGGGCTCCCTTGGCGGAAGGCTGCAGAATCTGGCGAGGGCGAGGTGCCAGGGCTACTCAGGCCGGGATAGTAGGCAGGGGAGACAGGGAAAGAGGGAGTGGAAGGAGCCTGGTAGCCAGACGCACTGCTCTGCCGGGACAGCGTGGGTCTCCGGTCCTCAGGGGTGGAGTAGCCACCATAGGCCACGTGCCGGTCCAAGCTGGGGCTGCCAGGAACCACGGATCCAGACCCTCCCAGGTGACGGCCCAGACTGGGGCTTCCAGGGCTGGCTACGGCACTGCCATGGACACCGGGGGCCAGGTTGCCTTGGTGGGCCCCAAGGTGCCGGCCCAGGCTGGGGCTCCCTGGAGTGGATGCTGCACTGCTCTGGGGGCTGGAAACTGTATTGCCATGGAAACCAGGGCCTGATGGACCCAACACTTGACGGTGGCTCAAACCAGGACTGCCAGGGGCAGTCATGCTGGGGTTGATGGCTCGCCGGCCAAAACCAGGACTGGGCGGAGTGTTGGTGCCCACTGTCCTGTGGCGGGCCTGGGGACTTCCCGGCACTGTGTGGACGCTGGCCATGCCGTGCTGAGGCCGGGCCTGGCTCTCCGGAGACGAGTTGAATTGCTGAAGTGAGTAGTCAGGGCTGCTGTAGCTGCTGCCCACGGTTGGGAGAGGAGAAGGACTCTGGTAACTTCTCTGGGCCACAGGGCTGGGCTGGCCCAAGCTGCCGGAGCGGAAACCGGAGTCCAGCAGAGGCTGGGTGGGTGTCCG
Source organism: Dolichotis patagonum (assembly GCA_004027295.1). NCBI lineage: Eukaryota > Metazoa > Chordata > Mammalia > Rodentia > Caviidae > Dolichotis > Dolichotis patagonum. The sequence goes on from PVJX010000937.1 coordinate 26,269, forward strand.
GGGGCCCTGGTCACTGCTCTCCCCTGATGGGAAACTTCCCACTGAAGTGCTAGAGAGACAAGTCGAGAGGTCAGCACGTGGCATTTAATGAAGGGGCTTTCAGTGAGTCCCCAGGCTTCCTTCCAGCCCCAAATAGCAACAAGAGCTCTGCTCACGGTGTCTTAAAATGTCAGAGCTTTTACACATTACCTCGTGAAACTACTAGAAGGAGAAACCAAAGGTTAGAGAGGTGAAGCAAGAAGCTCAGAACCACACAGCTCGTAAAAGTGCAGTTTCCATTCACTGTGCACGCTGACTCCTGAGCCAAAGGCATCTCCCCCTCCCACACTGAAGGTGACTGTGCCATTACGGTCTCCAACATCACAGAAACTCACAGAGGAGCACAAATCAAGCCATCTGCCTCCCATTCCTACCGTGGCCCACCTTGTCTCAATTTCCCCATGTGTGTCACCACCATCCTTAAACACTGGGAGCACCACCACTGGAGCACCACCTCTCAGGTGGCTTCAGAGTCACAAAGAAACGGAATCATGGGGGGCAGGTTTCAGAGTGGAGGATTTCAACCCATTATAGTCTACTCTCCAGCCACTGGGGTCTGATCACTAAAGGAGCAAGCTACCTCAAGTGGTAAAGAGCCTCTTGTCACCAAGAGGATTCAAGCAGAGGCTCAGAGGCCTGTGAAAGGCATTTCCTCCACCGGGTTAGGTTAACTGAGCTTCAGGGGACCCTCCCAATTCTTAAGATCCTGATAAAATTCAGTTCATAGGGAAGTGCATCGGGGTAACCAGCATTTTCCTTGCTCAAAGTTTTCCATGTGGAAAATGAGAGGCTGGATGAGCTGATCCTGGGTGAACAGCAGCTATGGAGGTGGCAGGCAGGTTTGCACCTGTAGCCCCAGGGAGAAAAGGTCCTCACACGGCTGGTGCCATATGCCCTGGCAGAGGGAAACTCTGGGCCAGGTGGTCCCCCCCTGGGCTCCCTGGGTAGCAGGAACCAAGGGTAAGGAGGTCATCGACCAGGTCAGGACTAAGTCCACTAGGTGCCCTAAAGGGGGCAGAGCAGAATGCCACCTCCAGGTAGTGAATAAGCAAAGAATGAGACAGACATCAGGGTGAGCAGTGCCGGGATGGGCTGCTAAGCCGGAGCTCCGGAAGATCGATCCCAGAGGAGGAATGCAGCTTCCGGACTCCTGCAAAGAGCCAACACTACAGCAGGAGGAATTTGAGTTCCCAAGGCCAGGGCTCACACCATGGGAGCCCTGGGGGCTGGGGCAAGTCAGGCTAATCCCTAGTGCCAGGCCTCCTCAGCACTGCAGCCTCTACTTCTGTGGAGAGGCTGGGAAGTGTGAGGTGGACTGCGCTGTGGGGCGCATGCTTGGCTGGAGGTTTCAGAGCTCTCCCAGCTTCCTCCCAGGGACCTCACTGTGCTGGGTGGGCTGGTGGAGGTGAGCAGCAGCCTCGCCCACGGGCCACTCACAGAAATGGGAGGGAGGAGGGGTCAGGAGTCTGCAGGCCTTGAGGAATCCCAAGCCAGGAGGGGGATGGGCTCGAGAAGGGATAGTCTCCCCTCCCAGGGCAAGTTCCTGCCAGGGGCCAGTCCTCCTCTAGGCCTGGCCTGAGCCAACCACAACCTCCCTTTCCTAGGTCATTTCCCTCTCCAAGGCCTGGAGTCTTTGCTCCCACATAGTCGGGCAGCTTCTCACCGCTCCCAAGCATAGGCCCTCTCTCTCCTAAGCCACCAGCAGGGACTGTCCAGCTCCCTTGCCCACTTCTGGCTTCCCTCTGATGGGCTCAGACATCCATCCCTCAGTCACCTCAGGCTGCAGGACATCAGCTGCCCACACCCAATCCATCCCATGCCCAGGCTCAGTCCCTCTGTGCTGTTCTCCCGAAGCACTCTCTCTTCTTCACCGCTGGAGGTCCTGCTCATGCCCCTGGCCTCTCAAGAATAGCTCCAGTCCTCAGAAATTCTCTAGGCTTCGCCTGAAAAAAGGGCCCTCACCCTGAGCTCCAAGCTTTTTTCCTTCTCTTCCAGCTGTGGGCACATCTGGCTCTCATCCCAGAAGGGCAGCACGAGCACACAGGATGAGGGGAAGATAGGAGGCTCCGGAGCCAGATGCCTTTGGGTGGAAGCCTATTTCTGGGACTGCTTAGCAGAAGAACCTTGAGCAAGCAACTGCATCTCTGTGCCTCAGTTTCCTCTTCTGCAAAGTAGGGTTAACAGCACTTACCTCCTAGGATTGCCATGAAGATAACTGCACAAAGCCCACAGGGCAGTGCCTGGTGCCTTGGAAGCACTTCTTACATAGATGGCTAGGTTTTATTTCTTTTTAAAATTTTATTGACTTAACTCTTCAGTAGTGGGCATTGAACCCAGGGCCTTTGTACTGAGCTACATCCCTAGCCCTTTCTTACTGTTTATTTTAAGATGGAGCCTTACTAAATTGCTAAGATCCCCAGGCTAGGCTCAAACATTCGATCCTCCCGCCTCAGCCTCCCAGAATGCTGAGGTTACAAGTGTGTGAAAGCCCACCCAGCTCTAGGTTTTAAACTTGGTGGAAAGACCTTGCATCCCTCACATTGGTTCATTTCACTCCTTTCCTCACTATGTGGATGGGTGGGATTGAATGCAGCTTGCTGGCAATCAGAGCTCACTCACCCCAGACTCCCCATAACACTCGGGGCTCAGGATGGGCTCTCTCAAAGCGCATGATGAAGTGGGTTCACAAGGGGCAGCAATCTAGACATGACTTCTGCCCACCGACACCCGGGACAGATCCCAGGACCCTCCCAACCCAGGTCTGGATTCTCGCTCCTCACACGCGCTCCCCACTCCTGGCTTACCTGTCGGCGCTGAGGATGGGGCTGCTGGTGGAGAGGGGGCTGGGGGAGACAAAGGAGCTGCCCAGGGTCCCGTTCCTCAATGGGGTCTCCTGGCCATAGGCCTGGGCAGCTGGGGCGCTGAAGCTCTTGGGCTCAGTATCCTGAGCTTGGGGCCTGGCCACTGCTGTCCGCGCCACCGACTCTACATAACTCCGGGGCTCTGGAAGGGACAAGGGGACAGAGACTGAGTGCAGGTCCCCAGGGGTGTAGTATGGACACCACCCAACCTACCAAGAAACACAGCCCCCCAGTGTCCAGCCTGGGGGAAAGACAGCTCAGAAATAAATCTCCATGACACTGGGGTGCTTTCCCTGGAGGCCTATGCTGGGCCTGGCATAGAGGAGCTTCCCCAAATGGACCCAGGCGCTGCCTCTGCACATGGCCATCACAGAGTCCTCCCCCCAAGCATCTGTCCATGGCTGGTGTCCTTGTGGCCACTCCTTTCCTTTCGTGCATGATGCTGCTGCCCAGCCTCCCAGGCCCCACTGGAGTCTGTAGCTGTAGGGTGGACACAGAGCCCTGCCCAGCCTCGGGACAGCCCCGGGCTCCTCCACACACCAAGAATCCAGAAACAAGCTTGCTCACCTAGCAACAGGCCTGTGCCAGTGAGTCACACCCAGCAAGACACCACCCACCTCCGCCTGACACGCTTCACATTCCTCCAGAGAAACCCATGCCAGGCAGAGCTGGACGTCCTGTGCCCACCTCTGGCATTTCTGCAGCACTGGGCAACTTACAGAGCACACTGACACATATTATCCCTGCTGGTGTCCAGCACAGCCCAGCAGGGCTGCAAGGGAGGAAAGAGCCAGAAAAGCCACTCTACAGAGGAGGGGTCTAAAGGCCAGAAGTAAAACAGTAACAGGCACAGCTGCCAGCCCAAGGCTTGTCCGACATCCACCACAGCCTTGAAGGCCGGCCCGGGAACCAGCCCAATGCTAACAGTAAGAGCAAACAGGAGTATGATCGGCGAGGGCTGAGGTTCCCCTGCCTGCAAACCTGGCGCAGTCACTATCAGACCTGAGAGGGACCAGGGCTGAGCAGAGAGCCCGGCTCTGTCACACTTAAGCATCGACCAAAACCAGCCGAGATTCTGAGGAGCTGGCACCTGCGCACCCCTGTGGCTTGGGCCCCTGCACCTTTTGCTGGTCAGGACTGTGACAGTCACTGAGTCAATGAAAACGGCACTGGGATAGAGGCAACCAGTAGGGAGCCTCCCTCCCATGAGCTCCAAGGAGACCTCATGTAGGAAGGAGGGTCTCTTTGTAAGAGCCCGGCCTCTTCTCGAGGTGGCCCAGGCCAGACTTCCCCTCCCAGCCCTACGCTCTCCCCAGCATACACAGAGGACAGAGCTTCTGACCCTTCTCGGAAGGGTCCTAGAGGCCTGGGTGGTAGATGTGAACGGGGATGGATGCAGGGAAGTCCATTCCAGGTACAAGGCATGGGGTACCTAGGTGCAGCCACCTAGCTACATAGACTTGCAAGACAGCCAGCAAGACTAACCCCCCAAAAGCACCCCTCAGCAGCACAGGCCACCACCCATCTTGGGAAGCCCCTCTGGGCCAGCCTGGCACTGGAAGCTTCGGTTCTGTCCTCTGACCCAGGGCCAGAATGCATTTTTGTGAAGGACCCAGGGGTGTAAGTCTTAGGTGTGGTAGGTCAGACTGTCTCTGTTGCAATTGCAAAACCCTACTGTTGAGTGTAAAAGCATCTACAAACAACTGAGTGGGCATGGCTGTGTTGTCATAAGTTTCTTTTTCACAAATAGGTGGCAGGCAGGATTTGGCCAGTAGCCAGGGTTTGCCGATCCGTGGTGTAAACTGTCTCATCAGTGCAGGGAGGTTGAGTGATTTGCCCACAAAACACAGGGGGTCAATGGGCATGGGTACCACTACCCCAGTGCAAGTTCTGGGCAGCCCAGAGTGGGCCCACACTCTTACAAGGGCACCCAGAGTTGACTGCTTCCCATGCACCAGCCTATCAGCCAGAGGAGTGCCAGCTCCACCAGGGTGTGCACAGAATAAAATTAGCAAATGATCACGTGAGGTAAGTAGGATTTGGCGAATGTGGATGCCTTGCCCTGGTCACACAGCCGGCAAATGGCAGAGCTGGCCCAGGAACCAATCAACTGGCAAAGAGCCTGACCCTCCTGAATTCACAGGATCATCTGAAATTGGGGAGCCAATGCTTTCACAGTGGCTTTAGTTTGAGGAAACTGCTCCATGCCAGAGGGTGGCAACCCCACTTGGCAGAGGGACCACTGGAGGGCACTTCATCTGCAGAAATGCTCAGATGACCTGACCAGAGCCCACCCTTCTCTCCCATTCCTCACTGCCCCGTCCATCTCTCCCTCTGAACACTTCCTGACCCTTCCAGATAGATGCTCAGCGCAGCTTCACCCAGTTCCCAAAGTGCACAGTGTCCCTCCTTCCCACCTGAGACAGCACGGGGTCCACCTGCCCCTCCTTAAGTGCCCAGAGCCTGCCTGGCTAATAGGTCTTCCCAGTGCCTCATACACAGCAGATAACTTCCCACTTCTGAGCCACTGAAAGCCAGGGGAGTCCAGGCCTCAGTACGTGTCTGCCCCACCAATCCACAGATGTCCAACCCTTGCCCTCCAGCCCCATGTGGTCAGAGGGGTCCAAGAAGACCTAAGACACCCACAATCCCTGGAGCCCAGGCTGGAAACGACACAGATGACTTCCGACAGTCTGTGCTCTTCTCTGCCCCTCTTCTCCATCCTCATCCTCTCTCTGCCCTCATCTGTGTCCCTGGAACCCAGCTTTTACCCATTGCGTCACCCACACCCCTTTTCCTATGGCTCCAGGAGGGACTAGCAGGAAAGAAAGAGAAGTCAAGGGTCAGTGGCTGCGCCCTCTACACAAGGCCACAGTTGCTCACCACCCTCTCTTTCAGGCTGCGCTGGCTCCTCAGGTCTAGGGTGGCGATGGCTCCTACTGCTGCCAGGGCAGCACAAGGTACGTGACATTCTTCACAGATTTTCCCAGACTTCTAAACGGTCCACTAAACCCTCCTTTAGTTGCACCACTGGAATGAGCCATTGGCTTTTGCCAAGACCTTGACCCACACGTTAGGTAAACAACACCGCTACCCTACACCTCCCCCTCTTTAAAAACACATGTCCCCCTGAACTAAACAGGAAACTGAGAGAAGGCCCCACATAGCTGCAGCCACGAGGCTAAGGACAGGCCTGGCGGAACGGTCCATCAGCAGTCCTGACAGATGAGAAATGTGAAGCTGGCCACGTCCTCATGACCTGTCCGTGGCCACTACCCCAATCCCTTCAGCTTCTGAACCACAGGAAGCCAGAGAAGCTCTCAAAGGATTAGGAGTCTGCCTTGAGGGATGGGACCACACCGGGAAGGAGCAGTATGTGAGGGTGCCGTGACATCAGGAGATGCTGGTGTGCTGGGTGACCAGAGCCCAGCCCCATCCTGGCCTCTGCACCTCTGCCACCTGTCTTTGCCTACCCCGTCCTCTTCCTCAGTCCCAAGTCTTCCCACCCACACCTCAGTCCCAAATTGGGGTCAAGAAGAGCAAAGTCCTTCGATGCCAGCTCCATTCCTCATGACCCCAGAGCAGGAGGGACCTCTGGGAAGTTATTTGCTTTGCCAGGACCATATAAAATTGAGCTGAGGGCCCGATGTCAGTTTCACCAAGTTTCCAGACTGAGTTCCATATGAAAATGCTTCTTTTTTTCTGCCTGTCCCTCAGCTTTCTCTCACCTTCCCACCTCAGGGTTGCATACTGATGCTTGTGGCTTTGTCTTTCTTTCTGACCAGAACCTTTCTGTGCCTCAGTTTCTTCATCTGAAAAGCGGGCATGAGAACACCCACCTGCAGTGGATGGAACATCTAGAGACAGAAACTTCCTTCCGATTCGTCCTTTCTAATTCTTGCTTGCAGAGATAGTTAGAACCACCTTCCCCTGCCTAAGCCCCAGGCCGGGCCACTCCAGTCTCTCCCACACTGGGCACCCTACGGCTTTCCTCCTCTCCACCAGTCCTGGGCAGCTGTGCCCAGGCAATGGAGTCAGGAAGGCTGGGACGGTGGGTCAGGGAGGGTGCTGCATGGAGAACATTCCAGGGGCCCAAACCATTCCAGTGCCTGATGGCGGCTCAGAGCAGCTGGAGATACAAGAGGGATGGGGCTCCTCCAGCCTGGGACACCGGCAGCTCTGCCTCCACCCCCTCAAGTGCTTTTTCTGCCCCCAGGAAAGGGCTGTGGAGAAGGGACCCAGCCTGAGTAAAGGAGGATACACGGGGGCCGTGGACAGCTTGGAGATACAATGCTGCCTACACATGTGAGGCTCTGGGTGTGACCCCAGCACCAGAGAAAGGTAGGGGAAGAAGGGGAGGGGGAAAGGGAGAGAAGGGAGAGGGGAGAAGACAAAAAGACCAAGACAGTGATTGCAGAGAAGGAGACATGCGAGTAGTGGAGAAGAGAAGGAGGAAATAAAGGCCTGAGTCCCCTGTCCAGGCGCTCAAAAGTTAGAATCTCAAACCGTTTCGATTGGCCCACACTTCCCCCTCTGAGCTGCCATGGCATTGCCCAGCTCAGCATGTCTGCCTGGCCTTAAGACGCCCCACCCTCCTTCACCCCCTCGGTGCCCAGGACCCAGATGTCACAGGACACCTGGCATTGAGAGCCCAAGAGGAAGAATCCCCAGAGAGGCTGCCTCTAGACCAGGGTCTTCCTGAGCCAAATCTGTCCACCCCAGATCACCTGGACCGACAGAACTATCCTGGGTGTCCCCTGCCACGCAAGCCACTCCCAATGCCAACGTCGCAACTCGACATGGCAGACTCCTGTGCTCTCTGTCCCACAGGGAGATGGGCTCTGGGGCCACACAGCCAATAAAGAGCCCCTTTATTGGGGACAGACTCCACATGCTGATGGCACAGGCTCTCAGCTGTATCCCTGGCTAACCGCCAGCCTGACAAGCCATCAAACCTCTTGGCAATAAAACTTGGTTCCTACTTTCTTCTCAGCACTGTGGTGACTACTAAACAAGATGATGTGACAATGACCTGCATGGTCTGGCTCCAGTTTGCTATCACTCTATACCACACCTCCCCTTATTCTGGGCTGCAGCCTCCCTGACTTTGCAGTTCCTAGAAGAAGTAGGCCATCATTTCCTACTACAGGGCCTTTGCACATGCCATTCCCCTCTGCTCTTCTCCTATTTGAGTTTCACCAAGTTAGCATAGAATGTGTTCTGTACTGTAAATTCTCATGACACTGAATCACTTCCCTCCCACGCACTGAATGCATAATTCTCAGCAATCCTTTAATTCTGGTTCCTGTTCACGTGCACACTTTTGTCAGATTAGGAACCCTATCTTGAGCTCTTATCATTCTATCCCCAGAGCCTCGCCTGATGCCTGGCACATAACAGTCTTACAAAATATCTACTGAATCAATGAATAAAAGAATGCATGAATATATTTAGCACAGTGACGTGGATGGGGCAGCAGCCTCCAGATTCTTCTTTTCCCTCAACTGAATAATTTGGCCGCTGGTCATCTTTTTTTTTTTTTTTTTTTTTTTTTTTGTCTTTTTGTGACAAGGTCTCACTATGCCATTCAGGCTAGCCTTGAACTTACTTTGTAGCGTAGGCTGGCCTAGAACTCATAGCGATCCTCTTGTCTCAGCCTCCCGAGTACTGGGATTACAAGTGTGCACTACCACACCAGACTCCCACTGGTCATTTTGCCTCACAGGCCTCTTTTTCTGAATTTCTCATTAAGGTACCAGCAGGGAAGTCAGCAAAGAGTGTGCTCCAGTCTGAGCCAGGCTTTGGAGCCTGAGTCAGGAAATACAGCACTGCTCCCAGCCCTCCACCTACCCCCCAGGCAGCAATTCCAACTCCCACACTGGCATCCCAAGGCTCCGAGGCAGGAAAAGCTCACAAAGGGCCACTTCCATAAGAGTTAGGAGACCCACAGCTCCTCATCCTCCCCAACCTTAATACAGCCCTCAGCTCCTGTCTGGGGGGACACCAGCGTGGCTAGGAATCTTCCCCTCAAATTCCGTGGCTCTGGGGCAGATGGGAAGTGGAGGCTTGGGGTCTCACAAGCCAAAACTCATGAGGCGCCCTGGCAGCCGTCAGCTCAGATCGGTCGATACTTGCTCCTCTGTGGCACTGGGACTGAACCCAGGTCCTTCTGTATGCTAGGCAAGTGCTCCACCACCGAGTCACACCCCCAGCCATCAGAACCTGTCAGCGAACCCCGAGACCTTCTTACCTGAGCATTTGAGAGCCCAGCTTGTGCTCGAGGGCTGGGAGCCTCCTGTGTACCCCAGATCTGAAGTCCAGGATCACGGCTGTGGACCCTGATTATCCCAGCCACCCCTTCCCAGCTCCACCGCCTATTGCTGCCAGGAGCCCACGTGAGCCTCCCAGGCCAGCAGCCCTTTGGGTCACCCACTGCCCTGAGCCCTCATGAGACTTCTGTTGGAACTGACTGAGCCACTTTCAGCCAGACGCTGCCCACCCCCACTCACCGGCTGCACCATACAAGAGTTCATCAAATTAGGACTTAGGCCAGGGACCCACAGCCACCTAACTCCTCAAAACTACTTCTCAGAATAATGTGCGCAAGTATCCCGATGTGTGTTTGTCAGGGTGGGTGTGTGGCTTTCTTGAAGCCCTCCAAGGCATCCGCCATCCCAGAAAGACAGACTGCCTACTTCCTGTGCTGGTAGGAAACCAGAAGAGGCTTCCAAAGGGCAAGATGTGATTCTATGGCAGTGGCTCTGAACCACGGGCAGCTACCTCCCCAGGGGACACTGACCACAATGGAGACATTTTCAGTTGTTGCAATTGGGTACTATGAGCGTCTGGCAATGGAAACCAGAGACGCTGCTCAGAACCCTACAGGCCACTCCACAGCAAGGAACTGTGCAGCCCACAGAGTCCCTGCTCTGACAGCCTGGCCTGTCCACCTCTGTGGGTGGCTGCCCACCCGCCAAGCAGGTGCAAATGCTCCTAGAGAGGAAATGGCAGGAGGGGAGCTTTTTGTCAACGAGGTGCCACCAGATTTAGGCCTAGACCCTGGCTGGCCCTGAACTGGTGCCCAGTAGCTACAAGCTCTCCAGGCAGCATTCAGGCAGTGCCAGGGGCTGGGGACAGAAAGGCTGTGTGCCTGGTCACTTGAGACCAGGTAAGAAGAGAGGGCTGTCCCCCAGCCAAACGTGTCAAGCCCTGCATGTGTGCAAAGCCATTCACAAGAGAGCAGGAGTGGCCACACATAGCCCCATGCTTACCTTCTGGAAGCTCGGTCACCTCTTTCCCCTCGTCTTCCTCTGAAGGAAGAGGAGAAGAGAGGCAAGAGGACAGGCAGGAAGAAAGGTCAAGTCACGGAGATGAGAGGAAGAGCCAGCAAGAGAAAGAGAGAGAGATTGGTTATCAGGGAGCATTTCTGGAGAAAGAATTGAATTTGCTGAGAAAGGAGAGGAAAGGGAGGCCAGGGAGATGCCCCTAGAAGGCTGAGGCCCACTCTGCACAGACCCCAGGGGTCCAGGTCACAGCCTGAGACCTTGGCTCTCAGGTCCCTGTCACAGTCCCCGGGGCCAAGTCTTGCAAAGCCCCATCTCAAGCAGCAGTGCTGGTCAGTGAGAGGCAGCCCAGTGCCCTGCTCTCCCCCTGTGGCTCAGTGTCTCTGGCCATGCCAACACCTTGGTGGCAGGCTGTGCCCTGGCCAATGGCTGTGTAGGTCACAAATGCATGCCACTGCCGCCTACCTGGCTGGATGAGTCTTCTGGCTATAAAGGAGAAAAGGTGCAGTTGACCTCAAAAGCCCCAGCCCAGCCCTAAAGCCAGTCTAGGAGCAATTTTCTAGGCTTAGCGGGCTCCAGCTGGCATTAGGTGCCCGTGGTCCCCATGGTCATCTCCTCCACAGGATAGAGAGGAACCGGGAAACGTGAAGAGGAAGTCGGAAGTGTGAGCCAAGGTGGCTGTCAGCTCTGGGGGATATCGTCCTCCTCTCTGGAATTAGGACAGGCTGTGAGGCCCTGGGAGGTGTGGGGGGTGGCATCCCAGGAGCCCCAGAATCTGGCTTGGTCCTCAGCAGCAAGGCTATGCTGCTGCCATCAGGGATGGGAAAAAGGCGAGGATTAAAGGCTACCTGGGGTGGTGAGGGCCTTGGCCAGGCAAGGATACCCTGGCTAAGGGGGCAAAGACCCACGACCCGGCATTCAGTGTTGGCTTCTACTGAGTCATGGGTTTCTCACGAAAGTTTTGAGCGCTCAAAGGCAGAGCAGGAAAACACCCCAAATTCAGGGGTCTGGCCTCTGAGGAGACTGAGAGCAGCGGCTGAAGGGCCAGTCACGGGGGTGCCCAGCTTCTAGCAGAGAGCAGACTGACTCCACAAGGAAACTGAGACCAGGTCTCCAAATCCCGAAGTCCAAGGAGGCAAAAACAGGTAGAAAAGCTACAAACAGATGTGTCACCCCAAACCCTGTGCAGAGCCTCAAAACCTGACTTCAGGGAGGATGCAGATCCCATGACCACCTACTCCATAGGAGGGTCCCACAGAGGCCTCTCAGGGTGCTGTCAATTAGATCCCCTCCCAGCCTATGCCCCCCCGCCACTTTCAGCCCATCACTCACCGCCCGTGGGGTGCAGCAGGATGTCTGCCGGGTTGTGTGGTTTCAGGCCCAGAGCAGACAGGGGGGTCTTGGCCAGCCCCGGAGGGGAGCGCACTGTGTGGAAAGAAAAGGGGAGACAGAGATGGGGAGTAAGGAGGCAGAGCAGGAGGGCTGGACACCACAGAGTAGGGGTGCCTGCTAGCCTGAGCTGGGCAGCCTCAGAACCAGCCCTGAAAAGGCTCCACTGGCCTTCCCTGACTCTGTTTTCCACATTTCAACAGTCTAAAAGACAAAGGAAAGAGTTAGGAAATGATGCCCTTATCCTGGCCCTGTCCCCAACTCTAAGAAAATCATTTCTACCCCCAGGCTCTTGGCTAGAGATCCCTTACTGTACTGTGGCTCACAGTATATATACCGGCTTCTTTCTGCATCTTTCTCTGTGATGTTCTCTCTTGGGCACCCTCCTTTCGCTTTCCCTAACACTCCCCAACACACACACACACACACACACACACACACATACACTCTGAACCATATACGCGGATGAACTGAGAGAAGGCTAAATGAAAACTGACTCTCACAATAATGTCCCTGAAAAGGATGAGGAAAGGAGACTATAGGTGGGAACCCTAAAACTCAGGGTTCCTCGATAATTCTAGCAGGAAGGACCTTCTTGGCTTGGGGCTCTGTACCTCTAAACCTCAGTGCTCCAGAAGAAACCCAAGCAGTCTTGGCCCAACAGCGCCAGCTTCCCAGGCAAAGCTAGGCCCCTCCTGAGTGACCCGGCTGGGTTACGAGTGTCACATAACACATAAGGTCAGAAAGGGCTGCCGGGCTCTTTCTCATCAGCCAAGGATCTGGGCTGAGCTACTGGCGGTATTATGCCCAGTCACAAGATGTCTCAGTGACAGCTGTCACGTCTCACCTCCGAGAACCAGTGAAATGAACTCTGTCTCCTATAGGGGAGATCAGGAACCGGCGGAGGCAGCAGCTCTCCGGGATGCTCCCTGCCTGCCTGACAGTCTCAGTACCCAGGCTGCAGCCCTCAGATGCCCAGGATCCATCCCTCTCTAGCACCCATCCCTTTCCCCCGAAGACCTAAGTGCAACGAGCAGCAACAAAACAGCACAATCTCAACGTAAGTGACAGGCACAAACTGCATACATGCAGGAAGGTATCCCTGTGCACACACAGCAGGGGACATCTCAGAGGTTCCCAAGGGGTGGGTCACCTCTGCATTTCACCCTCTGTCCTTATATGTCCAATGAACAGATGCATCATGGGGGAAATATGTGTGCAAACATAACACCTCCAGGTACTGGGGAAGTCTAGGCCTTTCCACATCCTCTATTGCTTAACACAGTGTCTCACTCACAGACACTTGTCAAGCACTTATGTTTGTAAATGTTTGTCAGATGCCTGGTTCAATGCATGATTATGAAGGAATGAGCCCAGCCCACAGCTCCAGGCCAGGAGTATGCACACACCTGCCCAGCAGGTACAGCAGAAGGGCACAGAGACCCATGAGAGAAGCTGAAGAGAATGAGGACCAGAGAGGCTCGGAAGCTTGCCTGGGTTTCCTCCCCATCTGCCACCAGCACCCCACTGGACCCAGTCCCAGGGAAAGTGGCCCTCATGGGGAAGCAGACAAGTGGGTGGTGCTGAAGCCCAGCAGCCTTCTGCTTCCTGCGAGAAAAATTCCTGGCATTTCTCTGCCTGCCATCCTCTCTCCCCAGCCCTGTGCAGTTATGAAACCTTTGATTTACACTCATCCCCAGGGAATCCTGGATGGCCAAGGGCAGGGAAAGAAAAAAGCAAAACCCAATTTGAGCACAACTCAGATGGCTTCCAGCCCAAGCAGGGGGACATCCCACCCCTGTCGGTTTGGATCCACCAAGGATTGGAAGCAGTTGTGAAGGCAGAAGGTCAAGAAACAACAGGCTACAGAGCCAGCTCCGGAGTCACAGTGCTAAGGCTGCACTCATTCTAGGTCCAACATGGCAGCCTGAGCCTTGTGTGGCTACTGAGAACCTAAAGCTGGTTGATGGGAACGAGGATGTGATGTGACCACCGAATGCACCCCTGGATTCAAGGGGCACCACGTAGCGTGTGTTTTGTATTAATAAAACATTAATGTCTCAGTATTTTAGGCTGCACCAGTGGCTAAAAAAGAAAAAGATGGTAAAATACCTCTATCTGTATATTGTTTACCCACTGAAATGATAATATTTTGGAGATAATAAAGATGTTATTAAAGTCAATTTCATCCGTTTCCTATCATGTCTTTCAGGGCAGCTACTAAGAATTTTAATTACAAAGGTGCTCATATTTTGTTTCCATTAGGCAGCCAGAGCCACGGCTTCCAGAAGCTACTGAGCCGTCATACCTTTGGCCTCCTGCGTGCCCGAGATGGCAGCCAGCACAAGTTCTGCTGGCACATGAGTCAAGCACAATCGTCACATTCCACGATGGACAGGGCAGACGATCCCCAGCTCAGTCTGCCTTCCCCACGGAGAAGCCAGGCCCAGCCGCCCCAAACCCTGAGCAACCAGTCTTCACTCAGCCACCCCTAAACTGAACCCTGAGCAACCAGTCTTCACTCCTTTGGCACCCAGGGTGTCTCACGGTGGGGGGGGGGGGACGGCCACGTCTCACAGGCTCTTCCTCTGCTTCTCTTATAAAGAGAAACACTGCCTCATTCTTGGGCTCATTCGAGTCTTCTCTTTGGGCTGCCCTTTGGGGAGTGTGGGGATGCCCCTGCCTGAGGGACCTCTTTCTCTCCCTGGAGAAAGCTACACAGGTCATCTAAAATGGAAAGTGTTATCTTGATGCAAATAGGAATGGGGGTCAGAAACAACGCCAAGGTGAAGTCCCAGAGAGCCCGTGTTAGGATGGGAGAACTTTTGAGTGCAGAATATAAAAAAGACTTAAACAATTAAGCAAACCCTATACTATGTAAGCACAGGGCCCCATAGTCAATCACTTTGGATCCTGCCTCAGTGCTGGCTCTGCCTCAGTCACTCTGGGGCTGCCTCAACGGTAGCTGTGAGAGTGGACAAGGAGGAAGACAGCACAATGGAAGAAAAGCAGCTGAAGTGGGGCCGGCAAATACTAGTCCTGCCCAGCTCTGCTGGTGCACTCCTCTCAACCCCCCTACCCCCCCCACTACACTGGCCAAGGTGAAGATGAGAGGCTGGAGATGGAAGCATGGAGAAGACAGGCTCAGCAGGAAGTTCTTACCCCCAGTGGGTGGCGGGCTGGTCGGGGAGCTTCCCTCCATCTCCTCGAAGGCCTCCTTGTAGCTGTGCAGATGGGGCTGTAGGAGAACAAAGGGGAGGAAAAGCAGGAGTCCTGAGAAGGCAGGATTGCCCTTCAGATGACCTTGGGCATGAGAACAGCCAGTTAAGCAGGGACAAGTTGCCTCCTCAGCTTGATCTCTGCCACTGCTCAGGTGAGACCGAAAGTCAAAGGGAGAAGCTGGCCAGGCACAGCTCCAACGTCCTGTCACTGAGAGTGGGGGAGTGGCTGTTTGCAAGGCTGTGGTCAAGCATAGGCAGAATCAGGAGCACCTGACTTGGAAATAATTCCAAACAGGGCTATAGCGAAGGGACTGGAGGTGGTGGACTTGTATCCTAGCAGAAGGCAAGTAAGAAAGGGGTGTGAAGGCCTCCGACGTCCAGGGTGACTCTACAGCTGGGTATTATAGGATGGCACAAACATCCTAGTGGGGCCCATGGACCATCTGCATCAGACTCTCCCGGGCTACACATTTAAAATGCAGACTCTTCGTTCCCTTCCCAGATCTTCTATGCTGAAAGCTCTGGAGGTGGATTTAGGAATCTACAGTATGAATACACTCTGCAGTGGTTCTGCATACTGAAGTTGGAGACCCACTGCTTCAGACTACTGCAACACCCCTGAAATACGAACACTTTGGCATGAAAATTAAATCCCCCAAGAAAACTTTCTGGGAAGGACTTAAACATTTTTATCAGTCTATTTGACCTGATTTGTGTTTTCAAGATTGAGGTCAACTATGGCATCCTCAGAATCCTTACCACACAATTAAGGGATTCTAGGAATAGGGAAGGGAACTTCCATTTCAGCACTAACATAAGAAGAGAGAACAGAAAAGCTACTGGAGGAAAGAAATGGGCTCTACATGCCATGTACCAGAGAAGAGACATGGGATGAGGTCTGCAAGGAGGGAAATACACCATGTTTACTGTAAGGTCCATGCCAAGCTGATTGTCAGCTTCCTGGACACTGCTCAAGCACTCACCTCTTTGGGCCGCCCTCCAGGATTGAGGGCGATGGTAAGAGCCAGCTCTGGGGAGACACTCTGGACCGGGGAGCGAACCCCAGGGCTACGGGGCGACGTGGCTTCGGGAGATTGGTTCTCATACTGTCCATCGCTGGCTGCTCTCCTCCGGAGTGGGGCTGGGGGCTCAGCGGGCTGCCTCTCCCGAGCCTGCACCCCTGAAGGAATGGTCGGGCATGGAGAGTAATGAACATATTATTTGAGAAATGATAGTCACGTCTAATTCCCCAGAGAAGGCAGCACCACCTAGCATAGGGGCCGAGCCAAAATGGGCTGCCTCCTCTCAGCACCTCCCTCAGCCTTCTTGGGCCCAACTCTGCTTATAGTCTAGGCTTTCTCTGCAGGGTTGAGGATCTGCTTGCATTGGGCTCAGTCCTTACTAGATTCTCCACTCCACGCAGCACTGGGTCCAAGAGGACAAAGGATTGATAGAAAAAACAGATGTCAGCTCCTTCCAGCCCCTGGAGGCAAAGGGCCAGAGCTTCCAGACAAGGGAGGGGAGATGGAGGGAAGACAGGGTCTCCAAGGCAACTACGTCAACCAACAAGCAACACCAAACCCAGGGGGAAGAGCTGTTGGAAAGGGCTAAATTGCATCATCTTGCAAATGGTGCTCCCAAGGAGAAATTTAAAAATGACTCAGCCTTGCTTTGGAGCTCTCAGTCACAACTTCCCCCAGGAATACTTCTGACTCTCCCTGGGGTTCCCCACCTTTATTCCACACACCCCCAAAACCTCTTACCACCTTCCCTTACATTGGTCCCCTTGCTACTCCCATCTACTTCCAAAGATGGTAGAGACCCCCACTCTGCCATGCTGGTGGAGGGAGGCAGTGGGAAGTCGTGTGCTCCATCTGAGTCTGCACCTCCCATCCCAGTTCCATTCCGTGGGCTGGGCATGCTGCTAACCTCACCCTGCTTCCTCCCACTCCCTCCTCCCACGGCTGGGCTGGAGGCATGGAATCCATTGCCTCACTCAGCTGGCTCCCAGAATCCTAGAAAAACTACTTCCCAGGTCCCAGGGGCCAAGACCTAGCCCCAGACCTAGCCCAAAGGGTGTGCTCCCAGACCCAGTTATCTTCCAGGAGATTTTCTGCTCTGTCTTTACCACCATTAATTAGGGTTAATCAAAGGTCCTAGGTTGCACAGTCCTGGGACCCTGGACACTTGTCCCACAGCATGTATGGGAGTATGTGTGCATGCCTGTGCGCGTGCACACCCATACACAGCTGGCACCTAAAAATGTGCCTGTGCGACCAAGCCAAATTCACCCCCATGCACACTGAATCTGCTTCTATCTACAGTGGGATATGCAGGCTGCAGGGCCCCCCAGCCTGGTACAACCACAATCGCCACTATGACCAGTAGCTGCTGGGAAGCCTTCCTGCCTGTCTCGAAAAGCACAGCAGGCCACTGGCCACCAAGTCCAAGGGCAGCTGCACCCCCACGCCAGCCAAGAGACATGCACTCATTCACGCATTCCTGCAATGGGAGTTCTGAAGGGCCCTCACAGAGCAGCAGGCATGGTGCAGCACATTAAATGCAGAAGGTGCCCAAAGGCATCTGGAATCAATGCTTTGAACTGTTCCTGAGAAGCAGCCGTGCCTGCCAGCTCTGCTCAAACTGCTCAGCTTAAAGCAAGCTGCTCCGTAACCTCAGAGTGCCCTTATTTCCAGAAAGAAAAGTAGGGATCCAATCAGTTCCACCCAGCGGCTGCTGTGAGCATGCCCTGGAGGAAGGAGGCTGAATTTGGAAGGGTGCTGCCAGGCTGCAGTGCTCCCCAGTTCCAGGCTCCCGGGCCTTGGAAGAGTGGAGTCACTAGGACACAGCCCTTGGTGTCAGCCCAGCTTTTTCCTCTACCCAGTCCTGCCCCACTCAGGCTCCTAGGCAGTGTGGCCCAGAGCCCCTGTGGGGCTTGTTACTGGCAAAAAGATTAGAAAGAAACAGATGTAGCCATTGATTTTCTACTAATACCACGACAAAGGAGGTCCATTTGAGAAGGGCTCCTGGGGCTTGGAAGCCAGTTCAGCCCCAAGGTTAAAGGAAATGCACTGGGCTGGTCTCAGTTCCGGGATCACCCACCCAGCAGCTTCTTTCTGGCAGGTCCCTCTGCAAGGGATGGCTTTCCATGATGAGGGATCTGACGTTTGCCCTTGAAAAACAGACCTGCCTGCAGCGGTGGCACTCCATCTCTTAGAGTGAAAGAGAACACCCTCCTGGACCTGCCCAGAGCAGTATCCATGTCCAGAGACCACAGACGCTTCCAGTAGCTCAGAAAGGACGCTGCACTAGGTGGCTGACTTGAGACCCTGCACAAGGCACTAGCACCTTCCTGGTCACTGTCCCCACCGCCACCAGCTCAGCATGTGGGAATGCATCCTACCCAGAGGCAGGGAGTGAATGGAGTGACCTCCAAAGAGCCATGAAACTGCAGGGCAGAGCCTCCCCTTTCAGCAAGGGGAAGACCCCACATTCCACTCCCACAGGGATGACCTCACCCCCTACAGAGTGCCCCGTGGCACCCGTGGCCCATTAGGACCGCTGACATTCTTTGAACACAGTGTCCCACTGTTGTCCCCCTTGGCAAGCCCAGAGCTGCCCCAACTGCATGGACAGCCATGTTCTTTCCCTCTTGTCTCTCTCTCTAGGAGAGGAACTGGGCATGGTGAAGGCCAGAGAAGAGAGCCCATTGTTCCTCAGCCAAGCTAGGACGTCTGGACCCAAGCTGACAGCCATCGCAGGGAGAGAACACCCCCTCTCACGTCCCATAGAGTGACCGATAATAAGACAGTCTGCTCCCTGCTGTCACCCTCTCCCCTTTCAGTCTTCTGGCCTCTTCTCCCCAGGCAGGTGTCCACATACATGCTTGCTTGTGGGCACACACACACACACACAATCCTGGAAGCTGAAGCCCTAACACCTGTCACTCTGTGTACTGTAGCAAAACACTACCGCCCTTGCTGGAGTCACAGGGACAAACACCTTGCGACGGCTTCATCACAGCCACCCCCGCACCCCCACTGGCCACCTCCACCCCCCACAGACCCAGCTCTTCTTTCCAGCCTTCCGATTTCCAAAAGACTGGATTCCTCAGCTCCAGGCGGCAGGGCCAGGCGTTGGACTGCGTGCCTCCGGAAGCCAGGGGTCCAGGAGGAAGGCCACCTGCTGGGCCAGGGCACTAGGAAGCCACACGGCGGGCAATCACACCAGCAGCCCCAGGGCAAGCCATGCCAGCTCCCCTCGGATAGGGCACCACCCCAGAACCTGCCTGAACCCTAGGCCCAGCTGAACACTGCACTCCTCACCACTCGGCCAAGTAAAGGACAGAGAGGGAGGAGCGGAGGAGGAAGGCGCAGTCTGCTAGAGCCATCTCCCCATCCCCACAGGCTGGGAGGAGGGTCCACATGGCACCAGGTGCTGACACCCGGAGTCAATGGTTCCCACCCACCTGCAGCTCCTTTCTGGAATAGGGGAGCTTGGGGGGGGGGGCTAAGCACACTGTCTCTCCTGACAGCAGCCTCAGGCTTGGAAGAGCAGGGACTGGATGAGGGGACTTCCTCCTCAGAGCTAAGACCTCCAGGCCTGCATGTCCAAGAGACTGGGGGTAGCCATTAGTGGACAACATCACCCTGATATAAAACAGAACAGCCCTGATGCAGGGGCCACCACACCCGGACTATGCACGCCATGGGCAACACTCACTGTAGGCCTGTCATTGCCCCAGTTTTAAAACTGGGGAACAGCTGTGCCTAGGGAAGAGGCTTGCCCAGGGTCACAGAGGTTAGCACTGGCAGGGTCAGGACCACAGCTTAGACTCCTGACTCCTGGCTATGGGTCCTAGGAACAGAGATTGGTGGAGGGGTCAGATGAGAAACTTTGTCCCCAGAGTGTGCCATGCTCCCGAGTGGACAAGGAAGCAGACATGGGCCACCACCCCTGGTCTTATGCCTGGTAGCTGAGGCGAAGCATAGCCCGGCTCCTGCTGAGACCTGGCCCCGCAGCACTGACTTTGCCTGAGGTAGCAGAGTGCTGGGCTGAGGTAGCAGAGAGCCCTCACCGTTTCCCTCATTGCAAAGGCCCACATCTCCGCGGGGCCCTGAAAGTTTGTCCGGTTACTTCAGACCCTGCTGCCAGCAGACAAGGCCAAAGCTAAAAGCATCGGGCCTGCGTCCATGCAGAGTGGAGCTTTGGCTCATGCAGCGGGGGGTGGGGGCAACCGGGAAGAGGACAATGCGGGTAAGGAGCGGGCAGTGAGAAAAGGAGAGAGACAGAATGAGAAGGAGGTGGAGAGAGGATGATCATGGGAAGGGAGAAGAGATGGGAAACAGGGAAACAGGAGAAGAAGGCAGGCAGGCAAAGGCTCGGAAGGAATGGCACCCAAAGGAGAGGAAGAGGGAGAAGCTGGGAGCCACACCGGGGGCTGAAGAGCTACCAGGGAGAGGGGGAAAGACAAGGAACCAACCAGAGAGGGAGGCAGAGCGGAGCCGGTGGAGAGGAGGGGCCCAGAAGCTGCCGCTCAGCCCCAGGCCCTGCAGTCTGGCATTGTACGCTGCCCACCCACCCCAGGGGAGCCGGCAGGGAGGAGAAGCAGGCGGACAGGGAAGACATGAGCAAGGAAAGCCCCCACCAATGGCACAGAGGCACATGGACACAAGGCACAAGGAGAATGCAGGGGACATGGCATTCAACAAGACAAACAAAACAAAAACAGAGAGAAAATAAAGATTAGTTGGGTGTTCTGGGGCTGGGATCTGGCGCACGCTGGAGGGAGGGGAAGGGAACAGACAGAGAAAGAGGGCAGGGCTTGATCTCCTCCTCCACAGGGCAGGTAGATGTCCTGCTGGCCAGTAGGACACTTTGTCCCTCTAGTTTCTAACCTTGGGACAGAGGAGAAAGGTGCCAGCCTGGGGCCAGGAGACTTCAGTCCTGTTACCTGCTGGCTCACAGGCTCCTCGGCCCACATGATCTATCCAGGTCCTCCCCTTCTGTCATGGTCACCTGTCTCTTTCTGAATCCAGAGTGACACCACCAGCCTCAGCCCAAGGGTCCCACGCGCTCCTGTCCCAGCATCCCACAGCCCTTTGATCTTCGGTCACACCAACCCGAGTGATCTTCTACCCTGGGAAGTGTCTGCTCCTGCCCAAAGCTGCTGGGCACCACCAAAGAAGCCCTTAAAATGAATCTGCCTGTATGCACTGGAAAGACCTGTGGTGCCATCCTTTGCCCACCTTTCCGGCTCCCTGTCCCTCTTGGTGACACAGGGGCCATGCAAGTGGCCAGCACCACCCCAGCCTGGCTCCTCTAATCCATAAGGGCTGCGTCCCACTTTCTTGGCTGGTTCCCCCACCTGTCTCCGGCATCAAGGTGTGCAAGGCCCCACCCTCAGTCCTCAGGATCCTCTCTGCCTATACTTCCGCTGGGTGAAATCTGTGACAACTCCCACCATGTTGGACCTCTCTAAGCTCTGTGGCCTCCTGCAATTCCTGACTCTTACAGCCTGGCCTTCTCAGATCTTTTGTGGACATCTCACACCCCAACACCCTTTCATATTCCCCTTCCCAGATCCTTACCCTTCTCAATAAAGAGTGCCTATTATTTAGTGGTTCAGACCAAGAGCCTCCAAGTTGTCCTTGTCTCGTCTATCTATAAATCTTGTTGGCAGCCACTCCAAAATATGTCCACAAGCTGAGCACTTCCTCCCATCTCCTGGCTTCCACCCTGATCAATAGCTGCAGCCTCCTAACTGTCTCTCTCCTGCCATCCTGGCTGCGCTGGTCCTTTTAGAACAAGCCAGATAACGTCACTTCGTGGAGCAAATTCTTTCTAGCATTTCTGGGGCCAAGTGTAAGCTGGCCCCCTTCCCGTTACCTCTCGGACATTAAATTGCTCACTGCCCCAGCCACACCAGGCATACTCCTGTCTCAGAGCCTTTGCACAGGCTGCTCCCTACGGTTCATTTCCTCATCAAGCAATAAGCTTCCCTGACTGTCCCATGCTCACCTGCCTTCTACTCTTCACTAGTACATCACTGCTTTATCTCTACGGCACTTATCAGACGTCTAAAAGAGCAAACATCTATGCGTTTATTTGCTTAGTGTCCAAGTCCACAAGAGCACAGGATTTATCTGCCATCAGTTACCACTTTCCCAGAGCCTAGACTAGCAAGTAGCATATATTAAAGCTCATACTGAATGAGCAGATGGGCCATGGACTTAATACCATATACATAATAAAATGTAAAATAGCAGGTTTTCAGTTCATGTTCCCTAAGCCTGACTGTGATATCGCCGTCTTTATCCACCATTTATAGCTTCATAAAGAGGCATCTCAGCTCCCGTCTGTGCCTGAGTAAGCTAGGGCTCCCAAGCCTATCTCCTCTAACCTCCTTAGGGCCTATTCTGTCCATTTCTTTCATTCTCTTCTTTTCCTGCTATTTCCTCTTCCATCTTCAACTTTCTCCCTTCTTGCTCTCTACCGAAAAACATTCATATGACTCCTATCTGTGAAGTTCCCAATGTCCTGCTACCCTCTTTAACTACCATTCTCTCCCTTTAATCCTAAAACCACTCCAGAGTGTAGTTGGATGTCGTCTTCACTCCCTCTCCACTCACTGCTCAGCCCCTTATGGTCTGGTTTCTGTCACCAGCACTCAACTAAAATGATCCTTTGAAAATCACCAGGCCCATGGCCAGCGCAAGGGACTCTCTCCTCCTCCTCTCCTTCTCTTTATCGCTTCAGACTGACATTGCTAACTTCCCACTCCTCCTCCTTGAAACCCTTCGCTATCTTACTTTGTGATGACGCATAGTCCTGGTCTCCTGTCACCACCCTGAGTGTTTATTTTGAGATCCTCTTTGCAGCCTCCATTCCCCTCATGACTATGCTACCCTAAGTTCTCTTGTCTCCATGCTTCTGACATAAAGAGCTCATCTGTGCCTAGAGCTTTAACCTCCACCTTTAATCTTTCCTGAGAAAGATTCTAAAATCTCTAACTGTTCCCACTCTTCAAGCGCTAATTCTACACGTCCATACCTGGAGGTGCTGCTGTCACCTCAGACTCAATGCAGACCTAACACTGTAGCTCCACCTTACACCATGCCAGCTCTTCCGCCTAATGCCTGCATGCTGATGGAACCTCTGCCCTTCAATTTTCGGGGCCTTGGAATCATAGTCCATGTCTGCCTGCACCTTACCCACAACAACCAATTGATTTTTGATCACCTTGGTCTCCCCCTCCCCCACCAGATCCATGGCATCATCTCTTCTCCAGACCCATAGTCAGGACCCTCAGGAGTCCTCGTCAGCAAGGTTACCTAATGAGGTCCTAGCATGTCCCAGTCCAGTGTCTCTTCCACGTTACATCTTTACTGCACAGATCCACCAGATTCATCTTCCACGCTACAGCTTTTATCAGAACACAGTCTCCTGACTAAACCATGGTAATGACTTGCTACATGGTGCTAGGTGAAAGCGCAGCTCCTTAGTCTGGTATTCAAAACTATTCTGAGACGATACCCTGGTTGCCTTCTATGAGTCTTCCTTTCACAATCTATAATGCTTTTCACCCACTCACTGTGCTTCAAACATTTTCTATTCTCTCCTAGCCTCACTGTGACCTCTTTCTGTTTAGCAGCCTCACTCATTTTCAAAATCCTATCTATCTTGCAAGGCTCAGTTTATACCTACATTTCACAGGGTTTCAAACCACTTGAAACAACAGTGGCCTCCTCTCTTCTATCCCACAGAACTTTCTCCATACTTCTCTTGTTACAAATGACTTCATCTTAAAGTTCCGGTCCCCAACTACCACCAACTAAATTCTAGACTCCTCAAGGATAAGATCCACATTTAATTTCCAAGATACACTGAAATCTCTACCTCTAGAGACACCCAATATCAATCTAATCACAGAATCTGAGACACAGGATACCTCAGTTGGACCCTCCAACTTTGACTCATTGCTTTTTCTTGTCTTATTGCTATGGCTGGGCCATCTGATACAATGTTAAATGATAGTTGTGATACAGGCATCCTTAATCTGTCTCTTGGCTGTAACAGAAATGCCTGCAATGTTTCATGGGAAAATTGATGTGCACTATAGATTTCTAATATATACTCTTTCTGGTTAAGAAAACAGCCTCTAAATGCTCTGAAATTTAAGTTGAAATAAGACATGAGGGGTGGTTGGACCAAAGTGGAATGAACCAGGGACATGGTAGTGACATATGAAGAACAGTTGACAAGAAAAAAGACTTGATGGGGAAAAGCTAAGAGAAATCAGAACAAGTTTGTGGCCATAAAGTGACTTTCTCTCACACCTGAGCTTCTCAGGCTACTCTTACTGAAGCTTATGTTTCAGCTTCTTCATTGCTGGACTAGAATGTCATTATTCTTCAAGCCACCTCCTCAACTCTGGAATTACATTTCTAGGGAATTTGGGTGGCCCCATTCTTTTCTCTTCAATAAAACTAGGAGGAAAGAGGTTTCTGCTGACAAAGCAGCCAGGGAGGTATCTTTATGTCAGATCCCAGATGTGGCAGAAAGCAGAAGTCCAAGCCCCATCTGGACCACCCCTGGTACATTTCACCCCCAGGGTTACACAGATGTGCATCTTGTTTACATGCTCAGGTAAAGCAATAGGGTCATGAGGCCCGGACCAGCTCTTCAGGGAGGGGAAGCCATGGCTGCCAAGCTCCATGGTGGAAAGACTTCCATTGGGGCCAACTGCAAACTACCCCTGCCACCACACCCAGTCCTGGCTCCAACCCCAAAGCCAGCTGGCTGGTTCCAAGCTGCTACCCCAAAGCCAAGGTCCATCCCCAGGAGGGCGTCTCCCTGCCTCCCTGCAGCTGGCATGGTGACTCAGCTTCCCCTAAATTTAGGAAGGGTGGAGGGCAGAGCCAGCTGCTTAGGCTTCTCTTCTTCCCCAAGTGCCTGCTGCCACCCTGGCAGCTGAAGGCTGGGCATGGAGCCCACCTGATCCCACAGTTCTGCCTGCACTTCACCTCCCGGTACAATTAGACCTTGCTGCTTTGGGCTTATTTCTCCCTCATAGGTTCCTCGGCTTCCCCACACTTTCTTCCCTGCAGATCTCTCTAGATTTGCTCTGATAGGAAGAGAGCTTTGTTTCCTACACAGAGCTAGTTCTAAGTTAAGAGTTATCTGGCTGGGTGACTGAGCCAAAAAGCCTCATCAGTCGAACACTTAAAGCCCAAGGGCTTTAGAAACCCTCTCAGCCTGTGTTATAGTCTTGGAATGGGTCCAAGAGGGAAACTGAGTCCACAGAGCCTCCCACCAATCTTCTACACTCCTGCCCCAAGGACTGCAGGCTGAGGAGAAGGGCAGGCAGTTTCAGGGTCTCCTTTGTGCCTAGAAAAATCTACTCCAGCCCCAAAGTCATGCCCCCAGGAAGTTTTCTGATTGCCTTCGGAAGTATTCCCTGCTTTCCAACTCTGTCCCACTTCTGAGCCTCAGTCTCACTCCCGTCAGAGCTCTCTGTTATTCTCTGTCTCCACACCCACCCACTAGCCACACTGTAAACTCCAAAAGGCGAGAACAGATCATCTGTGAATCTCAGAACCCAGCTCAGTGTATAATAGGCCCCAGGCAGAGCAGCACCTGCCACAGGATCATCTCTAGGCCCAGAAAGACTACCAAGACTGAAGAGGGAAGGGGCAGAGGGACTAAACAGGACAAGCTGCCATCCGATGGTCCCCAAGGCTCTTACCTGCCACCCGATGGGCCACCAGCCCTTCCAGGTTCAACGGCTCCTCTTCTGGAGTCCGGGAAGGATCCGAAATCACTTCCTTTGGTGGGAGCTGAGGCTGAGTGGTGAGGCCAGGGAGAGAGGCCGGGGGCTGCTGAGGCCCTGGAGGGGCATGGGCAGTTGGGAGGAAGGCAGATGAGGAAGAGGAGGCTGGGCTTTTGGGACGGAAATCTTGGTTGGGCCCAGTGGCACATGGCTGATAATCATAAGGTGAGTAAGACCTGCCAGTGGGGACGGGCTCAGGGGTGCCTAAGGATCGCCCGCTGGGGATGTAGCCAGACCTGGACTGGGTCAGTGGGTGGGACTGGTGGGAAGAGCCTGTGGGGGGTTGAGAGGAGAGCGGGGAAGCTCCTGGCCAAGCCCCTGGGACACTCTGGGACTTGTGCAGTGGGGTACCGGCCGAGGTTGGCTCCAGGTCCAGCATGAGCATGTTGAGGGCTTCAATGGACTGCTCAATCTCCTGCTGGGAGGCCGCTCTTGGGAACTCCGGGAGAGCAGGGATGGGGAGCTCTGACAGTGGCTGGGGACTGGGCCTGCTGCTTGCCAGATTCTCCAATTGGGCTCTTTCCTGCTGCCGCAGAGGTGGGCGAGGCTGCTGTTGCTGCCATGAATTTAGCCCTCTCTGTACAGCCTCCCGACTGCTGCCCCCACGGGCTGGAGCCAGGGGCAGCTGGGGTTCAGCATCCGGAAAGGACTGAGAGCGGAACAAGCCGCTGGGGTCATGGCTATAGTGGGAGGTGGTCGCTGGCTGCAGCCAGGCTGGGAGGGGCCCCCCACGCTGGTAGCCCGATAAACCTTCCTGCGCAGAGTAGGAGGGCCGCAAAGGGACCACATGGCTGGCCTGGGCAAGCCCTGCCCTGCTGGCAGACTCGTAGGGGTAGCCCCCGCCATTGACCAGAGGTTCCACTGGGTAGGACTTGTCCAAGCCATTGGCCAGTGGGGACAGAGCCTCTGGGTAGTTCCCCTCACTGGTGTTGGTGACCCCATCCAGGGAGGACAGGGTGCCCATGCTGCCCGCGCTGTGACCGTCTTGGTTGGGCAACTCATCGTCCAGGATGTCTGTCTCCCGCTCAGATGCCAAGGCCCTGCCATTGACGTGAACCTGGGCTGGGACAACGTGGCGGCCAGAGGAGGGCATGGCTGAGCCTCCCGCTGGGCGGGACCTGAGGTGCTGAGCATGGTACATGGCACCTTGCTTCTCTCGCTCCAAACCGAAGCCACTCAGCAGGCGATCCAGCTCCCGCTTCTCCTCAGGGCTCAAGGAAGCAGGGGCACCAGAGGCCCCGGGGGCAGGCTCATCTGTCTTGTCGGTCTTGGTGGAGGCTGTGGAGTTGCCTGAGTCACTGCTCACGGACAGCGTGTGCTCCACGTGATTGGGGGTGGCCGACAGGGCCGGACGTGCTGCATTGATGGCCCCAGTGCTGCCATTCAGGGAGTCCTTCTTCTTCACCTTGGCATACAGGCTCCCATCCAGGGGCCCCTGGGTGTGTCCCACAACCTCTGCAAGGACAGAGAAAAGGAAGCAGCAGGCTTCAGTGGAGGCAGGAATATTGGCTATTATCCCATGAAAAAGAGCTAAAAGCACCTTCCCTGGATCCCTAAACCTGCTCCTGCCACGGCAAGGAGAGGCAAAGGGAAAGAACAGAGAACACCTGCCCGGGCTTTCAGGCACAGCTCTCACTGACACCCAACTTTGTTCCAGCGTACGGTGACAGGTTAGTATCAGGGAGCCATAATTGTTGCCATGATGAATATCATTAACTCCTGAAAGCTTATATGCAAAGCATAATTGGCCCTTTCCACAGCTCCATCTCAATTCCCAGAACTCCTGCTCTAGGCTTGAAGCAGAGCGCAAGGCTTTGCCTTAAGTGCACGTGGAAGTGTAAGCATGAAGACCCAGCCCTTCTCAGAGGCTGACTTTTGTGCAAGAAAATGGGAGAAAGAGCCTAGGTGTGGTAGGTGTATAGAGAGGGGTCCGCCATGCCCAACGAGCAGGGGCAGGCTGAAGGCAGAGCTGGGACTTGGTAAGACAGACTTGTCCTCCAGCTTCCACAGCCAAATCCCGTTCCATGCAAAGAATTTGCTAGAACAGTTCAGACAGAAAGTGCCATTCATCTGCCCACTTTGCATTTCCAGAAGTCTCTCCCAGTTGCCTCCAGGACTGTCCCCTCCTTATGGACCTTGCCCCCCAACCGAAAAGGTCATCTCACCCCCTCCAAGCTTCCAGGGAAGGAGAACCAGTCAAGGGAAAGGGACTCAGGCAGGATTGCATCAGGGCCCCCAAAAGAAGCATCCAGACCCCTCCAAGGACCCCTGAAGTACTGGGCCAAGAGAGTCCAGCATAGCCTGCGATCCTCGTGCCAGAGGGGACCAAGCAGGGTGCTGGGGCAGGGGCTCAGAGACCAGGGCAGTGGGGGAGGCAACACTTTCTCTGAAAGGAAAAAGTGAGTGCTGGGTGGCTGGGGGCCAGAGGGCTGACTCAGGGACAAGAACTTCCCCTCCCGGAGGAGCTCTGTGCCTTCACACCCTGTACAGTCAACAGCCCAGCCTCCCACCCAACACACACACACACACACACACACACACCTCAGCACCTCCTCTCCTCTCCTCTCCTCTCACTCCAATCCAGGCTCCCTAGTTGGCAGAAAAAAAGAAAAAGAAAAAGAAAAAGCCCCAGCTCCAGAAAGATACCAGCAGTAACACACAGAACCAGACAGGAAGACAGCCAGAGACCATGCCAACCAGGAACCACCCAAATCAAACACACTCAGACGGTGCTCAATGGGTGCCCACACGACACCAATGAGAGAGCACAGGCACACATATTCATGTGCAAACACCAGTAACTGCTACTGTGAGTACAAACCTCAACACAGGCACTGCACACATGTGATTTCTAGCCCTTGGAGGCAAGTGGAATTGTGCCCACCACTGAGCTGGAAAAATAAGGCTCTTGGAGCCAAAACAATCCACTCGTAAATACATGGTACCTGGGAAAACTGGGCCTTAAAATCAGAACTAAATTACTTCAAAGACCATGAAATTTATATTATCTGTACTTCTCTCCTAACACACACGCATAAACACATAAAAGGCAATAATACTCCAAAATAAATATTTAAATTTAAAGCCACAAATATTTCAGAAAATGTGAATGTTTCTGCTGTGCCCAAGGATCAACCCTCAGGCCAGAAGCAATAGCCGCTAAAAATAAACCCTCCTACAGAAGTCCACAGCCAAAAACAAGTGATCAGACAACCACAAAATAAGAACGTCTTGATCAACACACATACACACACACACACACACACACCACAAGGCAGCCAAGTGTGACATCACCCGAGGGCCAACACAGAGATGCCCAACCAGGGACATGTATCCCACTACACACACCATTGGGGCTGGTTATCTCGCCCATGCACTGTGGTAGGTACATGCCATGGGGGCTGGATACCCAGCCTATGCACAACGGAACCATCTCTGTGTCCCCAGTTTTCTCAGAAGCTTCAGGACCTCAGCCAGTAACCAGCCCCAAGTGACATGCGGCCAGAGTTATGAGGCAGCCCAAGCTCACAGGGCTGGGGGCTGGGCTGAACTGGAGTTTGGCTGAGATGCCTTCTGTATCTCCACCAACCTGCCCCACACATAGATTCCTAAAAGCAGCCAAGATGCAAGTCCAGGCACAGCTGCCTATCCCCACCCCCTGTCATCATTTCCAAAGGGGTCCAAGCTGCAAAATAATAGAGAAGCTGTCCTCCATGTCCTGTCCTTACAGCACTGGGCTCCCTGCTGCACCAAAAGGAAAAGACCCTTGCTGGTTGTTGCCAGCGAGGAAAAGTGCCATGGACAAGAAGCTGTCATCCACCTGGATTTCTGGGGCTGCCGCCCAGAGAATGGAGCCTCTCTCAGACCAGAAGAGCTGGCTTTCCTTCTCACTGGGTCTGGAAGGCTGCAGACCCTTTGGCAGGCTACACCACGAGATGCCAGTGTGTTCCCCCAGCCAGAACTGCCCTCTACCCTCTCTGCATGCCAAAGTGGCTGTGCACAGTGGCTTCACACATTGACAGGGAGACCATGGCAGCCCCTGGGTGTGAACCCCATCTGAGAACATCCAGGCCCTTCAGCGTCTACCTGGGGCTCATAAAGGACCTTCCGGGCAAGACAGGTTAGACTGCGGCCCTGAGGCAGATGGGAGAACTCGCACTGATTCCCACTACCTGACATCTGGGCCTTTCCTTGCCCCTTCTGGCCAGACCTCACTCTTCATCGATTTTGCAAACATCAATATAAAATGTGTTTCGCCATATAATTTATTCCCATACGGGCTCCTGTTTGTAGCAGTATCAGGAACAATAACTGCCAAGACACTAAGGCCTGGTAAGAAAATCAAAGATATGTAAATTGTTTAATTAAATCCTGTTTGCTAAAGACAAATGAAATCCCTCTTGCTGTCCTCAAAGAGGCCAAGTGCTCAGGGCCAGCCACAAGGAGCACAGGTTCCAGGCCACTCTGCACCCTGGTTGAGTTGTCCTCCCTTTTGTATCAAGGGCAGAATCAAGGACACTCAGGTCTGTCTGGCCCTCAGGAAGGCTCTGGTGAATCCCGGTATCTCCGTCTCTTACGCAGATGAAGGTAAGCATCCCAAGCACCCCATCTCCCAGTACACACAGCCTTGTCACTCCCTCCTCCCCAACCAGCAAGGCCACATTAAGAGCTATTTACCCAGACCACAAGAAGCCGGAATATAATGTTGGTTTCAATCTATCAACACAGGAAGGACAAACAAGAGAAGCGAACAGAAAGAAGAAGGAAGTGAAATTCGGTGTGGGAGATGAGAATGGAGGCGTTACAGGTGCTGGGGAGAGATCGCTTCACAGCTCTCCAGTTGGGGAGTCACCAGAGCCACCTCATCTGAGTTCCAGCAGCCTCCATAGGACCGGCCAGCTCAGACAAAGCCACCTGAGATGAGAGGATCTGATCACTCAGAGGGAGGGGGCATGGGACAAAGGAAGGAGTCTGGCTGCTTGGGGGATCACTGGCACAGGTGACAATGGAGTAGAAGGACTAACTGTCCAGAAACACAGGCCACAGGCAGCACAAGATGGTGAGCTCCGGGCCATCAGCCCAGGCCGGCCTGGAATCCTATCCCAGGGGCCACCTCCCTGTCCACTTCTCTAGGGAAGCTAACAGTTCAAAATGTCCTCAAGGACCCATTTGCTTTGTCTGTATCTCCCTGCTCATCCCAGCCTGGACTCCACCCTTTACACTGAGTTAACTGTATGCACCAAGGGGCCCTTTCTTCCACCATGGCCGGGATCCAGATGTGCGAATCATGCTTTTGGAAAGATCGGAGGAAAATCCCCAGCTGAGCTGGATGGGGACCCACTCCCTAAGGGACCTTCCCAGTGACGTGTTGTGTGGAGGTGTTTACAGTGTCACAAGCATGGGGTGGAACTGGCTGCAGGAAAGGGAAGGTGGATCCATCTAGTATACCCAAAGCAGAACACAAGAAATGAATACATGAGAGATGCTGTGGCTTTAGGGTAGCTGCTTTCTCATTTTGAATTTCATATGAACCTCTTCTGCAAGTTGTTAAAAATGTAGGTTCCAGGACTCTAACCCACATATTTCTAGCTGGAGGACTGAAGCAGGGTCAAGAATCAGCATTTCAACAAATGCTTCTGGGATCTGGGCCCATACACAGGTG
The DNA here is from genome assembly GCA_004027295.1 of Dolichotis patagonum. NCBI lineage: Eukaryota > Metazoa > Chordata > Mammalia > Rodentia > Caviidae > Dolichotis > Dolichotis patagonum. Next base: position 57,555 of record PVJX010000937.1, read on the forward strand.
GAGAATGTCTCAGGAAACCCAGACCCAGGTGATCAACTCTTCAGAACACAATTAAGGGCACCATGACACCAGCACCCCTGCCTTTCCTCATGGTATACAGATTTCACTTATGTAGGTCAGGACAGATGGTTGAACCATGAAGAATAGAAGATGCCAGCTGAGGTGACTGCAAGAAAGGGACCCCCTTACTTGGCCATGATTTGATGAGATGAGACCCCTCGCTGACCCCATGGTGGGTGTGATTTGAATAGAGCATGATTTAATAAGGTTTCTGAGATGGATCCCTCCATAATAAAAAGTCCTTTGGATCCTTGTCCAGCAAATAACAATTCATTAAAATACATTACCCAGAGCAGCAATGACCAACCAGCGTGGAAGAAAATCAATTGGGTGCCAATAGGAAGAGGCACTGTGCCTACCCTAGGCACAGGCAGTGTGGAGGCAGAGCAGGCCCCAGCAGGAGGGATCTGGACTCCTTAAAAGCAGGAGTGGGGAAATCAAAGCTCATGTGCATCTGGGAGGTAAGTGAGCCTTGGTGAGAGGGGAGGTTGGGCCAAGAGGCAGCTGGGAGAATTTTGGACATGCCACCCAGTTAGCCGAAGCCTAAAGCGGCCATGCAGGGGCCAGGGTTGGAGAAGCTGAAGGGCAAAGGGAGTCAGCACATGAGGCTGGGCACCAGGGAGCCCACAAGGGATGTGGATCTGAAGGTGGGGGGAAGCGTGCTCTCCCATCCCCCAGCACCAGACACAGCTGCCATTCAGAAAGATGCCCCTCTCCGTCTTAATGGCCCAGTCAGCCTGCATCAACCACTTACCCACTCCAAGCCTGGCCTTCATGCTGGCCAGGGGAAGATTTGAATGCTGACTTGCAGTTTGCCAAGTGACAGGACTCAGGAGCTAAGTCCCTTGCTGAGGCCCTGGCATATCCAAGCCTTTTCCTGTCCATTCTCTGCTTTCCATTTTCCAATGGCTGTCCTCAGCCACAGCCCCCTTGCCGGACATGACTTTTAGCATCTGTCCCTGGCCTGCATTTTGAAGCCTCGACTCCACTGTCCTCAAAACCCCAAATACCCTGCACTCTATACTTACTAAACATGTATAAACTCTTCCCTCTCTGAATTGGTAGTGCTGTTCCCACTTTTGAGATGCCCTTCCTCACTCTGCCCCCAAACTCTCAACCTCTTAAAACCCTCTTCATCCACCACCAGACTCACTTTCAGCATCTCAGGGAAGCTCCCCATGAGCCAACTCCTTCCTCCTGTCTTCTAAATTCATGCCAAGCTCTGCCGTGTTTCCACAGCCTCCCGGAGTCTCCCCTCCTGAGACACCCACGGCACGGCCCTTACTGTCTTCCCCACTCAGATAAGTGCTCCTTGAGAAAGGGACCTTATTCCTTTCTCTCCCCCTTGGGCCTGGTTCCAGGGTGCCATTCCTGATGTGGTCTACATGAATGGAGTCTCCTGGATTTCAATGTAAACCTGTAGAGTTGTGCAGGACAGCCCTATAGAGTAGAGCCTGGCACATACTAAGTCCCCATAAGTGCCTCTTGTATTACATGGAGTAGCCCAGAAAGCTTTATAGTCCTGCCAGTCACTGAGATAGTCTTCTTCTACTCCAACCCAGGAGAAGAATTGGTGGTTCTAGGAGGACCCGAGCCACTTCCAGAGAAAAGGGAAAAGAGGGGTGCTACAGCCAAAACATGTGAGAGCGGGTGTTCATCATATTCTCACCATAGGCCAGGCACTGCCTTGTGAACTGGTTGAGCCAGAGTACTCCATGGTGGCTGCCATGGACCTGCCAAGTCACTTTCCAAGCTAGTGAACATTTTCTTAGCCAAGAACCTCTTGGGGTACCTGACGGAAGCCTAGAATAATACACATACACACACACACACACACAACACATTTTGCATGTAATTCAGGGAGTTGACAGATACCACAAAGTTTACCTATAGATTCCAGGTTAAGATACGCTACTCATCTACAAGTTAAGATGCCTGTCTAGGGTCCCTTCCTGTCAGCCAGAACTTGTGCGAAGATCACCCCGCTCCATCCAGGAGAAGGGGGAGATACACAGGACGGAAATCTTCCAGCTGGAGGACCTAAGAAGCAGCCAGCTGGAGCTCCCCTCCAGCTCTTAGCGAGCTTGGGAAAGGCAACTCGGAGAGGGGACCAAGGGGGCCAGGCAGAGGTGCAGTCTGGGGTCCTAGCAAGATGGGGTGTGGGAGGAACTAGGACAGCCTGGCATAGGCAGCAGAACCCTGGGCTCAATCTGTGGCAGCCCTGGCCTCCGGCCGGCCCATCTCCCACTCCACTCTGGCAGAGACTGAGACGGGCCTTTGTTGAGCACAGCCTGCAGAGAGCTCTGGAAATTTTTTCCTTTGCCTTCCTTTTCTCCTTCCTTCCTTCCTTTTTCTTTCTTTCTCCTCTTCCTTCCTTCTCCCTCCTTCCCTCCCTCATTTTTGTTTAGATACTGGAGGTCAAACCAAGGACCTTCACACTGGGCTTCATCCCTATCTTTTTTATTTTTTGAGATGAGGCTTGCTAAAGCAGTAGTTGCCCAGGCTTAGACTCAACTAGCGATGCTCCTGCCTCAGGCTCCCTGAGGGCTTTAACCACAGGCTCAGAACTTTCTAAAGGGAAATGGCATTCACAGGGCTCTGGAGATCTGCAGAATTAGACATGAAAGACAACTCCCCAGGCCTCTGAGGAGACCGGCAAAGAGATTCAGCCTCTAGAACAGGAAAAGGGGCAGAGACAGGTGCCGTCCAAGGAATCTAGGCACACGTGGGGACATGTTTATTGATGCAACTCGGACAAACAAGGGGCTTTGTGCCTGTGGGCAAGGGACAGACGAGTCCGGGCCCCTCTCTTCTCCCTGTTTAGCGGCACAAGGCAGGAGGAAGCCAGCATGTTTTCAGAGTGGACAGACAAGATTCTTCTCAGAGCTGTCAGTCTTTCCACAGGTGGCCCTGTCCCCTGTGATTTCACCACTGTCACCCACAAGCCTGCCTCTATGGACCTAAGGGTGCAGGGCAAATGGGTTTCTCTTGGTCACCTGCCCCATCCTGCTGAAGCCAAGAAAGAATGAGGGAGGTAGGAGGCCTGGCATCCAAATCCAGCCCCTCTGAACTTCAGCCTGGGCCTTAAAGGTGGAGAAAGTCAATTGAAATGTGAACTAGAGCCTTCTACCCCCTGCACACCATCCCCTGGCTCCAGGCACTGAAGGTCACAATTACTGGGACCTCAGAGGGACCCAGAGGTCAGCTAAGCCAAAACAGCATTTTAAAAGATTTGAGGGATCTGGGTATGATAGAAATCCCAGCTTTCTGGGAGGCTGAGGCAGAAAGATTGAAAGTTCCCAGCATGGGCAACTTAGCATGATTCTATTTCAAAGTAAACAATAAAAAAGACCTAAGGATGTAGCTCACTGCAAAGGCTCTGGGTTAAATCCCTAGTGCTATGGGGGGGGGGGCCTTGAGCTGGAGAGCCTTAGGTAGTCAGCTCATCTCCTGTGTGTACCCCCACTTCACAGGCTGATAGGAAAGCTCAGCAGACTCAGGAGACGCCCAAGGTCACCCAGCAGTGGACTCCTAGCTTTGAACACAGTGCTCCTGGCCCTGATGGCTTCAAGGTGAAGATGGCCAGAAGAGTGGGGGTGGAGAGAGAGAGTTGGAAAGCAAACTCTCCAGCTCTGATGGACCAAAGATCCCAGGACAAGGTGATGCACAGCGCTTCTGTCCAGTGACGGTGACAAATATACTCACACTCCGCCCCTATGAAGGACTAGAGGCATTATCCCAGACACCATCTCACTTGAATTCATACCATGCCCTCCAGAGAGGGAATAGGACAGAAAATCTGGTCATGTCTGTGACCTTTATTTCAGACCCAAGGGACCAGGGGGGCCTAGAAGGTGGGCAATTTGTCCCGGTCATACGACAGCCCACGCCTGCAGGACAAATGTGACCTCACAGGTGGCCCCCTCACTCCAGCCTGGCCTGTGGCTCCCCAGCCTGGCCTGTTAACCCAAGTCCAGTGCCCCCACTCCCCACCCTCGCCTATCCGGGCACCAGATATCACAGGCGCACTCGGGACTGTAAAAATAGCTCCCAAGCTCACAACAACTCAGGCGCTTCTCTGCCAGGCCCAGACGCCCTTCTGGGCACTCAGAGAGCTCTGGCCAGGGGGACCGCCAAGAGCCCTGCCAACTTAGATGAGGAGGAAGCCATGAATGGGAGAGAATGGGAGGGTGGCAGAGAATGGCCAGGACTGGGTGACCGCACAGCTCAGGCAGAAGAAAGGCAGATATCCTGAATAACAAACACCCCATCCATACTTCTACCTACCCAGGTCTCACCTAAGATGGACCACAACAAAGACAGAACAACACAAGCACACCACCCAGCTACCCCTCCAACCAAAGGTCAGGGCTCTTACAAGTCCCAGGGAGCAGCTCCAGGAGGGAACAGAGAGGTCCCCCACATCCACATCCAAAGGAACACGACAGCCACAGCTCTGCGCACACCCTTCCCGGGGCAGGTCCCAGGCACACCCGGTCCTTGCGCACAGAAGTGTCCCCACCCCAAGTCCAGCGGAGAGCCAGACAAGGACACACACAGGCAAAACAGCTGCCCAGCCAGAGCACTTACCCCAGAACGGAGAGGGACACAGAGGGGGAGAACTGCTTGGCTTCGTTCCTCGTGCCTCAAGTTTCAAATAATTCCTACAAGCCTGCGGCTCCAAGTGCTGTGTGTGTTCTGCTGGGGCTTCCTCGGACTGTCAGGGGTGGGAGGAGCCAGTGCCGCCCGCCTGCCCATGAACCCACTCTCACACACACCACGCCCTCCCTCGCTGTCTCTGCCTGGAGCTCACTCTCTCCCCCTCTCGCTCACTCTGCCTCACTCTGGCTTGTAGGAAGCCAGTGGGATAAAACTCTGTCTGTAATTTCAGCCAGCTGGGTCCCAAGGGTTTCACTTATCATCCTGCAGCTATGTAGCTCTTGAATGACATCACAGTGGCTTCCCAAGCCCTCCAGCCGGCAGCGAGAAGTGACCAGCCCAGCCTTGCTCCAGCCCGAGCCCCAGCTCAGCCCTCATCCAGCCCAGCCCAGCCCAGCCCAGCCCAGCCCAGCCCCAGTCCTGAAGCCAGGGCAGCCCCTGCATCAGAGCACAAGCTTCGAGAAAGAAGCTGGGAGCTAACCCCGCCTGAGCCCCACGCACACAGGCCAGGCTGCAAGGGCCAGGGAGTCGGGCGAGTTCCTATGAGGGTACTGAGATTTATTTCCCCAAATTTTCCACATTTTTTTCCACTCTCAGCAAATGGAAGGCAGAACAGATGACAACAACTTTCCAGCTGCTGAACAATAAGGTGGAAATCTTTTTTCCCCCCCTTTTACTCTTGCCCTCCTACTGGGCAGAGACTAGAAGCCAGGACACACACTTCCCAGGCAGAGAGATAGAAAGAGAGAGAGAGAGAGAGAGAGAGAGAGAGAGAGAGAGAGAGAGAGAGAGAGAGAGAGAGAGAGAGAGAGAAAACTTTACTTTGCAGAGAGGGGCTGAAGAGGGACAGGAACCCAAAGCAGAGCCCTCAGTGCAAAGCCTAGGACTGTGCTACTTCCCAAGGCCTGGCTTTGGAATACAGGCATCTGGCCGGGCACCAATCCTCCAGCCACCTGAGATGCTGGCAACCAACTGGTTGTTGACACTCTGTTTGTTCCCATCTGAGAAAACTATGAATGGCAAAGAGAATGAATTTTCAGAAGATGAAGTATCCATCTCATCCCCAAGCAACCACCCAGGTCTGTGCCCAAACCCTCATCTAAAACCAGTCAGCTGCCCTTGTGTGCCCACTACCACCCTGAGGTACCCTAAAGAGTGCCAAAAATTTCCAAATGATAAACATCAAGACACTAGATTCTGGTCCTTATTTGCATGTTGTTTGTGACCTATTTGGATCTCAGCTGAATCTCCCAACCCAAATCCCAGGGTTGACAGGCGGTAGCCTGGGTTTGCAGCCAGGCCAGTGAGGGCCTCTGAGGCTGTTTCTCCCTGCAGGAGCGACTGACTAAGACTGCTTCTGCAGCCTAGGGCTCCACAACCTGAGACAGCACTGCAGGCTCAGGAGGAACTGCCCTGCCAGGTATAGACTGCCTGCTTCTTCACTGTCATCTGAGCACCAGGAATCCTTCAGCCCATCCCTGTGGTCACCATCATTCTCTGGCTGCTGCTTCTTAAGAGTAAAAAAAGAAAATGAGGGGAAGAGCAAGCCATGTCACCCAGGGCCCTGTATGAGGGTCACTGCCCTATCCTCATGGATAAAGTGGCTGGTAGATGAGGCACTCTTGTGTCACACAGTGTCCCAGAGGTTATTGTTTTTGTTTGCTTGCTTACTTTTGTAATGCTGGGGATGGCAGCCAGGGCCTTGCTCATGCTAGGCAAGTGGTCTACCATACAAGCTACACTCCCAGCCCTCACAGGCTCTAAATCACTAAGGAAAAGGAAGGGACAGGGTGGCGGGAAGAAGGGTCCTTTTATAGTCTATATCTAGATGTCCTCCTAAAGCCTCATTGAAGCACAGGTGGGAACTTCGGAAGGTGATTGGATTTTAAGGGCGTTACAGCCGACTTGCTGTTAGGTGGCACAGCTTAGTCAGTAGAGGGGGTTTACTGTGCGTATGACCCAGAAGGCATGCTCCTCCTTTAGCAGTTGTTCTGGCTTACATTTAGATGTCTGTGATGCTTCTGAGAGAAGACCGGATCACAGATTTGTGGGACTAGATCTTAGGTGTCTCATCGTGGGTTGCTCCATTGAGGTTTATAGCTGACTGTGATGTTGGGAGGTGACATTTAGTGGGCATAGGCGGCCCACTGAGGACATGGCCTAGAAGGGTGTCTATAACCTTCTACTCCCTTGACCCCACACAGTGCTTCCTGCCTGCCTCGCCAAGACCTCTTTCTTTTCTGCCACACCGCCTGGCCTTGGAGCCACTCACTGTGGACACAAACCTCCACAAACTGAGCTAAAATAAATCTTCACTCCTTTAACTTGTGGGTGTCAGGTGTTTCATCCCCGCAATGAGAAACTAACCAAGACAGTTCTGTAAAATGCAAGAACTGTGTGGTCAGGGAGGCTTTCACCCAGATTTCAGAAGAAAGCCTGAGAGGCTAGGCATTGTGGCCCTGAAAGAGCAGTGCATGAAGCTGTGAGAGTAAAGTTAAAAGTGCAATGAAAACTCTAGAAAGTTGCAGAGGAAAGGAACATGGAACATTTGAGGGAAGTTACAAGAAGTGAGCAAAGCCAGCCTAAGAGAAAAACCATGAGGGCATAACCACTGTACCATAGGATGGGGCCACTCAAACCCTTTGAAGTTCACATCTTGTCATTACAACTTGCCTCTTGTGCTGAACATGGAACTACAAGATTTAATGTTTGCCCTGCTGGATTTCACTCTTAATTTTTGTCCCATTGTTTTCTATCCCTCTATGCCTCCCTTTTGGAATGGAGATATTTATCTTGCAGCATCATATGTTGATGGTGTTTAACTTCTTGTGATATTCACAGAGAATCACAGATAAGGGAATGCCTAAGTCTCAGAGGAGACTGTGGACCTGTACTTTTTAGCAGTACTGGAACTGTTAGTACTATGGCAATTCTTTGAGAGGGACTAAATGAAATTTGCACAAAGACATATACATGAGTCTTTTGGGGATCAGGGTGGAATGTTATGGTTTATATCTTGATGTCCCCCTAAAGCCTCATTCAGTCACAGGCGGGACCCTCTGGAAGGTGATTGGATTATAGAGGCATTATAGCTGACTTGCTGTTAGGTAATGGGGCCTGGTCAGAAAAGGCAGGTCACTATGAGGTCACATCACCTCTATTAGCTCTTTCTTTGGCAATCTATTTCCTGTCTGCCTCGCTATGAGCAATTCTCCTTTGCCATGCCTCTGTACCATGTTGTCTGCTTTGGAGCCAGCTGACTATGGACTTATAGTAGATTGGTAACTGGTGGTCAACTTAATACCAGCTAAACTGAATCAGTATGGCGCTGAATGTAGATATCCCACCTGTGGAAAGCTGCCAGAAAAAAAAATACGTGGAGAGGAAGAATGAAGCATTGTGGGTTCTTCTAAGTGTTATTGGAGCCATTGGTTCTCCAGGAGGAGCTTGTCATTCTGGCTTCCCTGATATGAATTTTGCCATTATCATTGGAGGAGTTCAGGACCTTGTCACTGAGGATGGCTGCGGTTTACTTTGGGGGAGCTCTGGTCTTTACTTTGAGCATCACTTCCTGGCTCTAGAGGGGAAGATGTGTGCTGTTTTAATCATCAAGAGAAGCCTGTCATGCTGGCTTCCTACTATGTTCTCACTGTCTGAGGAGCTTGCGACCTCACTATTGCTAAGGATGGTTGTGGTACTTTTCAGGGGAGCTCTGACTCTTATTTTGAGTGTCACTTCTTGGCTCCACTGCAGAACCCTTAACCTACAGACACAGATCCTTCACCCTGCTGGCACAGACTTTCTAGCTTACACTGCTGACCTTTGGGCCTTCCCAGAGCAGATCTATGAAACAGACTTCCATGAGTCATTGTTGTGGGCTCTAGGCCTCCAGTTGGGCTCATGGAGGGCACTGTCTTGGTCTCTATGTTTTCAGCTGAACTCATGCAGGTTATTGCCATGGGATCCAGGCCCTTGACTGGATTTTCTAGGTCTCTAGTGTTGTGGACAGATTTCCTGCACGTCTTGTATTTGACTCTGGGTGACTAGCATAAAATATTACTATAAGTTATGTTCCCTGTATATAATTGTTCTCCTTGCAATCCCTGACTACAACAGGACTGAAACCTCTACAAACTATGAGCCAAAACAAACCTTTTCACCTTAAAGTTATAGGTGTTAGGTATTTTGTTCCAACAAGAGAAGTAACTGAAACAAGTCCTATGTCTCATTCTCCCAATTAAGAAAGATCAGGATTTAGACAAACTATTGCAATTGTCCACTTACTCCTACCTTGCAGACACTAACCAACAAAGCACAAGCTCTTGAAAGGGTTAAAGTACCCCAGGACGCCCACCTGGCCCTACTTAGTCCACCCACAAAAGTATTAGCTAAGACTTTATATGCATATACCTTTCATATTTATTTGCCCATATGAACACCATCTATATTATTATTTTATAAATTTAAAAAATCAACTTAAACTAGCTCTAAGTATCAATATCCCTGCTATCACAGATTTGGTGTGCAGAGTATATACACTTTTTCTTAAGACATATTAATACAGTGTTATGGTTTATATCTAAAGTGTCCCCCAAAATCTCATGTGTTCAGAGATAGAGTTTTCAGAAGGCATCTGGATCAAAAGGGCATTGTTGTGGTTTGTATCTGGATGCCCCCCGCAAAGCTTCATGTAGTCATGGGGGATGGGCTTTTCAAAGACAACTGAATCTAGTTTGTGATTGGTTCATTGTCTAGTGCTGGGATTTGGGATGTGAGTGCCTCACCTACCCTACAGCCTAGGGTGGGTAGCCTGCATACAATATAAGAGAGGAAAAGAGGCTTGCTCCTCCCTTTTGCTCGTGGTTTTTTTTTTTTTTTTTTTTTTTTTTTGCTATCTTCCACTGCCATGAACTGTTACCCCACTATCATGTACTACCCTGCCTCGGAGTCTGCCAATTATGGACAGAAACTTCTACAAACTGTGAGCTAAATAATCCTTTCCCTCTTTAATTTTGGGTGTCAGGTAGTTTGTCTCAGCAACAAGTAACAAAGACAGAATTTGGCACCAAATTTGGTCATTGTTGTGACTATACCTGACCATGTGGTTTAGGAGCCTTTGGGAATAGCTTGTGGGAAGAGATTGGAAAGGTTTGGAGATGCTGGTTGAAAAAGCAGAACTGGAATGCCTTAGACTGTTCTCTATGGGCGATTCTCGTCAGAGCTCAGAAGATCAGAAGGCTGACAGAAAGCCTGCCAGTAAAGACCAGGCTCAGGAGGTTTCTCCTGGAAAGTACTTCATTGGCTGTTAGACTCCAGATGACATGTGTTATGGCTTGGCAAAAAGTTTGTCTGCATTTTACTACTGTCCAGAAACTTGGCCTGAGACTGAGGGTAAGAGTAGTGGGCTAAGTAATCTTGGAGAAGAAATTTCAAGACAGTTGAATGTTGAGGTGGTGACATGGCTACTGCTGGGGGCTTTTAGACAGATCTATGTTGAAAATCAAGAGCAAAGAGTCCAGCAGAATGATTTAAAATGTGAGTTTGACCAGATAGGAAGCTCCAGTAAAGCCGTGGACTGCAAAAAATAGATTGGAGGAGACCTTGATTGCTGAGAAGGAAAAGGAGAATAAAAGAGATGGCCTGAGGGCATCATAAAAAATAGCAGGACTCCACCCTTTACAGCCTCAAAATTGCAAAAGTGAAACACTTTGTTTTGAGGAGAAAACCTCAGAGCACCATGTTCCAAAATAGTGGCAGCAGAGAAAATTTGTTTCTCAGAATTGGATTCAGAGTGCTCAGTGACTCAGGCACTCAAGTCCTACAGCCAAGAAAGAAAAAAGACTGGCTACTGCTCCAGCTGGCAGCAGACCCTGGCATCATCTCCATGGTGCTGGTTTTAGATGCGCGCAGAATGCAAGAGTTGTGGGGTTAAAAATGCTTCCACCCAGATTTCAGAAGGCCTGGGAGACTAGGCAGTGTGTCCCTGAGAGGGCAGTGTGTCAAGCTATGAGGGTGAAATCAAAGGTGCAATGGAGTTTACAGAAGCCAGGAGTGGGGACTGTCTGAGGAAACCTGCAAGGAGGGAGCAGTATAGGCCAACAGAGAAGTCATGGGAGCTACAACCAGGAACAGTGCCACAGGAGCAGAGTTTACATCTTGCCACAGATTGCCTTGGATGCTGCACATGAAACTACAGTATTTAACATTTGTCCTCCTAGATTTTGGACTTCTTTTGGTCCCATTCCTTTGTATCCCTATTTTTAACTTTTGGAATGGAAATGTTCATATTGAATGTTGTATGTGTTTAACTTTCTTTTCATTTGTACAGGGGTTCACATCTAAGAGTTTGCGTTACATCTCTGAGGAGACTTGGGATTTGGATTTTTCAGCAATGCTATTAGGACTTTGGCAATTCTTAGAGATAGACTAAAGTCTTTTTGCATGAAGAGATGTGCATGGGTCTTTGGGGCACTGGGGGAAGAATGTTATAGTTTGTGTCTAGGTGTCCCCCCAAAGCTTCATGAAGTCATGGTGGGGTGGGATTTTTGGAGATCACTGAATCTAGAGTTTATGATTTGTGTGTGATCCAGTGCTAGGATTAGTAATGTGAGTGCTACACTTGTCCTAGGGTGGGTAGCCTGCATACAATATAAGAGAGGGAAAGGTTTGTCTCCCTATCCTCTCTGTTGCTTTTGATATCTTCCACCACCATGAATGGTTGCCCTGTGCCATGCCAACCTGCCTTGGAGGCAACTGATTATGGGCTGAAATCTCCACAAACTGTGAGCTAAATAAAGCTTTCCTTCCTTAACTTTGGGTGTTGGGTATTTTGTTCTAGCAATGAGAGAAAAGTAACTAATACAGGCACTAACCTCACCAATGGACTAATCCACTGAAGAAGAGTTCATAGCTAAACATGTTATTAAGGAGGTACAGCCTGATTAGAGAAGGGATGTAACTGCATGTATGGCTTAGAAGGATATATTTCTCTCCGACTCTTTCCATTGTTCTCTGCTTCCTGGTTGTCTTGAGTAGTTTTCCTCTGTTGTGCCCCTTTGCCATGTTGCTTCTGCCTTGGAGCCAGCTAACTATAGACTGGAACCTCTGAAACCATGAGCCAAAATAAACTTCTTTAATTTACGTATGCCAAGTATTTTGTCTCAATAATGAAAAGCTGACTAATACACCTAGATACACCTAAAATCAGCTCATTTGTAATTAGCAACCTGCCCTGTGAAAAACATCACCAGACAAAAGCTCCTGCTAGTGTGACACAATCCAAAAATTCTCTACTATCACTGTTATGGCCTGTGTCTAAATGTTCCCCCAAAGCCTCATAGGCCATGGGTGGAGCTTTTTCCAAGGTGGATGGATGTAGAGTATGTGACTGATTCATGGTGTGATGCTGAGATTAATTAAGGGTGTGTGATTGCTAAATCATTCCACCACCCTAGTTATGGTAGCCTAGATAGTGTACAAAAGGAGCAGAGAGACTGATAGGATTCCTTCCTTGATTGCTTTTTCTATCTTAGGCTTGCCATGAACTGGTTCTCTTCTGGGATGTCCCTCTGCCAAGCCACCCTGCTTGGAGTCAGCCAATTATAGACTGAAACCTCTACTAATTGTGAGCTAAATAAACCTTTCCCCTTTTAACTTTGGGTGTCAGGTATTTTGTCTCAGCAACAAGAGAAAAGTAACTTAAGACAACTACTAAGGGACAGGCTGTACCACAAGTTCCAAAGAAAGTTTATAAAAACCCTGACCCCTGATTCCATTCCAGACCTACAGAGACAAAAGTGTTAGAGGAAAGACCTGGGAATCTGAATTTTAAATAGTCTCTAGCTGAGAATGACAGAGACAGGTTTAGCAAAAACTTGTCCAAGCTAAATGTAAATACTTCCAGTTAGCAGATTGTACTATCGGCCCAAAGCAGCCCATTCATCTTTAGTGGCTTACACTAAAGTCTCTAGTGACTGTGGTTCAAACATTTAAAAAGACATTTAAAAAGAAAACCCATCCTGGGGCCCTGTCTTTACATTCACTGGCCATACGATGCCTTCTGGGATGGCTCAAAACAAACCAGACCTCTCCCTGAAATGAGCCCTTCAGATACGAAACGTGGTGTGATATCCTCTCGATTTTCCCCTTTGATGCATCCCTTTTCTCCACACAAGTTCCCGGGCCTCATACCCACATTCACTGCTTATCTTTACCACTTTCTTCATCACTCTAAGGACCCTCAATTAGCAGGGGTCTCCGATCTACAAGAAGCACAGCAGATCCACCACCTTCTACTTTCTGAAAACCACACTTTTGCTAACACAGCCTAAGACTGTACTTAGCCTGTTTTAGCCATGCTGAGAAAGCATCTGCAAAGCACACAGTAGCTATGAACATGGCTCCTTGGGACCTCAACTCACTGGCCCATGTGTAGCTCACCAACACTTATGTAATTTGGTTTGGATTTTCTCTGCTCAAAAACCATGCCTTGGTTACATAGCAACTTAAGGAGAACCTGTCTCAAATAATTAAAATAAAATTGAATTGAATTTAAAAGGCTGGGGATACAGCTCAATGTGAAGATTCTGAGTTCAATCCCAGGTACTGCCCCCACCCCACAATCATGATATTAAATGTCCAGCAAAGAGCAATGGCCCAAAATTCGAGGATGTGATGTTCCAAGAACACACACTTGGACTGCCCCAATCCATGCTCTGTTCTGTCCCCAAAGTCAGCTAGGTGTTCTCAGCACCCACAAGACAGCTCTGATCAGAAGTTCTGTGAAGCACAAGTTCCAGAAGCTGAGAGGTGGACCTGGAGATCTTCTGGAGCCTTCTCAGGCACCCAGGATTCTTCAAGACCCCAAACCTGCTACTGCAGTGGGCAGCCAGCAGAGTCCATTTCCTACAGTCATAGCTGGGTTCACCCAGAAGAGTCCTGAGCTCATCCGGCCCAATCCTCCACCCCATTCTGTCCATCTGACTCTGGGAGGGGAAGAGTTTCCCACAGTCACAGATGGTTAACACTGAAGCATGGCCGACAGCCAGGCCTCTGACTCCCAGACAGATGTCCTCCCATTGTCAGATCTTGTCAGATGCCTTGAGGGGATAGGTCCACAAGGCACCAGGAACCCAGCACTTAAGAACCAAAAACCTTGCCAAACATGATGGTGTGTTCCTATAATCCCAATACTTGGGAAGCTGAGGCAGGAGGATCACCATAAGTCTGAGGCCAGCCTGGACTACATAAGTGAATTCAGGTCAGCTTGTATTACAAAGGAATACCCTGTCTCACAACTCTCCCATCCCCACACAAAAAAAAAAAAAAACACAAAAAAAAAAACATTCCAGGTACAACCATACAAAGAAAATGGAATACTGGAAGGTAATTCTACAATAAAGAAATGCTTCTCAATTGCAGGTAAAACAAGCATTCTATCCTTCTGGCCAGCAGACCTAGAGCTGCGGGTCCAGCAGGTTGGGGGACACCCTCAGTCACCCTGAGGGGTCTGTCCTGAGAAGAAGGGGCCCCAGCCTCCCTCAGCCACCCCCTTGGGAGGCTCAGCCCTTTTGGTCCAGTTCTTTCTTTCAGTAAGCAGGTATAAAAGCATCTTCCCAGGCCTGGCTCTTGGCTCCTGCTCTTAAGGAGCAAGACAGCCGAGTGTTGTGGTCTCTAAGCAGCCGGTTCCTAGATAGAACGGGGAACTAAGCAGTGTCCCCAGTGAAGGGCTGCAAGTGGGAGAGGTACAGGAGGCAGAGACGAGAGGCTCACAGGAGAAGTCCTGCATCAGGGCTGGTGGTCCTCACCACAGTGTGCCCTCAGGAAATGTGTGACCAGCTAGCTCTGCAGGCATTTGAGGGTGTCACATTCAAAAGGAATGCCATTGGCATCTAGTGGGCGGAGACCAGGGGTCCCCTAAATCACCTCTAATGCACAGATCAGCAACCCCCGAAGCAAGCAATCACTTAGTCCAAAATGCCCGTGGTGCCCCAGCCAAGAAGTGTGCGCGCGGGGGTGTGATGAAAACAGGTCTGCAGGACATCCTCCCCTCCTTCCAACCCCAGGGAACCCAGGGCTGGAGGAACAAGCAGGCTGGATGAATCCTGAGAGCCCCAGCCTGGCAGTGAGTAGAGCCACGCTGAAGAGCACACTCCTTGAGAGCAGGCCAGGTGTCCACGGCCAGAAAGATCGCTCAGGAAGGTAGCTCGTATCTGGCAGGCCGAGGTTCATGCTAGAAGAGGGGCAGAGGTTCACGCAGCTGCCATCCTCCCACCTTTCCCCACCCTAATGCTCTCAGGGTTTGGACCCCATTTCAGCAGCATCCTTGCTGGGGACGGGAGGAGGATGGGAGATTGTGGGCTGGAGAACAGAAGGAAGGAGAAGAAAACAGAACAAGGCTAGTGAGTCCTCACATGGCCTGCGCCAGCATGGTGTGCTCCCCTTGGCTCCCCCAAGTCTCTCTGGGAACAGTCCCTAGGGCTGAGCGCCTCAAAAAAACAACCTCAAGGCACTCAGGATGACACAGCCAGTGGTGCCCCTGCTGTGCATGTTCTTTCTGCTTCCCAGAGAGGAAAGAGGAACAAGAAAGGCAATGTGGGAGGCAGAGGGTTAGGGCTTGCTGGGCCCAGCAGGCAGGGAAAGAATGGAGACGGTAAGATCATAAGCTGGCCCAAACTCTCCAGCCAAGAGGGTACGGCCCTGCCAAGGCAGCTCCTTGGAAAGTTCCTGAGTTCACCCCAAGGATGGGGGCACACAGAACATTGCCTTGGGGCAGGTTTACAATCCACACAAGAGACCCATCTATGCTTAGGGTCGGGCCCCATTCTGGACACCAAACAGACCCGCTCTCTTAGCAGCAGCATGTGGCCATTGGCTACTAAACTAGCTGCACAGTTGCAGGGTCCCAAAGCCCATCACTGATGTCAGGGGTGTGCATTGGGCTGGAATTTGCGTATCTCTAGACACAAGGTGAAGAGTTACGGAGGAGTCTATTTGGCTCTGCACGAGAAGACAGCAAGCAGAGGGGTTCAAGTGCACTACACACCAGGCAGGTAGGCTGCACAGGGGTCTATATGGCTGTACCCAGAAGGGGTACTGTGTGGTTCTTGCATGAATGAGTGTGCATGAGGGAAAGGACAGAGGATCTGGGTGGTCTCTGCCCCCCATCCATCCAGAGACAGTTGGAAATGACCCTCCATGGCCAACAAGCACCCCACAGAGCGCAGGCCTGGATGGGGGCCAGGAGCTAAGGCACCAGCCCTGGGTCCATCCTGTCCATCGGATGAGGAGCACCTCTCATGCTCAGAACTCAAGCCATCAGAGAGGGGCAGGGTGGGAAGGGAGGAAGAGGGAAGATTTGAGAAGCTCTGAGCTTTCATATCAAAATCTGACCTCATGTCCCAGGGGAAGGAGAAAAACAAACATCAAAGAACACTTTGCTGCTAACATTTTTTTAAACCAATCAAAGCGACACCAGGCAAAGCCTCCAGCAAGCAGTCTGGGCAATGATTGCTGGAAAGAGGTGCAGAAGCCTGGGTGCCCAGAAGGCAGCCCTCCTCACTGAGGGCTCTGCTGCTGGTCCCAGAATCTCAGGGGGAAACATCCTGGGGCGACAAGCTTCTGGCCAGTGTCAGAGCCAGCAGAGTTGGAGGGTGGTCCCTAGTCTCCTGGGAGTCTTGCGGGTGCGAACAGTGCTTGAGCCAAGAAAGAGAGAGGAGGTAAAAAGCAGTCTGGGGTAAGACACGTGAGTCCCCTTGGCACGGAGAACATGTCAGCCTTGTCAGAAACCTCTAGAACAGTGGTGGTGAACCTATGGCACCCATGACATTGCCAGCTCCTGGTAGCATTAAAAGCTCTAACAGGTTCACCATCACTGCTCCCAAAGCTGCCTTGTTCCTCCGCTCAACCCACCCGGACAGCTTGAAGATAAGCCAGCCCTGCCTCCTGCTCCATCGCTCATATCCACACCACAAGGGCAAGTTCTGGCTGTCAGACCTTTACTTCTGCTGCTGCAGCTGCAGCTGCCACCACCCCTCCGCTCACTCCAGCCAGCATAATGCAGGGAGCTAGGGAAAGTGCTGCCTGGCAGCAACAGCAGTAGACCATCAGTCAAAGGGCCAGGGTCCTTGGGGTGATACTGGATGGACTTCAGTTTGCTCCTCTGTGCGGTGGGAGAGTAAAACTTGCAGATACCTAAAAGTCCAGCCAGCTCCCAAAGCTCGAGGACCCGAGTCAGAGAGGCTGCTCGGTCAGGGCTGCTCGGACTCTACGCTGTGTCTCCTGTCCTACTGGTCCTGCCCAGCTGTCTGCAGCTCTGGACTCACACAAGGCTTTCTGGAACAGTGAAGGGCCATGCAGGGGAATAAGGAGGCTGATTTATTTTCATCAGTAAAATGCTGAAACCCAATCTCCAAGCAAGCTGGCCCAGCAGACGGTGGCGGGCTGCTCCCCATCCAGGGCAGAATTAGCTATCCTAGCCTCCTCACTGGGCTGCCCTGGAGGGGACAGGAGAGAAGGCAGGGCTGGTCAGCCCGGCCTCAGTGCCTTAAGATCCCCCAGGCTGGTCTCTCCGACCTGGCAGTGGTCTCAGGAACATGGGCACAGCAGCGGCAGAGCGGGAGAGGTGAGCCCCCATTCTAGGTCAGCCCCTTCCTGGTTCTCAATCTCCAAGGCTCACACAACAGACAGCAAGGCTCCTCAGGCTTCCCATCCTTGTGAAGAGACGGTGAAGACCACTACATGGAAGGGCAGCAGTATCAAAATCTAGGCTCAACCCCACATGGCTGTGTAGACAACAGTGGGTGACTTAACCTCTCTGGATTGTTCTTCCTCTATGAAATGGGAGCATGATTGCTCAGTTCCCAGGAGAGTCCTGAGGAGTCAAGGGAATCCTGGGTGCTTTGCCGTCTCTCACACAGGGAGTGGACACATAGGAGTGTCAGTAAGCTCTTACTGAGGCCACTTTGCCACAATATACCAAAATCACATAGACACATAACCTTCCATCCACCCGGAAATTTCACTGTAGAATTTGGTCCTACAGACTTACACAGATAAAAACTGTATGCACGAGGTAATCCTCAACAATATTTTTTTTGGAAACAGCAAAATATGTGAATCAACCCATCTGTCAATGTTACTTAAATACAGTGTTTTAAAAAAGACTAGTTAATAAAATAGAGCATAGGCACAGTGGAATGCTATGCAGCTGAACAAAATGAGAAGATTGTTTACGAGCTATTACGGAAGCATCTTCATAATATAACATCTGATGGAAAAGCCCAGGGAAAAAGCTAAATCCTTACATCTACCAGACCCTATGTGGTCCGGTCCTGGCTCTCACTCCAACCTCCATGTCAGCCACACTGGCACCCCGTCTGCCCCACACACAACGCAGGTGGGCTCCTGCTCCGGGACCTTTGTGGTCACTGTCCTCGCTCCCTCTTCCCAGATGCACATTCAGCTGATTCCCCCACCACCGTCAAGTCTTGGCTCAAACATTTCTCCTTCGGTGAGGCCTAGGCTATCCACCCCTTTCCAGAATTTCCACCTATCATTCCAGCCCTCCATTCTCAATCACCCTTACTCTGCTCCACACTTTCCCAAGGTATTTCTGATCTTCTAATAGGTTATAACTGTCGCATTGTATCTTTTTTAATTTGTTTTATTATCTATCTTCCACCATTAGAATCACTGCAGGGCAGAGATCTTTGTTTAGTCATGCCATGTCCTGGGCATCTGAAATAGTGAGTGGCTGGTGCATAGTAAGCACTCAGTAAGTATTTGTTGAGTGAATGAGTGAATGTTAGGAGGACAGCCATGTACCAGTAGAACACAGATACTTCAGAGTTTTTCTTCCTCCTCTTTCTCGTTTTTCTTCTCTTTTTTATTCTTCAATTGGATGGACTCAGAGGGAAGCCTACGGTCACATCTTACTCACTCTCCAGATGCAAACACATGTTCTCAGCTGGAGGGGGCCATGACCCACAGCCTGGTCACCCCAGGTGCCTGGAGGCAAAAAGCCAGGACCTGTAGAGATTATGCCCCAAGCCCGGACAGAGAAGGGTCATGTGTGGAGATGGATCCTGGCACTCAGAGGATCACACACCTGGCCCAGCATCTGGCAGCCACAGGCCTTGGTTCAAGTTCAGCTCAAGAGCTGAGATAGGTGAAACTAACTCATGAAAGCCAAGGCTCATCCATGACTTCTGTAACAGGCACTGAGCAAAGCATCCATATACTACTCAATTCCTGACCCTACATGACAGTAGCATCCTTCTCTCAATTTCACAGGTGAGAACACTGAGGCTCAAAGAAGTTAAGTGACTTGTCTGAGGTCAAGAGAAGGCAAGAGGCAGAGCTGCCACTAAACTCCTGCCAGACTGAGTCCGAAGCCCATGCTTTCACCATGACAGACCCTCCAAGCACCTACCACCTCCACAGGGTATATGTTCCCTCCACCCCAGACCACACTGAGACACTGTCCCTCTTCATTTCAGTGGAGGCAGCCCATTACTGAAGCTCAGTAACTTCAGCAGGACCTTAAGAGGTCTTTTGCCAGGGAGAGGGGTACAGGGAAGAAAGAAATATTTATGGGCATGAATCACTCATGGGCATCTGGGGAAGTCCAGGGAGGGTTATCATAAAAGTAAAAAAAGAAAGCATTGATTATTTCCCAGATCTCAGATCCACTGGAACTATTTCCTATAAACAGCTTTGAAATTGTCTCCCGGACAGGAAGCTGGGACTACAGGGGTGACCGGAAGGGAGGCTGCTGCCTGGACAGAGTCCTGCAGGTGGCAGGAGGAGGAGTCTGCAGCCCAAGACCAGCTCCAGGGAGGACGCTGCCTCCTGGAGGCTGATGGAGAGATGGGTCCAAAAGCCAGGCCAAGACTGTTAGTGACAAGCAAAACTGTGTACTGCCCCAGGGAAACTGTCCTGGACACAGAGAAAAAAGCCACAGCACTCCAAGGACTAGGAGGTCACCCAAGCCCTGACCAGGTCCAGCCAAGAACATTCCAGAATAGTCCAGAAAAAGAACCCTTCCTATGAAGGGGCTGGATACGGATATGAGCTGAACCAGCAGGCTGGGAGAGTGAATGCCTAAGGACATGTGACCCATCCTAGGAGCCACACAGCCCACCAGAAGCGAGGAAGTCGTCAACCTGCCTTTCCCTGAGTGGACCATGAGTGCTGGTGGCATCTGTCCACATGCCTGCTCAGGACCCAGTGAGGAAAGCAACCGGATCATACACCCGGGCCAGGTGCTGTCAGCCAGCCAAGCTCACCAAGGCAAGCAAGCAGGGCCCTGTGGCTGTGAGTTCTGTGTGCTTTCGTTTCATCTCTGGAAAACGCTTCTTTGAAAAACTGAAAAGAAAACCAGAGGGGAGAGGCCCTGCACTCCTGACCAGCAGGGATGGAATGGAGCGCTGGGCCCCAGCCAGGCCTGCAGGCAGCTCCACTCTACTCTGTCCCTGAGGAGCGCGCAGCACCACAGAGGACACTGGGTCCACCCTGGGCCACAGGCTGCATCTGTTCTCACCTTCCAGGCCCCGCTTGTGCTTGCCCTCAGCTCTACCATCCCCTGCATGTCACCAACATCCTCCCTGCATTAGGAAGTCACATTGACTTGAGCACTTTTCTCTCCTTCTACTTCCTAGACTCTGAGCAATGTCCTATGCTACTTTCAAATTGGAAAAACAGGTCCATCTTCAACACCATCTTTCCTGCCAGGGCCTGTTCTCATGGGGCTTCTCTCCTCCCATCCTTTCCACCCCCAAGACCATGGCATTTGGTCAGGCCCTTCCCCACGCGGATGCAGATCAGAGTGGCTGGTGCCCTTCTACAAAGCTTTGGGCCCTGTCTGTCTGCAACGGCCGACAGGGCTTTCTCTAGCCCAGGGCCAGCACAGTACATGCTCTCACAGTAGGTCATTAGTTACATTACTGTGGAGAACAACAGGGTAAAGAAGAGAGAGAAAAAGAGGGAGGGAGGCAAACAGGGAAGGAAGGAATGGTGGGTGAAAAACAAAACAGCTTCAAACAGGTAAGAAAAGTATTTGACTAATGGGAGCTTACATTATGCTTCTTGGACATGATTAGAGTCGGTATCTTGGGGTCTTGCCAGGTCCAACTAATGTGCTTGTCTACAGGTCTGGCAGGAGAGGAAGAAGGGCAGGTGGCTGGAGGGGGGAGAGTGTGCACCCCCTCCTCCTCCCTCTCCCCTGCTTGCAGCTGGCCACAGGCAGGCGGAGAGGGCAGGCCATGCTGCTGGAGCTCTGGGTCTGCTCCCTGTGGCTCCGCCCCACCCTCCTATCGATGGCAGAGATTAGGGACCAAAGGCACATTCACTCGGAGGGTATTGGTTTACCATGTGCCCCACACACACTGCTCCCCAGGCTGGCCAGACACCTCACAGGGCAAGGCCAGCGCTGAGCCTGGGGCATGGGGACAAACTCAGCTCCACCCGGGAGGAGCAGCACTGGGCAGGTGGCTGACAGATGCTGGGTCAATGGTATCATCTTCTTTAGCCACAAGGTCACACTGACCTTGTGTCTGAATTCTCAGAACACTGATAGGTCCTGTAAGTCTGGAGAGGATTCCCTCTGGAGGGAGGAGGCAGAGGAGCCAGAATCCTCCCAGATCCACTTCCTCCATGCCTCCTCGGGGTTCCTGCCTCTGCAGACACCCCACACTGACATCTGTCCTCATGTCTCAACACGCCTGCCTGGGGGGGCTACAAAGGCCAATCTCCTTTTTACAGATGAGGAGACCCACAGTGACCCATGCTGTCCACGCTGGGCAGTTCTACAGCGTGGCTCACTCAAAGCTCTTTTGCTGCAGTCTCAGCCCTTTGTCTAACGCACCTGATAGACCAAGGACAGAAGCTCTCAAGAACAGCTTTGAATTTCGCTCTCTGCCCTTTGGGCACCTACCCCAAAGTCCGGGGCCAGAAAGGCTGAACTTTCCAATAGCTAGTTAAGGTTGCCCAACAAAATGAACTTGACGTCAAATCCAAGCCTTTGGCCCGCACTCTTAGAAACCCACCCCTTAAAACCCTAATATGAAGGGCAGATGTGCCTGCTGGGACTCTCAGGCCCCTTCCTTGAATTATCTGGGCCTGCCTGTAATCTTGCACTTTCTCGCCAGTTTCTCCTGGATCTTACTCAAAAGTTCAGAAACGCACCCAGGACACACATGCTGTGCAGCACACGTCTCTGACACTACGGGACCAACTTCCTCACCACCTGCTTGCCTCACTTCAAGCCCAGGCCACTCTCTCACAGCTTCCATCATCCTGCCTGGGCCCTGGGGGACAAAGTCAGGCAGGACCACCTGGGCAGCTGGGTGAGCTGGGGGCAGGACTCTTGGGCTTTTTGCTGCCCTGCCTTCCAGGGACCTGCAGGTCGGCCTCCCTCTCTGTGTAGGATCCAAGTTGGTCCAGGTTCTCAGGATGGAAAGAGATTGGGCCCAACAGCCCATCATTTCAGGCAACAGATAAAGAATCCTTTAGATGGAGATCATATTGTGCCAGCAGCAGTGTGGATTCCTGACTCTGGCTCTAGATCCCTCATGCTGGAGTCCTGCCTTCACTTCTGATTCAGGAGAATGCCTTAGAGAAGGTTCTGAACCTTTCTAGAACTTGCTTCAGTCTCCTTATCTATAAAATAAGAATACTACTTGTAACTGGATATTAACATGGAAGTGTTTGGATCTCAGTGGTGAAAAAGAACCAGAATAAGGATTGCTGCACCCCAAAGGTAAGACAGGGGACCCCCATGCTGAGCATACAAAGAGATGATAGCATCCA
Source organism: Dolichotis patagonum (assembly GCA_004027295.1). NCBI lineage: Eukaryota > Metazoa > Chordata > Mammalia > Rodentia > Caviidae > Dolichotis > Dolichotis patagonum. The sequence goes on from PVJX010000937.1 coordinate 80,082, forward strand.
GAAGTGAGAGGACTTCCCACATGATGGGAAAAGTATCTGCAAATCAATATTAGAAAAGGACTTGGCACCAGAATACATAAAGAACATTTACAACTCAATACTAAAAAGTATCACATTTTTAAAAGGGACCAAAGATTTAAGCAGATACGTGTCTAAAGAAGACATATATATATAATGACCAGCTGACACCAGGTAAAGTGTTCAGTATCATCAGTTACTAGGGAGATGCAGATCAAACTCACAACGAAATACTAGGATGACCAGTGGGCAAAAGACAGTAACAAGTACTGGTGAGAAGAGACAGAAACTGGAACATGAGTACAGTGCTGGTAGGAATGTAACGCTGCAGTCTCTTTGGGAAACAATCTTGCAATCCTGCAAATGATTGAACACTTGATCTTAGCCAAAGGGACAAGAAACGACCTCAAATGATTAAACATGGAGTTTCCTAGCAATTCCACTGCAACTGTATACCCCAGAGAAATGAAAACAAGTCCACATTAACCTTGCACATGAATCCTTCACAACAGCCAAAAAATGGAAACAATACAAATGCTCATCAACTGATATTAACATGGATGAACAAAACGGGGAGTATTATTCAGCAATAGAAATGAATCAAACATTGATTCATGTTCCAAGATGGATGAACCCCAAAAACACGCTAAGTGAAAGAACTCAGACACAAAATTCTACATATTGTATAACTTCATTTATAAGGAAAGTGCACTATAGACAAATCTATAGAAATAAAAAATAGACTAAAGGTCAGGAGTTGGGGGCAAAATAGGAAGTGACTGTTAGTGGGTGTAAGGTTTCCTCTGGGGATGATAAAAATATTCTAAAATTACAGTGATAATTATACAGCCCTAAATATATTGAGACCCATTGAATTACATGAGTAACTTTAGTCAGGTGAAGTTACAGTGCTAAAATATACCAGCACTTTTTCAAAAAAGAGAGAGAGAATCCAAAACGGTTTCATGGGCCTAACCTCCACCCTCACACATAAATCAAGGGTGCAGGAAGCTCGAATGGGTGTTTATGGGGGATGTTAGAGAGCGTGTGGTTGGGCTGCCAGGTGCCACCTTTCGAGAGGCAACTCCCTCATGTAGGTGTCCTAAGATAGAAGGACTGTGCTGCCATAGGGAGGGCAGGAGCACCAAGGATCTGTCACCTGGCTGGGCACATAGGGAGCTGCGCTGGCCGCCTGATCCTAGCTACAGAGGCCAGGAGGGCAGACAGAGGAGACAGCTGCAGGGGCTCCCCCTAATCCTGCCCAAAAGGGCTCCTGCCGGGCTAGAGGCATCTGAGGGAGGAGGCTATAGGGAGCAAGGGATGCTGGTGAGGAAAGGGGAATATCTGAGTACAATGTGTCATTGCTTACCAGAGAGTAGGGGTGACTCCCCCAAACACCCACCCATCTCCAGTGCTACAGGAAAGAAACAGGTTGCACTTGGCATCTCCAGAATTGCCCGCCGGCAAAGAACTCAAAAGTTCCATTATCTGGGCCGCTGTCTCCACCTAGGACCATGCCTGTGCAGCCTTGCAGTGGTGCCAGGCAAGCAGGAGTGTCCTGGAATGTTCCGAATGTTCCTCTTTTACTCCCTTTGTAACCCTAAATGCACAGGCCAGGATGGTTGAGAGCGAACCTACTGATACACACACACACACACACACACACACACGCACAGCTGACAGTCAAGTCGGCATGGACAAGAGAAGGACTAACTCCCAAAAGTGGGGCTCCCAGAACAGAGCCAGCAGTAGACAGTTCCCAGAGAGCAGAGGGGAAAGGGAAGTGGGGGCTTTTCCTCAGGAGAAGAGCTCGCATCCAAAATCACATCTGTATCATCTCCCCTCTGGCACAGTGAGAGCAGGAGACACACATTACCACCAGCATAGGAGACACCTTCTGCATCAAATCTCAGCAGTCTAGGAAGGCAATGAGGCAGTGCTTTGGATCTGTTTTAAAACCAGATATTTGCATTGCAGGGAGGCAAAATATCCAGATTGTAGAACCCTGCTGTCAACCATGGAGCTCAGAGACCTTCTGATTCCAGATCCTACTCATATCCCCTACGGCACAGATTAGTCTGCTGGACATTTTGTCAGCTTTTCACCTTCCATGCACAACTTTCCCACTCCTTTGAAGTTGGGCCTGGATGTGTGGCTTGTTTGGGCAATGCAAGGCAAGCAAAACAAACATGTGTCACTTCCTGGCAGAAGCAAGGTGCAAGGCAGTGTCCCCTTTCCACTGTGGCAGCAATGGTGGAGCATCTGTAAGATGGAGCCACCCTCGGCCAGAGGAACAGTGGTGACTGGAGACTCCTGCGCACCCACAGGGGATGGCTGGTGTGAGCGGGAAACACGCTTTTGTTGAGCTAACCAGAGCGAGTGTTTGTTATCGTAGCGTCACCAAGCCTCTCCCGACCAACATAACCACTAAGGCCTTTGCTTCCCACCCAAGCTCGTGTGTTGAGAAGGACTGAGAGGAACGCTTGGCAGGGCCACCCCAGCCCCTCACAAGCCACCAAAGGAAACGCTGGTTTTGCATAGCAATGTTAAGAAGCACCCAAGCATGAGTCAGGAAAGTCTGAGAGGACCACTTCCCACCCGAGCTCAGCGATGGTAAGAAACAGTGTCTCCTCCCACCCTCTCACTTAGAATAGAGAAGACAAACAGAAGAGGAGTTAGCAAGGATGCCTGGAGCCCAGATCTGCCTCACCTACCACTGTCCACCGGAACCTCTCTCTACCCTCCTGTGTGGCTCTTTGGACTTCCTCACCTTCTACTCTCTGCATGTCTGCTCTCTCGCTTTCCCTCCTTCTTTCCTCTCAAATAGACATGCTGGGCATGGTGCTGCATGCCTGTAATCTCAGCCACTGAGAATGCTGAGGTGGACAGGTTACCAGTTTGGGGCCAATCTGAACAACTTAGCAAGATAGTGTCTGAAAAATAAAAATGGAGATGTAGCTCAGTGGTAGAGCTCTTGCCTAGCATGCACAAGGCCACAGGTTCAGTCCCTAGTACAGAGAGAGAGAGAGAGAGAGAGAGAGAGAGAGAGAGTGCCTGAGCATAAAACCAAGGCCCTGTCACCACTCCTGGCTCTGCCGAGGCCACGCACAGGTACACAGGCAGGGCTGGTGGGCACCGTAAGGCAAACCTGGATTTGTTCTCCCTTTGTCCTGTCCTGTGGCCAAGCAACCTGCTTCTCCCTGCTCACTCACTGAGCGCCAGCCCCCACCCCATCCTCTCTTTTAAGTCATGAGAAACTCTAAGCCACTCCGTGGCTGAGGTCAAGCAGAGGTGGATGGCACAGGTGGACAGAGGCAGCTCAGGCCTGGGGACCTCAGCTTCTCAGAGGCAGAGGCAGCCCCCACCCCGACTCAGGCTGGCTTCTGAGAAGGTGGCCCTGGAACACTCACTCAGGAGGAATCTGGTGACTGCTCTGTGCAGCACAGGCAAAATTACAGCCCCGCTCCCACCCTCGGGGAGCTGGGACCCAGGCATGGGGCTTCAGAACTCAGGCCAAGGAGCTAATGGGGTTTCTGGAGGCTTGAACCATGGTGTCAGCCAGAGTGCTGAGCTGGCAGGCTCCTGACCAAGCCAGAGAGGCAGAGCAGCCACAAGGAAAAGCTGGGGGCAGGGGCAAGCTCTCAGTCACCTCCACCCAAGGCCCAGGCAGCTGGTTACATGAACTCAGAAGACTCCCTCCCGTGCGAAGCCTGCAATGCTTCCCTGCAGATTCGCATGCCGCATGTCCTCACCGAGGATGAATGCGACTGACCCCCTCCAAACAGGCCGAATCAGGAGATGGGGTCCTTAAAAGAGTGATGAAGGTGAACTGAGGTCGCTGGGCAGGCCCTACCCTAATAAGACAGAGAGACATACAGAGGGGAGGTCAGAGGCAGATATGGGGAGACAGCATCTATCAGCCAAGGAGGACGGTCTCAGGAGACACCAACCTTGAGCTCAGACTTCCGCCCTCCAGAGCCATGAGAAAGCGACTTCTGCTGTTCAAACCCCAGCCTGAGGTATCTCCTTACAGCTGCCAGAGCACCAAGCCATTGTCCTCAACATCCCCAACACGGCAGGGGCTCCCTCTCGCTGGCCACCACCCCACAGCCTGCAACCTGCCTGAGTCATCAGTGGTTCCTGATACTGAGCTCCCACCTCACTCTGCCCTCCCCCCCACCCCTCCTTGCAGCCGAAGTGCAGATGAGCTAAAGCATCTCTGAGCATCCGCTGCCACCAAGGCCTTGGTTTACTGCACAGACACGACTGGCCCTTTCCTCCTTGCCCATGGCTTGGCTTCCTGGACCTACCCCACAGTGATATGGGCAGTTCCCTGTCATCATAAGTATGAGGGGAGTTGGACAAGAACCCAGAGGAGCCATCTGAACTAGGGATGGCAGGGCTGACAAGTGGCTCCTGGGAGGTGGAAAGGGACATGGCATCAGACATACCTGAATTCAACCATCAGCGCCATCCCCGACCTCATGGCCCCAGTGAGACTGCTCACCTTCACACACCTGCGGGGCCTCATCAGGACAGTAAGCTTCACACAGCCTGAGCTGAGCCAGGGACAGGGTGCCTTCCATACACAGGGACTGTGACATGTCCCTCACTGTGGCAGAAGGGCATTGGGTGGGTTTTATGGGCCACCCCAGGCTACAGAGAACCAGAGATCCCAACATGGTTTGTTTTTTGTTTTTTGGTTTTTCTGAGACAGGATCTCACTATGTAGTTCAGCCTGGCCTTCAACTTGCTTATGGAGCCCAGTCTGGCCTCGAACTCTCAAGTGATCCTCCTGCCTCAGCTTCCCAAGTGCTGGGATCACAGGCATGTGCCACTACAACCAGCAACCAACATGGATCTTTCTTCCTTCACTCACCATCAAGACTGATCAGGGGTGGAAAAGAGGCTCTGAGTATCACACTGCCACGTGACCTAAACTGGACTTGGTTCTCGGGGGAGGGGCTGCACAGGAAGAGGTTATGCAGAGTCCCTGAGACTCTGTTAAGACAGGGTCACCAGGAATTCTGAGCTCAGTGCTGCCAGGAGGTGGGCAAAGTGGGGCTGTGTCATTGGAGGGGACTCCGGCCAGAGATGATATCTGCTGCCAGCTGCCTGGCTCGGAGCCCATGCCTCCCACTCTGGGTTATGAAGTGTGCTCAAAAAGGACTCGCCTGACCTGTCCTGTCCCACTCCTGTAGCACACCAAAGACAGGAGAGGTACAGGTGGCTGTGTCCAGCAGTGGCCCCCTCACTCTGGGTATGATGTGCTCCATGCACCTGGAAAGGCTGCCCCCTCCAGAGTGAGCTGCCCATCTCCCCTTTTGTGGACCCCCACACTGACATCCCACTAACTGCCTACCACAGTGGAGTCCCTGTGTCTGGGATACCCTGCTCCATGCACCCCTGCCTGGCATACTCTCCGCATCCTGGGAGGCAGGACAATTGACTCTCTCTGTCCAGGAGTGCATAGTGGAGTTTAGAGAGGGGGTGCCCCAAGTTGGTAGATGAGAAACCAAGGCAACAGAAAGGCTAAATCCTTGACCAAAGGCATGGAGCCACAAAGGGCTGACCCAGGGTCTGCTTATGCAGGACACTCGAGTGCTTCCTGTCAGCCTGTCCTGCTGTCTACCCAGGACCTCTGCAGAGAACAGGCAGAGCTGCTAGGGCCACCATATCCTCCCCAGTATGGAGACCTCTCCAGGGAATGGTCACTCGCAAGCTCCAGCTCAACCCATCTCCTGAACACCCTGGAGTCTTGGGGTTTGGGCAGCTTTACCCCAGCTCAAATGTGGGGAAATGGAGGTGGGCAGATGACCACACCTAGGGAGTCCCACGGCCCCCCCACCTTCCTCTCTTGACAGGAAATAGCCAGAAGAAAGTCCTGTTACTTCTAGACCCCAGAACGGAGATCCTTTCCGAAGTGCCACTGGCGCACACTGATGGGGACACAGCGGGAGCAGAGGGTGGGCTCTTGCCTGGCGACAATCCCAGTCCAACAGCTCCTGGCCCAGCCCAGGCCTAGTCAGGCCAGGCTGGGAGGGAGGGGACGGCTGCTCCCCACCAGGCAGAGGGCCAGCTTCTCAGCCTGCAGACAGGAGCCCCTCTGTCCTTGTGGGACGAGCTGACCTTTAACTGGCCCAAAGGTCCTGCTGGCTCCATCCCCTGCCTGGGGGAGCGGATCAGAGGGGAGAGGAGGAAGAAGCTGGGGGGCAGTCCAGGGCTTTCCCGTGCCAGCCTCGCTGTGCCCTCCAGCCTCCTGCTGTCCTCAGCTCCTCCTGCACTGACAGTCTGCCCTCCTTCCTTCCCTCAAGCCCCGTCTTTCCCACATCCACCCCTTCTGGCCTTTAATTATTTTACCTTTTATTTGCCTGGCACTTTCTAGTTCACTAAATGTTTCTACATTTATCATCGCATTGAATCTGCACCAGAGAGAAGCAGGAGGCATTAAAAATTCCTGCAAATTGCCAAGTGTTCTTGTTAAAAATGCAAACGTCCCCAGAACGCTGAACAATGAGGCTGGCTGCCAGGGTACCACAGAGCTAATTATTTCATCCTCCAAAGGGGACCGGGCACCCAGGGAAGAGAAGTGCTTGGAGAGCACCCTTGGGGTGGGAGGCTCTGGGGGACAGGAGTGTCTCTGGAAATTGGAGGGTGCTGGGCCCCTGGCTGGGTCGAGGGGAGAAGGTTCCCAAGAAGAGGGCAGAGAGGGTTCCGCAGGCCCGGCATCCCTCATCCATTCCACCAGGGGCTCAGGCCCAGTCAGCTCCAGCAGGCAGGGGAGTGCAGTGGCTGGTGCTGGCCTCGTGGAAGGAGAACAGCTGGGGTCACAGGATAAACTGGGAGGTTCTGCCTTTCAGGGAGTCTCAGTTACCCCAGCTGAAAACAGACGTAGGGGCCAGACTGCTCCCAGCTCCAACATTCTAAGGTCCTACAAGCGAAACAAGAAACGGAGCCTGGGGCCAAACCCCCAAAGGGCTCCTGGGCTCTGAGCATGCTCATTTCTGGAGGCTCCACCCCATCCTTCATGCCTACTCAAATAAGCCACACAAATAAATAGGACTCGGATGGAACCTTCAAGGGGTGACCTGAGGTGCAGCTGACCATCTGACATAATGTTAGGTTTCGCAGGCTAAATTAAACACGCATTCATCTCAGCTCTGCAGCCTTATTTTCACATGTCAGAGCACACTGCTTCGTTTCCAGATCTCAAACATTTTCACTGACGCCTGATGAAAGCTTACAGGCCCTAGATACTGCGTCTGCGTACCCAGTGCTCTGACCAGAGACGCAGGCAGCCAGCCTGAAGAAACCCAACAGCGGGGTTAAAAGAAATGTAGCAAGCACTGTGCTGTACAGGGGGACAGTGCAAGCTTCACTTAAGGCCACTGCCTCCAAGGAGCCCTCCCAGACGTCTCTGAGAGAACCAAGGCCACATGAGCCAGGGCTGCACGGTTCGGAGAGGGGCCAGAAGCCACAGGTCACCACCTACCCTCCACGGCATCGTCACGATGTCCATTGAAGTTGTCGTAGGAATCCCAGCGGATGAGGGGGTCGGAGGTGTTGTAGTCCACAGACACGCTGGGCCCGTTCTCCAGGTGCTCCATGCCTGCGTGGGTGGGAGAGGAGGGGCAGACAGGGAGAGCAAGGAAAAGAGATCAGCAGCTGGAAAAACAGAGAGCCCGCAGCTCCCCCCATGACGCTCCCTACGGGACTTCTCGTGTTCTTGAGCATGGTAGGGCGGGACTGGTGACTTAAATTGGATGGAGAACCCAGGAGTCTGGTTTCTTGCATTCCTGAACAGGCTCATAGCAGGTCACGGGGTTCCTTTAGGACAGGGTACTGATGAACGAAGACCCCTCTTTCTGGCTGGGTGTCTGCCCTTTCTCTATGGTGTCCCAAGGGGTCCTATAGCAGGACCATGACACCAAGGAGTTTGTCTTGGAATCAGGAGAAGGGATGCGGGACAGGCTTGGCATGGACTCCCTGGGGTCAGGGACAAGAGGGAAAGAGCAGCTGTGACACAGGAGGACATAGAGTCTCTAAAAGGTCATCCCAGACATGTCCCTAGGCCCCAGTGAGAAAGCTCTCCACCCCCAGTCACCTGCAAGAGAAGGCTAAGTCTCAACACAAAGCTAGCTCGGGGACCACATAGCTGCAAGCCCACCCTCCCAGGGTCAGTCACCTCCCTGGCCTGGCCATCCTCCTCTTAGTCCATCCAGAGTGCCTCTACCCATAACCCAACTTCATCTGTTCCTTTCTGTTCCCAAATAAGATAAAGAACAAGTGGTCTCCATATTTAGAGCCTAGAGGCTCAAAAGCTATTATTAAATCATCCTTCAGGTTGAATCACCTCAGTCCTCATAAATACCCATGAGCCATCTAGCACCTTCGAGTGTGTTTCCACCTCCAGTCACACCCCCCAGGCACCCACCCATGGTCTCTAAATATAACAAGATAGTGACCTAATGAGACAGTTTATCCAACCCAGCGCCTCTCTGTCTGTTTTTTTATTTTTATTATCCAGAGATTAAGTCACTAGCTCATGTTTAGTTGGGGGTCCACACTGACTACCAGATCCTTTTCTGCTAGCCTGCCTCTCAGTCACAGGTAACTGGATAATTGTAGTGAAATCACTGGGAGGATGGTGGGGCAGGATGGGGACAGGTCAGGATGGAGGGGAAGGGCATGAGAATGAATTCTAACTTGTCTTATACCTTGAATTTTCTCTGGGCCATAAGAAAATACAAACTCCACTTTGCCATATTCTGGAAATCGATCATCTGAAAAAGAGAAGAAAAAACAAAAATGGTCAATGAGTTCCTAAAAAAGGTTCTGTTATGGTTTGTGTTTGGATGTTTCCTCAAAGCCTCATGCAGTCATGGAGGTGGACTTCCAGAGTTCATGATTGATTCACGGTCCAATGCTGGGATTATGGATGTGAGTGTTATGCCCAAGTGGATGTGACCTATATACAATACAAAGGACAGAAAGAGTCTTCTCTCCATTCTCCTCCCCTTTTGCTCTTGTTGCTTTTGCTGTTTTCTGCCACCATGAACTACTGCCCCTCTGCCATGTACCACTTTGCCTTGGAGCCAGTTGATTATGGACTGAAACTTCCACAAACTGCAAGCTAAATAAACCTTTCCTTCCCTTATTTTGGGTGTAGGGTATTTTGTCTCAGCAATGAGAAAAAAGTAACTAAGGCAGATTCTATAAAAAGAGTTTCTCTGTGAATTACAAGTTCCAGCCTGGACAACTTAGTGACTTAGCAACACTGTCCCAAAATGAAATGTTTTTTGTTTTTTGTTTTGGTACTGGGAATCAAACTGATGATCTCGCACTTGCCAGGCAGGCGCATATGCTGCTGAGCTAAATTCCCTGCCCAATGAAATGTTTTTTAAAGAAAACTGGGGATATAATCCAGTGTGAAGAGCCAGGGTTCCACCTCTAGTACTACAAAAAACAAAAAAACTCTTACAGAAAAAAACTAAGGCATACATGTTAGCCATATGTTCGAAGTTTAATAATGTAGCAATACATATGTAGATTTCTATATACATATAAAATTATACCTGTACAATGAAATCTTCCCACTTTACTCCAGTCCTATTTGCCTGAGATAATCATTTCTAACCTTTATCTTTCTTGTTCTGTAAGTGACTTACCTCTAAAATGTCAAATAATAAGTAGCATCTAGTTTCACACCACAATTTCTAAATATCAATTTTAAATCATCTCCATTGATCACTACTGTGAGGATGAATAATTTGGTGGACTTAAATAATCCAATCTTTTATTTGGTTAAGTTACTAATTCTATTTATTCTACTGATTGTCTTTGGAACTGTAAATACTACATTCGGCTTCTGGTTCTTGGCCTGTCCATTTTTGATGCTGTCTCCTGACTCCTGCTATGGAGAAAGAGAGAACTTGGAATTCCTCTTCCCTCTGTCTTCTCTGACCTCCTATGTATTTTGTGATATTTACCTTTATTTTCCCTCTTCAAGATTGGTAGCAGTTCTGCAATTATAAGAGCATCTTCTGTTGGACCATCCCAGACACATCCTACTCTGTAGGAACCACACTGAGGGGACCTATCTCTCCCCCCAGCCCAGCCCGTCTGCTCACTCACTACCTGAGGCTGGTTTGGACACGGATCACTACTTACTGCTTGCTGGAAGACGTTAGAGCAAGGACAGGGTCTGTTCTGTGGGACACCCATCATGCCTGCGTATGTGTCCCTCACTGTGGGCATCACTTCATGAGATCATGCCTGTGTCTCTCTCTCACACACAAGGCAGTGAGCTCCCAGAGGGCAGAGCCTGACTTCTTTCTCTCTGTATCTCCAGGACCTAGCACATACCTGGCACATATAGACTTGGTAGATGGGTGGAAAGAGGGATGGATAAAAGGATGGATGGATGGATGGATGGATGGACAGGTAGATGGATAGACAGAGGAATTGGTAGGTGGGTGGATGAGAAAACAAATAGATGAATAGGTGGCTAGGTATCTGAATGGAGAAGTAAAAAAGTGAATATGAGGATGGATAATGGACAAATAGATAGGTGGATAGGATAGGTATATGAATGTGTGAATGGATGGATGGGTGGACAAATGAATAGATGGTAGGTATCTAAATGGATGGGTAAATGAACGAATAAGAGCACTGATAGATGGATAAATAGATGGATGGGTATATGAATGTGTGGCTAAATGGATGGGGGAATGGATGGATCGATGAATCGATGGATGGATGTGTGTGTGTGTGTGCGTGTACATGTCCCTGCCTTAAACATGATATAGATAAGACCTCAAACAGACAGCAAAAAAGAATGAAAAGGAGACACTAAACCTTCCCTGATCACCTCTCCTTCCCTCACCAGAGCCCCTCCACTGCTGCTGTTTTACCCCATGAGATCGTCACTCCCTGGTAGGGCTGCCTACATAAGACTTTTGAGCTCCACTAACAGAGATCATGCCCTGTTTTACTTTAATTCACCAGCACTCAGGACTAAGTGTCAAACAAAATGGATACCCCATGAATGTTGAAAAAATGATTGCCAACAGATTCAGGGAACAAATTAGGAGCACAAGATGAAGGAAATACAGGGTGAGTACCAAGAGAAGGCTCTGAGACACAAAGCAGCCCAGGGGCTGAGGAAGGAGTTCTCTCCACTTCTACTACAACTTGAATTCCCAGAATATCCCCATCCTTAACTCCATCCCAATTGTCTCTCAATTTCCTTCCCCTGTCATCAAGAGCACCCTGAGACTGGGCAGACCGTAGGACTCAGAAAAGATGGTTCCCACGGGTACCATATCCCCTCAAACTGGGCTCTCCTTCTGCCACACGAGCCCCACCCATGGAGCCCACCTTTGAAAGCCTCGTCAAGGTCCTCCTTCCCAAAGACAACTCCTAGGTCATGGATGGCACAGGTGTGGAACTGCACACGGAAGATGACATCTCGGGAGGGGCTCCGGAACTTCTTATGGTAGCACTTGAGCTGGGGGAAAAGGGGCAGAGGTGAGAGGGCAGGCCTCAAGCCTCCTAACTGAGCCCCAAGTCTCACCCCAAACCTACGAGGGAGTGGTTACCCACTGGGATTTCACAGCTCTCTGGGGAAACTTCTAGAACAGCAGAGGTGGGGACCAGTCTTTACCTATAAGAATAAAACTGTCCTCCCAAGAAGTTCCTAAAGATAGGTCAGGATGGAAAAAGGATGACTGGGTCTAGACTGCTTCAGGGAGGACTGGACATACAAGAAGGTCCTAGTCACTAACAAAGATCTAGGATGCAATGGCTCACATCTAGAGCTATTTCCCTAGAGATGTCCCAGAACAAAATACGAGCCTAGGGGAAGGGATGTGAACTGCAAAGCAAGGTGTAGACTAGGATTGTTGAAGGCTAGAAAGTTCTGCAAGAGGCCTGGAAGCCGGGATGCCAACCATGGCAGCCAGCAGAGGTGGCTCTTAGGCCCCAAGCACAGGAAAGGCACTAGAAAAGAGAAGGGTAGGGCTTGAGATGGCGGCCACACTCACCAGAATGTCCCCCTTCAGGAGCAGTCCTGGCTCAATGGTGATGCAGATGCTGGTCTGACTGTCTCCTGGAATATTGCTAAAGGAGACGGGGGCAGAGAAAAGGCACTGCTAGGGGCAGGGGCTTCCTGTTCTCCCTGCTGCCCCTAGTGCAGAGCTGCTGGGAGCCTCAGGCAACTGCACCTCTACCTCCATGCTCCATAGCCCTGGGCCTGGGACATCCCTGGCCTTGAGTGCCCATGAGATACTCACTAGATGCCAGACGTGTAAACAGGTTGCATGGCCTGGTAGATGCGGAGAAAAGGCCGACACCCTGTCAGAGAGGGGTGGGTGTTAGCTAAGATGGCAGAAATAGTGGGTAGGGGAGGAAAAAGTGAAGAAAGAGATAGAAGAAAAAAAGAAAGAAATGAGGGGAGGACACACAGGGAGGGGAAGAAGGAAAAGGAAAGAACAAAAGAGGGAGCAGGAAAGGGAAGCACACTGTGTTTTCATTTGTAAGGCATTATAAGTTGACAAAAACATTGTCACACACAGCATCATAAGCCAGCAGATGCATAGACCAGGGTTCAAAAAGTGTAGGAAATGATGTGAGTGAAACTCCAGGGCAGCTCACAAGTCTCTCAGCAGGAGCAGCTGGAAGGTGAGAGGGAGGAAGCAGAGGGGAGGCAGCTCGAGGGAGGGCTGGAGAGGTACCTCCTTTGGACTCGAAGTTGGGGATGCCGTGCATGATCACATGGTGCAGAAACAAGGGCTTGTTGTTCATTTTGATGGAGCCGGAGAGCAGGCCGCTGAAGTAATGCACGTACCTGTGCAGGGAGAGGGCAGCTTCAGGGTGGGGGCCTGGGCTGCTACAGAGTCACCGCTGTTCTCGCTTTTGCAAGAGCAGCGCCCTAGACCTAGACTCCCCAGCAACGCATGCCCCCGTCCCAGGCCTCCTGGCAGCTGAGGTCTCCATCCAAGACCAGTCTCTGGCTGCTTGGAGCCCCAGGTAGGAAAAACAACCGGATTGTGAGATCTCGGGCTGGATCAAGCCCAACAACCTATTTGGAGTTTGTTAGTGCCCCCTGGTGGTGAACATAAGCATCTCTTCCCAGCTTCCCTCCCAGCTCAGGAATCTCTGGTTGGACCAAAATTGCTCCTCATCTCCCCGACGGGCATGCATCATTTAGCTGCTCATTACTGCACAAGGCAAGCTGCCCAAGCAACAAACATCTCTGACAGCCTCGCCCAGCCAAACCAAGCTTGTGCTTATACTTACACCAAGCCTACCACTATGGCCTGGACCTGCCCCACAGATCTACCAGCCGTAGGATAGTCCAGAAAACACTAAGAGCTTAGCAATTACAGCTTTTTACTTTATACCACAGCAAAGTATACAGAGGGCCTCTGGCTCAATGACTTCCCTTGGTACCAATTTCCAATAAGAATCTCTATCTCTAGGGTCAGTATCCTCCAACTGTGTTAGTGAAGAGCTTGTTGGAAGAATGACACCCAACTCCTCTCCTACTAGACAGGAAAAATCAGGTCCAGAAAGGACTGTCAGACCCCCAAAGATACACAGCAAGAACACTCAGAGGTAGGGGGTGGGAGGGAAAACAGAAATTTGGGCTTCAAAGAAGCAGCCTGAACTGGAAACAGAGCCTCCTGCCCTTGATTGGCCAGCACTTTCACTGTTTTCTGACAGGATGATAGTGCCAGGCTAAGTCACGCAGGCCAATCAAACGCATCCTGAGGCTTGAGGGAACCAATAGTTTTTTGAGGAAGGTGGGACCAGAACTGTGTGACCAGGACAATTCGCACCTCCTTTCTCTGGATTCCTTGGCCCACCTCCAAGCCCATGGGCCATGAGTCTGGGTGGGGCCACTTCGGACTACCCAAGCAAGATAATCTGATGGGCAGCGCCAGCTCCTATTCAGGCCCCATGCCCAGCCCCCAGCCCCATTAGTCAAACCGGAAACCCAGCATGGCCGGTTCCCATCAGATCTCCCAATCGTGCCAACAGGATGCGTCTGTGCTAGGGACAATGAGTCCGGGGGCGGGTGACAATGAATGGGGGAGCCACAGACAACGCCCCACCCTCTCTCTCCCTCATGGCTTCTCCTCCAACTGCTCATTCTCTAGAAGCAACACAGACAAGAAGGCGGGAAAATGGCAAAGGCACCATAGGAAACGCACATAGGGCAGATAGGATGCCCCGCCCTTAGCAGATGCAGTGGCAGATATGAGCTGCAGGCCGACCTGATAATGCCCAGGCATGCACATGCACACACAGACATATGCGCGCACCCCGACTGCACACTCTGCAGCACATGCCTAGGTCCATGGATCCCTCTTCTGAGAGGCACCACTAGTGGGTCCATGTTCTCCAAGCTTGGCTGTTCAGAGTCAGAGCTGTACAGACCCCAGCCACACCGCACCATCTTAACAGCTGCTTCTCTTAGTGTCAGGGGCCACAACATGATCAAAACCAGCAGCCCCAGTGAGCCAGGGACCAAGGAGCAGGTAGTTGGCCCCCAGTGCTTTCCTGTCTGGGAAGACTCACTGACCTGCAGTCACTGTGTCTGGGGCCATACCGGGATTTCCTGCACATGAAGCCATCCTGTCTCTGACAGCTGACCCAGAGGCTGGCTGTCAGCCGTTTTTTGGCAACTCTAAGATGCTGGATTTCTGACGACTCACTTCCGCTTAGGCTTCCCACTGCAATGGCAGAAACGGCCCCCAACTGCGCCTGCTCACTCCTACTCAGCCAAGCAAAGTGGGGGTGTGGTACATGATGGGGACCCTCAGTATGAAGAGTCTGGGAAGGTGCGGGCCCTGCAGTTAGCATTCGCTGGGGCTGAGAAGACTGGTGGGACGCCTTGGTCTCTAAGCTTCTGTGCCTGCCATTGCCTCTGCCTGCATCGCTCACCAGAGCGCTTGGAGGCCCCTCCTTCCGCATCACCTTCTCCGAAGGCCCCTCCGTTACTCCCCAGCCATAGCACCTATCCTGATAGCTGAAATGACCTCGTTTGTGAACCTGGGTATCAACCCTCAGAAGCTCAGTGCCCTTGCTCAGCATGTCCTGCGCCATATCCTCGGCTGACATGTCACAGGCTGGTGGTAGGCTTAGGGCTCCTGGCCACATCAGGCGGAGGCCTGAGTCCCACTCTCCAATCTCCAGTTTGGGCTGAGATTCCCACCATGCTGACCACTTGACCTTGACTCCATCCTTGTCAGCCATCACTGAATGACACACAACCCAGGCAGGCCGACCCCTCTGCTCAGAGGGCAGCACAACCATCAATGGGGCTGCCTCGGCCTGAGTGTCACTAGGCCTCGACATGTGCTTCAGCTCTGTCACTGTCACCTTGGCCCCAGATTGTGACCTCTCCCTAGGTTCAGGCTTCTCATCTGTTAAATGAGGATTCCTAAAAATGTCACATGGTGCAGTACTGTCCCAGGGCTCAAAATCACCTCCTCTGAAAAGTACTTCCTAGCCATCTCTGCAAGAAAGCTCAGTCCCCTGTACCGGCTGTAGTTTCTGCAGTGCTCCATTTGTCCCTAGACCTCACTGTCACCTTACGGTGCCTGTCTGTGTGGTCACTTTTTTTTTTTAATTGAGACAGCATCTTACTAAACCTTGAAATCGTCCCTGCCTCGGCCTCCCAGAGTCCTGGAATTACAGGTATGGGTCACTGTGTTGCCATATGATCACCAGTTTAGTGTCTATCTCTCTGAACAAACCATCAGCTCCCTCAGCCAAGGGATTCCGCCCCACCCCCCTGGATGTCCTGTGCCTGGAGTTACACAGGACAGCACCTAAATCTTGCCCAGTGAATGAAAGAATCCATCCCCACCTTGCTTCCTCTCCGGATGAGGTGAGAACACACAGAGGAGGGCCCAGGGCAAAATGTTTAAGCACTCCTAACAGAAGGTGACCCTTATCTTGGGTCTCTGTGGTCCTGTAAGGCCAGCGGCAGTGATGTCCCCTTTCTGCAGACTCATCCATGCTCTGGAACAACCCTGCCACCAGGGACAAAGCAGCACGTGCCTCCTCACACAAGCACCTTCCTTTTCCAGAGAGAGCACCCCGCTCCCCACCATCTGTGCTCAGGGAAGAGGCTTTAGGAGCCTCCTGCAGTGCCAACCTGTGGGCACACACAGGCTTGGGCTCACTGATGCCCCACACTCCATCACTCCTGGCTGAACACACACATTTGGCACCCGCACAGAAGCTGCTGCACCGTCCCCATGGGCACACGCCCCGGAGACCCACCTCCTCTGCGATGGCTGGCCGATGGGCACGATCTTATCCTCATAGAATCGCTTCATGGCAAACCGGTCCAGAGCCTGGTCTGCACTGCAGGGAGAGACAGGTGGTCAGAGGAGCAGATTCCCACTCCCGAGAGCTCCTTGTCCCCCAACCCTGCTTCTCCAGACCTGCAGAGCTCTCCAGTCTCCTCCTCCCACCATGCTGTGCTGCCACACATCCAGGAGTGCTCCAGCATCTCTCCGTCCTGTGTGAGGCAGTGTGTGGCTGCAGGCTCTGAAGCCCAGGAGCCTGAATCAAAGCTACCTCTTATTGGCACTGTGACTTAACCTTTCTGAACCTCATCTCCTGCATCTGTCAGGTGGGCTGGTGATCTCCCCCTCCTCAAAGGTCCTACAGGGATGACAGAGACAGCACCCACAGCTGCAGGAGCACTGCACAGGGAGTATTGGCCATTCAGCAAAGCTGAGCTGGGTTGGGTTTCTCAAAGTCGTAACACAGCCCCCCACAGGATGACCCACCCATCCCCACAGCGTGCTCAGAGATCATTTCTAAGTGAAAGGACAGGTCACGTGGCTCCTCTGTTCTTGGCTCTCCGGTGACTCCCCATGACTCTGAGAATCAACTTCAAGGTCCTTAACATGGCCTACAAAGTCAGGTGGCTCTGCCTTCCAGCGTCCCCTCCACACATCAGCCCCCTCCCGCCTCACTCCCGGCCTTGCTCTTTCCCTGAGCTCTGCCTTCAAGTTCCTTCCCAGGGCTCCACAGGTCCCTGAGCCAGCATCACCTCTTCCTCCCTGCACCAGGGTTACAGGCCCTCTCTGCCCCATCCCCCTGCCCACTGTCTTTCTCTAGTCTCTCTTCTTCCATACTCATTATTATCAGACATTATTGATGGATTTGTTTACTTATTGAGTGTCCACAGGGGAAGGGCCTGGCACCATGCAGGGCACAGTGGCTGTTCAATAGTCGCTGTGGGGTGAATAAAGGAATGAATGAATCCTTGAGCCTCCCTGTAGAAGGGGATCAGACCAAGAACTGGCCACCAGTTGTCTCCTATTCTTGCTGTATGACACCTAGGCAGTAAGAGAAGCCCACTGGCCAGCAGCAGAGAGACAGAAGAGATAACTTCTAGATGGTTCCACCAGGTATAGGCCTGATCTGACATTTCTTTCTGACTCCCACCATGCTCACCAGCTAAACAGAAGGCAGTTGGAAAAAGGCAAGTGGCCCCTAAGACACTGACTGAGTGGGGTGCTCAGAGCCACGCCTGCTTCCCAAGGCAGCCCCCAGGGGGCCCCAGGAGGGGACAGATGCTCCTCTCTCCTCCCACAGGCTCCTGCCTCACCACTGGGGGCAGCTCTTTCCACAGAGCTGGGGCTCTTGCATCCCCGTCTCCTTTCATCCACTTTATTAGACTCTCCCACCCCAGGGAAGGCAGAGGCCACAGTGGGAGGGGGAGGGGAGTCATGCTGTCAGTAATCAGGGCACAGGAGGCTCAGGCCCTCCTACCTGGCAGAAATGTTGCTGTAGTGCATATAAGCTGCGATCACAACTCCTATCCTGCCTCGGTTTCCCTGAAAGAAGAAAACATCCTTTATTTCTAAGGTGGCCCCAGAGACCACATAGAAGCCCAGGAGGAAAGGATACAGGGGCTGGAGAGTGGGGTGTGGTTCCTAGAGAGTGCAGAGGAGGAAGGGGGACACAAGGAGGGCAGGAGGAGGACCCGGGTCTCAGACTGAGCACAGCTAATTAGCCACCACTGGGGGCCCAGCTGTACCCCACTTCTTGGGGATGCCCCCCAGGACAGAATCTATCATCCCTCTGAGTGAAGATGGTAGACATGCAGGCAAACACAGTCAAAAGACACAGGTAGGCACACACATCCCACGGGGATGCACGAGGGAATGCTCAGGCACACGCATGCATGCCCACACGCCCACACGCCCACACGCCGCAGCCCAGCTCTGACCTTGTTGTGCAGGACGACGACGTTGTGTGGGTCTGCACTGAGCCAAGTGTCCACAGCCTTGCAGACGCTGCAGATCTTCTCCAGCGCTGGGGTGTGCAGGTCAGGCCAGCCAAACTCCAGGACCTGAGGCCACGGGAGAAGAGGAAGCCTTGGGGAGTCAGCCGGCAGCCAGGGCGGACCCCAAAGCCAGATCTTGGCTACTGCCCTGCCAGTCAGCCTGGCTGGGAGGCTGAGGGTGGAGAACAAAGCCAATAGCAAGGACAGGAGGTCCTGGGCCCAGTCCCAGCTCTGCATTGACACTCTGGGGGGTCCAGGCAAGGCACATTCTCTCAACCAGCCTCAGTTTCCTCACATGTGCTAAAGGAAAGGCTGGGAGCCAAGCACCCCAGGGTCTACAGCACACAACTCTGACCTCAGCAGGCACACAGGGGTCTACACATGGCCCTCAGCAAAGCCCTATGCAGCCACGGAGCAAACAAAGTAAACACTGCGGCAGGAACCTCTAAAGGAGCAGTTCCCAGCCGACTAAAGCCTGCAAACTAAAACTCTCACCCTCCAGCCTTACCCTGAGATCCCAAGTGCTCCCCAGGGGCAGGCGTGGATAAGAAGTCTCTACGCAGATCCACGCTTTGTGTACTTAGCATTATGGAAACCATCGGCGTGATATCACCCACTTTCCAGGTGTAAGATGCATCTGAACTCTGAAAGGACTGTTTAACACAGTGCTATTCCCCAAGAGCTCAACGCAGGATGCTCAGGAGAGGCGGCCCATCCTTTCTCCTCTTTCAGGCAAGGAGACATAACCCCAAAAGAGCCACCGGCTTACCTTGGCGTGGAGCTTCGTGATGTCAGGTCTCCGCTCAGAGAGGTTGAACAGCTAGAAAGAGGCAAAGGAGGAGGCTGTGAACAGGAGGGTAAGGGGGCTGGAGAGACAAGAGGTGTGGCAAGGATGCCCACTGGTCACACAGGACTGCTGCTGTCATTTCTAGCTCCTCAGCAGAGTCCACTGCATGGCCAGACAGAATGACAGTGACCAGGGGCCCAGGCCACGGCTCCCTGGGTATCTCCTGCTTCTCTTCCTCTCTCTCTGTCTCTCTCCCTCCCTGATGGAACCACCATCCACCCACAAACACACACTGCCCAGCAAAAACAGCTGTCAGGAGCAAGGGGCCATAGACACAGAGAGCTAAGGCACAGCCCCGCTGCCACTGAGTGCTCATGGGAACCGTGGCTGCGAAGCTGGTGGAATGAGACCCAGTGATGGCTTCAGAAACTTATCCCGTGATGTTACAACTACTCAGTCACCACACACCTCCCATCGGGGGGTGCAGACATCCCTAGTGAGCCCTCTCTGACCCCTGGCACAAGGCTCTCAGCATGTGCCTGTCCGTGCTGGGAATCCCCCATCTCAGGTATTCCTCTCCCCACCTCCAAAGGGATGTGCAGAACTGTCCACCTCCAGCCACTGCCTGGGAAACCCGAAGACTGCTGAGTCTTCTCCTGGGAGAAGACAGTGCACCTGGAACAGACAGGCTGCAGAGAGCCACAGAATTCTGCACTCCTGAAATCAGGAAGGATCTGGGCAGCTTCCGGTCCTCTCCTGCATCCCAAAAGGAGCACATCTTGTTGCATTAGCAATGGCTATCTCTCAGTGAGTGTCCCACTAGCTCTGGGCTAAGCACTGCACATCTCAGCTTGTTTAATTCTCTTGCCAGCTGTAAAGAAGTAGCACGTGTCACCAGACCCATTCCATAGATGAGAAACCTGAGGCTTAGTGAAGCTGAGCAGCCAAGCACACAGGGTAAGCAGAGAACCAGAATCTGAATTAGGACTTTGTGATGTTTAAAGGCAGCACAACAGATGGATGGGTTCTAGAGCAGACTGAGTTCATGCCCACTCAGTACTTCAGAACACCATCTGCACCTTCTTGGGAAAGAGGGTACCTATAAGGAATGAAGATCTTCTACTTCAGGTAGGTCCTAAATCCAATCATGGAGTCCTTATAACAAGAGGAGAGGACACACAGGCAGATACCAGGGGAAAAGCCGTATCAAGACGGAGGCTGCGGGCATGACTTGGCTATAATCCAAGGAACGCTGAGTGGTGCAGAAGCTCAGAACAGGAAGGGAAGGATTCTCCCACCCAGGATTCAGAGGGACACAGCCCTCTCCACACCCTGACTTTAGACTTCTTAGCCTCCAGAACCGGGAGATGATTAATTTCTGTATCTGTAGGCCACATGCTGTGTGGTTGTCTCCCCCACGGTCAGCAATTCTGGAACACGCACATGGCCTTCCACGTCCCCCCTCTGCAACCCTGCAGGCAGCCATTGGTTTAGCTCACGTGTGTCTCCCTGTGACACAAACCTGAGCCTCCTCTGGGCCCAGGAACAGGTCGGCCTTTCTGCACTAGAGGCCTCCACAGGCCACATCACCCGCATGTGTCCTTGGCTACTCTGGGCCAGCCACAAAGTCCCCAAAGACACACGTGGCCATGATTTTGGCCCAGGACTGCTCAGAGACACCAACTCTGTACTAACTCTACCACCTCCAGACCCTGTGACCTCAGCCAAATCATCCTACCTTTCTGCTCTAACAAGTGTCTGCTTGCCAGGGGTCTCATGAAGGCCAAAGCACAGAAAGCCTCAGTGACATGAATTTGTGTTGTCAGCCTCCTTCCTGCATCACATACACACACACACACACACACACACACACACATACAGTTCTAGATGCTACACTGCGCTACAGACATCCTCCTTAGAATCAACTCAAGAGGACAGGAAGTGAGGCCCCAGGCCACACGGGATAGCCAAGCCCAGTGCAGATGCACAGCAGTGACAGCAGCGAAGCGGTGGTGAGCAGACGAAGTGCAGGGCGGCCGCCCTCACCAGGTAGTTGCCTCCATGTTTGGACTTGAGCATCTGGGCCACCTCGCGGAGGTTGCTCCTGAAGTTCTCCTCCTTGGCTGTGCTGGGGAAGGACACAGCGATGATCCTCTCTGTGACGTACACCAGGTCCAGCTCACAGCTGTCCTCCATGGTCCGGCTCACATTCATGTTTCTAGGGAGACAGCAGGCAGAGGGGACCTGATCAGAACCCAGTGCCCCAGGCAAGCTCCAGAAATCTGCACGCTCGACACATCACATGGGATCCCACATCCAGCCGCAGGAGATTGCAGCCCAGGTATCCCATGCTCCAGCCCAGAGCCAAGGCTGGAAGCTCCCCCTGCCAAGGCCTGGGCAGCCATCTGAGAGCGCCACATAGAACAAGCTGGGCCAGGGCTGGCAAGCTCCTCAGGCCACATCAGAATCCAACAGTGTGAGGACACCAATTCTCCATTCTTGTCATCCTAGGATCCCAGAGTTCAGAATCAGGGCCTGCCCAGCCAGGACCCCAGGAGACCTGCCCTACTTCTGGACACGGTGCCCTCTTAGCCAGAAAGAAGTTTCCAGAGGACATAGGAACTGCTCCAAAGAGGAAGGGTTTCTAGGCTCCCCAGCATCCAAGTGGAAACTTCAGCTGCATGCCCTGCTTGCCAGCTGTGAGGTAGTTGGAGGCCTCTCAGCAAGAGGACAGTTCAGGTGACACACTCACCTGAACTACAGGACCACTGTGTATGCTCCAGCCTTCCCAAGGCAGACTAGCCCCTGCCCTTGGTCCCTGGCTCTCTCCCCACCTCCGGCTGCTCCCATCGCCTGCCAGAGCTGCTTTGTGGCTGTGGCATCCCCAATGCTAAGGGCCCAGGAAAGGACATAATCTTCGCTGAGGCTGTGGTGGGCAGTTCCTTAGAGGTGGTGACCACTGAGCTGGGCTCTGGGAGAGGGGCTCACATCTTCACACGTGTCCTGGCTTCTTCTCCAGGAGATGGCCTGAGATGCCCACTAGGGAAGCCCATGGGGCACCTTCACACCTGTCACCCCATCACCATCTCCCAGCCCCTGGCTTCCCTCTCTATCAGTGGTGGGCAACACTGATTCCATTTTGCTAGCTTTCCACCAGGGCAGGATAGAGCGGAGACTGGGGTCCATTTACAAGTGATGGGTAGGACCAGTCAGGGGCAGCAAGGGACCTGCAAGAATCCAGATATCCACCAGGATTGAGTGGTACAGAGGACAGAGGCCAGGCTTGGAGCCCAAAATGAGTCAGATTTCTGCACCCTGGCCACTCCCTGTCCCCATGATAGATTTCTCCCAGCAGCCATACGGATGGGACTCTGGCTTCAGGCCATTGCATACCCAAGGACAAGCCAGAACAAGAAGCAACATGCATGTGTAACCTCCAAGATGGGCCCAAGGGCAGAGAGACTGGCTAACTAGACCAGCCTTCCTGTCACTGTCCAAGCCCCTCTGTCCTGGCTCCTGGGAAGGGACAGCACTACCAGGAAGACTTGCAAGCCCAGCTCATATTTTTCCAGCTTAGAAAGAGAGTGAGAGGGACATGGTGGTGACAGGCATGAGTCAGATGAAGCCAGTCCTAGATACTCATCTGCCAAGTCCCCAAACTGTTTCTTGCGGAATAAGATGAGAACAGAACAGCGCCACCAACTGGGAATCCTCGGCATTGCACTCCATCTCTTCCCACCCCAAGTCTTTCCTCCACTTCACCTCTAGCCCCTGGGCTGCTCTGGCAGCTGGGCCACCATCCCTAGGGGCTTCACTTGCCTGTTAGGTCCAGCATTCTCATTCATCTTGGGAGTCTCGGGGTGTGGGGAGATCCAAGGCAGACAGCCTGGACACAGTTAAAACAGGCCGAGCCGTAACACACAGGCCACCAGCACCCCTTTCCCACAACGAGGACCTCTTTTTGACAAATAACCAACCCCCTCCCCATAAGAAACTCTGCAAAGAATGAGATCTACCAGCCAAGCCTTAGGGCCAGCCCGGCTGTGTGACGCTTGACAAGCCACCTCGTCCCTCTGAAACTTGGTTCTCTATCTGCCACCATACCTTGCTGAGCTGTTGCAAGGCCTAAATGAGCTCATGCAGGTAAATTAAGAATCCAGTTCAAGGTCAGGCTTAGCGCTGGAACTCAAAACATGGCAGCCAGCTGCCCAGGACCATCTACCTATGTACATGTTCCCTCTACGGCTTGATGGCTTTGGTTGTGGAGACCCAAGGATAAGACTGGAGAAGAACACCTACCGTGGTCCCTCCACCCCACGCTCTTGTGGGCCAGGCCTACCTGATGGGCTGTGGAAGTGGCTGGACACTTGGTGGGACTCTGGTGGCTCCCTGGGAAAGAGAAAAAAGAGGCAGCATTATGG
Source organism: Dolichotis patagonum (assembly GCA_004027295.1). Classification (NCBI taxonomy): domain Eukaryota; kingdom Metazoa; phylum Chordata; class Mammalia; order Rodentia; family Caviidae; genus Dolichotis; species Dolichotis patagonum. The sequence continues at coordinate 103,627 of PVJX010000937.1, forward strand.
GGGGGGCAGGAGGATGGTAGGTCCACAGGCGCATCAGGGCTCTCTGCTCTCTCTGCCGGGCGTCCAGCTCTGCCACTCCAGCAACACAGCAACTGAGCCGAACATAGTCAGGGCCACCTGCACGTGAGAATGCCTGTCTGTGTGCAGGCCCCAAAAGGGGCAGAAGGACGAAAGCCCCCGTGCTGAGAAATGTGCCCAACCTGGGCTGGTGGCACCTGTCCTGAGGATGCAAGTAGCAGACAGTCACTGAATCAACAGAAAGTCAACACCTCGGACTCCCTGGGCCACCACAGTGATGACTCCCAGTGTGACAACAAAGTGCATCTGGAGAGCAATGGGAAGATGAGCGTGGCATGCCCCTTCATCTGGTGCTTGAACCCGACTTCTCTGACACTGTCATCCCATGTTCCCCTGCTCCTCAAAAGCAGCAGCAGTCAGTCATTCAGTCAAGTGACTTGAGACAGAACAGCCTGGCGTGTCACGGATGAGGGGTAGTGAGCCATGCTACCCTATGTCATCCACTCCCATCCTGGACTTGCTGATTATACAAAACTAGGCAAATGGACCCGATCTCATGGCGACAGGTGTCACAGTAATACAAGCCCAGGGCCAGAGCCCCCCAGGCCCCGGACTCTGGGTTCTAGCATCCTGCTGGGCAGGGCAGCCTTGCTGGTGACTACTCCACCAAGCCTACTGAAATGTCACATGTCAGATGGGACAACCTTAAGGCTTGCAATGGGGATGCAAAGAAATCATGCACATAAGGAGTTTTTCTTAATGCCAAGCATTTAATAAATGACAACTGGGACCAGGGATACCGCTCAGCAGCACAGAGCCTGCTTGGCAAGGGTGAGATCCTGAGTTTGATTCCCGGTACAAAAAAAAAAAAAAATGACAATTGGTAGTTGCGCTATTGCTATTACATCAAGTACAATTAAAAGAGAAGGAACTGAGAGGAGAGTCACAACCACTCACATCTACAGAAAGTCCCAACCTGGCTTCGCTCTACTGCCAGCTGCTGCCCATCCTTTCGACCACCTCACAAGATGCAGAATTAAGATGCCTGTGTCTAGATTCCCAGGCCCAGCCTGGGCCTCTGAGCCCATCAACCCCCCCAGAAACCCGCCGACCCCAATGGCCAATTTGCAGCCAGCTCTTAGAAATCTGCCAAGGAGAAGAAACACTGAGGAGCAAGTGACTCACCCTCAAGTCCCCAGGACGCTGATAACCACGCAGGAGTCACACTCCAACCCGAGGCTTGACCAAGGGACTGCAAGCACAGGAGCCCCCTGCTGCAGCGCCTAAGAGGTAGGGATGGGCACTGAGGCCCAGCTCCCAGCCAAGCCGGGAGTCAGGGCAGCTGAGCAAGAAGAGAGCTCTCTATGCAGCACCCTGGGTGGGCAGGCCGTAGCAGGCTGTGCCGGAGTCCCCCCCACCCCGGGCTCCTCTGGCTCGGAAAAGCTCAGCAGTGGCCACAGTGCAAGGTGGCAAGAGCCAAGTGGGCCTGGCGGGTGGAACCTTTCTCAGTGGTGGCAGCTCTGCTGGCCCAGGGACTCGGGCACCAATGAGTCAGACCAGGAGGGGTTGTGTTAGGTTTTCAAGTCCCCACAAGGCTGTTCCAAAGCTACCCACCCAGAGGAACACAGAAATCCAACACTTCATCCATCTCACTCCCCCAGTCCCTGACGAGGAGTCTGTGACTCTCCCCAGGGCCTGGGCCCTGCTCCAGGCCCCAGGGCCACCCTGCTATAAATAGCCCCTCGGGTTTCATCTGCTGCTGATCCACAGCCACTTTTGGAGGAAGCCACCACAGCTGCTTCGAACAACTGGAAGCCACAACTTGGCCAAGGCTTGAGGTGGGGCCAAGAACATGCATCCAGGCACAGGGAGCCAGAGGGACACAATGGGGTAGATCGAGGTGGGCTTGGCCAGGGCATCTGGGAGCCTGGGGGAGCTGGGGGAGTGAAGGAGCACAAGAAGCCGGAGAGACCTGGCTCCCGTTCCCCGCCACCTTCTTCCAAACCTTACGACATACCACATTCCTTAGCCTCCCCACCCCAAAAAAGCCAGGGCAGATAAATACAAACTTGGCCCCAACAGAGTCTGGCCACGCCACCCCCAGAGGTGATAAGGCAAAGTCCAAGCCTGCTGTGCTCCACCAGCCGGGCAGCGGGGAGGGAGGAAGCTGCCCCGGATGGTGACCCTGCCTCAGAGGACAGGGACAAACAGCTGGACTGTCACCCCCCAGTGAATCACTGAGCCGGCCTCGAACCCATGGGCTTCCTGTTTTCTGCAGAGCTGGTGGGCGTGTGAGCCTGGCCAGCAGGGCGCTGACACACACAGAGGCGCTGTATGCTGGCGCACTCAGCCTTGCGGGGAGATCTCAAACAGCAAATGGGCTGGGGGCAGCAGGCAGTATGGGCGAAAGTCCCAGAACAGCCAGGTGACCTCAGGAGTGGACAGCGTTCCCCCAGGAGCAGCCCTGACCACAGAGACCTTGGGCTGAGTCGAGGCTGCCTGTGGTCTCTGTGCTCAATCAGTCAGCATTCCCTCACAGGGCCCCGGCTGCGTGCCAGGCCAAGTACTGGGCACCAGGGAGGGAAGGGGGTGAGGCCCTGACTGCAGAGAGCTGACACTCTACAATGAAGCTACTCATTAGCAGGGCAAGGCTGAGAAGTAGTGTGGCCTCATTTGATCCTTCTGTAAAATGGGTACAGCACAATGCTCCCAGCACCTCCTTCCTACCTACTCCACTCCGGGCCTCTGGGGAATGCTTTACTGACTTTATTTTTAAAATAAAAATAAGCTCTCTGCCTGAAATCTTAAGCTTTTCCTCCCTGGGGCTTTGAAACCCTTTAACCCACAAGGTTTGAACTTCCTCCTAGCTCCTCCCAAGTCACAAACCAATTATAGAAGTTTTGATCCAACTCCCTGGGCACCAAACAGAACCCTCCCATCCTCATCTCTGAACACAGCCGCCTTGGCTGAAAAAGCCACTGTGAAAGGAGATTCCGAAGCCTTTCTCTCTGCCGGGAAGCCCCTCCTAGTGTCTACCCCCACCCTTCCTGCCGATGCCTCGGGTGGGTGCTGATCATCACCCAGACACCCGTGGGTGGCTGGAGATTAGCACTCTGCTCGGTTATTTACTGCCTTCCTCTCCCTACAGCAAGAGCGGGAAGCTGGGCCTGGGGTGGGGCTGGTCTGAAGCAACGCCCTGTGGGAAGAGTCCTGCCTTCCTCTGAGGTCCGCAGACCAAACACAACATCTCTGGACCCAAAGAAAAGCTGTTTCCTGAGCCTGAGTCCCCAGGGGGCATGGATGGGAGGAGAGTGTGGAAGCAACACCAGGGGCTGTGACAGGCAGCTGGAGGTGGCCACCAGCCTGTGTAAGGGACCCAGCTCCCTTCCCATGTGTCCTCAGGGGGGGCTATGGCCACCCCCACCCCATCTGGCCACACCCCTTCCTCTCCTTCCTGCCCACCAGCCTGGATTTTTCCAAAACAAAGTGCGTGCGACAGAGCACACCGTCCATAAACTCCACCCCACGGCACCTCTGCCGGGGAAACGGCCATTCTGCGCCGTGTCCTGGGCCTCAGGCCAGAGGCAGGAAAACAGCCCAACAAACAGCAAATTACCCCAGCAGCAGGCACTGTCACAGGGCGCTTCTAGGAGAACAGGCTCCCCTCCCCTTCCTAGGGCAGACTGCGGGACAGCGCAGTGGCTGGCCAGGCACTGACCCAGTGGCCCTGGGGGTCATCCAACCTATAATAGGTGTCTAGGAGCCTTAAAAGTAGGTCTCCTAGCTGGACACAACGGTGCGTGCCTGTAACTTCAGCTGCTACTCGGGAGGCTGAAGCAGAATGATCTCAAGGTGGAGCTGAGCCTGGGTAACTTAGTGAGACCGTGCCTCAAAATAAAAAATTTAAAAAGGGGACTGGAGATGTAACTCAGTAAGAAAGCCCTGAGTTTAAGCCCCACCACCACAAAAATAAATAGGGAAGTAAAATTTTTAAAGGGCTGGGATATAGTTTGGTGATAGAGCTCTTGCCTAGCATGTGTCAGGCACTTTACTGGGGTTCAGTCTTTAGCATGTATACTTGTGTGTGCGCGCGCGCGCGCGCACACACACACACACACACACACACAGTTTCCTCTCCTCTGCTACAGTATGAAGACCAGTCTAGAATCTGCTCATTTGCATACCCTCCATGTGCACCTCTAGCTGGACTAACTAACCTTGTAATATCCTTCCTCCCATTTCCAGGCAAGACATCACCACTGCACACCTTGACATGCAAACACACAGACCCATTCATCCAGAGCAACAAAATCTTTTTTTGGAAGCCACATGGCAGTAACCCACATCTATAATCCCAATACTCTGGGAGACTGAGGCAGGAAGATCTCAAATTCAAACTCAAACTGAACAACTTAGTAATTTAGCAAGATCCCGTCTCAAAATAAAAAATAAAAATAAAAACAGCTGGGGATACAGTTCAATCCTCACTAACACCCCCCCACACACACACACCCTCAATTCCAACTCCTTCTTCTGTAGGACCAAGACCTTACATGCCCTTGTCAACAGTTCTCCACGATGTCTAACTTGTTCTATCTTCCTGTAGCTTTAGTGCCTAGGCTCCATCCAGCCCAGGCTGGCAATGCAGGGAGCGCTGGGATGTGGCTTTTGAATGTGACTAGGACACTATCTCCTGGTGAAAGATCGGGAGCCCTGGATGACACCAAATCCAAGCAGCATCTCTGGGGCCACTCGGGCCTCTGTTTCCTCATCTGTAAATGGAGGCACAGCATGCACCACACGGGGGTCATGAGGCCCAATTCCTAGTCCTTAAGGAAAGTAACAGAAATTAACAAGAATGGCCAACACTGATGGAGCACATATGCTATGCTTTGGCTTTGAGGACCTTAATCTGGTTCACCCTCAGTAGCAGGTACCCACAAAAAAATTACCGTCCCCCTGTGCACCAGCCCAGAAGTATCACCAACCTGGCCAGGGGCGCTGCCCAGTACACACGTCCATGCCATGGGAACCCCCATACCTTGAACACAGCCTTGCCCGCCAGCTTGAGAGGCATCCTCCCTGCTCTTCCTGGAGGCCTGTGTGCCCCGGACAACTCTGCTCCTTAGTGCGGGCGTGGGGTGCACCCCGGACACGGAGCAGCGGTGTGGTCGCCTGCAGGAGCTGCCTCCCGGCTCCCAGCACCTCCCTGCGGGGCCCTCCCCACTGTGGGTCAGGCAGCTGTCAGATGATAGGGCCCCGTGCCATCAACAGCTCCCCCTGTGCCAACCGCCAAAACCACTCCCTGTTCCTCTGCAGACCAGCCATGAGGACAGAGAGGCCAGCGCGGAGCACGCTGGGGCAGGCGTGGGGGGGCACTTTTGTGGAGTCTGACACAGGGCATAGAGACAAGCCACTCACAGCCCTGACTTGGGCAGGGTCTCTGCGCCCTCCCCTGGGTCCCTTCCACCGAAAGCACTTGCCTCTCTATCCTCACCACCACCCAAACACAAGGCCGGACGGCCCGAGCAGCAGCTAGCATCGCCGCATCGCCCTGAACCGCCAGCAGCTGAACTGCGTGCACAACTTTGCCATTTCCAAAGCCTCCTGCCTTGCTCCCTAAGAAGCACCCCCATGCCCTACAACACCCCCAAGATCCAGTGACCCAAGACCCCTCTGCCTCGGGCCCCATCCTTCTTTCTGTTGTTTGCCCATTTCCTTACCCTTTCTGAAACTGCCGGCCACCATGCCAGGCTCATAGACACATCCTCTTGCCCCTCCACCAAGCTGTCATGGGTCAGCAAGCTCCGGGTGCAGCTCAGATGCACCCAAGGCCCAACTTCGAGTCCACGGGTCTCACCTGGCCTGTCCCTCTGGGGAGCAGGCAAGGAAGCCCCTTAAGACAGGACAGGACCTCCTTCCCAGTCATTCCCCCAGGCCAGGGACCCTTCCCTCTAGCACTTACGTCCTCCTCCAGGCTTTTCCTTGAGTTTCCACCCCGGGAGGTTCCTTCTCCCTGAAGACAGAAGAAAAGTGATCAAGAGATGGGTTAAGTTAGACAGTGGGAGGGCAGCGCTCTTCCACCTGCTGGCGCATCGGGCAGAGGTGAGGGGCTTGGCTGAGCAGCCAGGGGAGGGAGGTCGGACTTTTCTCTGTCTACTAGTAGACCCTCAGAGCTAGCCAGACCCTCTCGCTTGCATCTTATGACTGCTGATATGGGATAGAGTCTTCCCATTCAGCAGATTAGAAAATTCAGGCATAGTCAGGCCTTGTCTACCGCTACATGAGCCACGGATGTAGCTCAGTGGTAGTGTGCTTACATAGCACGTGTCAGGCCCTGTGTGGCCCTGTGTTCAATCTTCTACATGAATGAGGAGGAGAAAGAGGAAGGGGAGAAAAAGGAGGAAGAGGAGGGGAATGAGAAGGGAGAGGAAGAGAAACATCCAGGCATGGTGACACATGCCTGTGACCTTAGCATTCTGGGAGGCTGAGTCAGGAGGATCACAATTACAAGTGCAGCCTCAGCAACTTAGCTATAGAGCAAGATCCTGTCTCAAAAAAAAAAAACCTTTTAAGGCCTAGGGATGTAGCACCACACAAGGAAAACACATTAGAACTTCGGCAGAGTCAGGATTTGAACTCAAATCCTCCAACTCCAAGTCCATGACTTCACGCTGGCCATTGGCAAAAGAGACTTGTCCAAAGCTAACCTCAGTTTCCTCACTGCAGAACTCACCCACATTCCTCCCTTCCTCTTCCACCAACCTCGAGGAAACTCTCTCTGCTAAGTCAGGTCTACGAGGCAAGATCTGCCCAGCTCCCCAGCACCAGGCCTGAGCCCACAGTGATGTCAGATGCCCTGCTCCCTCCCAAGGTCACCAGCACCTCCGAGACGTCTCTCAAGTTCCCCAACCCCACAAGGACACCCCCAGCTACACCTGGTTGCTTTCCCAAAAACCCACCCTGCACCCCACCCGCCCCCAGCCACTTACCGCGTCCACTACATTCTTTGGCGCACTCTCCGTGGTGATGGGCTGCAGAGGAAAGCAGAGGGCAGTGAGGCCCCACGACAAGTATCCACAGGGTGGGCTCACTCCCAGGGCTGGTGGCAGGGACAGGCACAGGGTGACACCAGCACAGGACTCAGACCTAACCCGGCTGGCCCCAAACTTGAGAGGCAGAGCACTGACAAGGCCCCGTGAGTACTAGGACCACCTGTTCTGCAGATCTCCACTGAGGACCAGGACCAGAGTCCTGGGAGGTAGGGACCATTATAGTTGCTCAGTGTCATTTTAGAGATAAGAAGTTAAGTGAATGACCCAAAAGTACCAATTCTAATGAGGACAACAGGATTCAAATTCAGCTTGGGTTCCGCACTTCGTGTGCTTCGCATGAAGTCACAGCAGTCCAGGTAGAAGCCCGGCCCACCCTGCTGCTCCAGGAGGTCTCCCCACAATCTCTGTCCTCACAGACCTCAGTCTCTACACACAAAGCTGGCCCATCAGAGCCGGCCGTACCCTATGGACACAAACAGGCCTTGCCTCGTGGAGTGGCTTCTCTTCATGCCAAGGTGAGAGTTCCCTCCTCCAGGAAGCCCTCCCTGACCACCACGGCAAGCGGGGATCTAAGCTCTAGTCTGCCTCTCTATCTGCCGATCATCTCAGGGTAGGAAGGATCTCCCTGTGGAAATATATGCCTTTGTTTCCCTACAATTGTGTTATTTATGATTCTTACCCTACCTTCATCCAGCAACATTTTTATCAACTCAACCAAAAACTCCCTCACACCAGGGACTATGATTTATGTGCAGCAGGCCATCAAAACCCCCTGGGAACAGGTCACCGCAGAGCTGGCCTTCCTCTGCCCAGACCAACAGGAGGCTCCCTGCAAAAGGATTTTGAAAAGTGAGCCCCTCAGGCCCCAGAGCAGGAAGAGAAACTTCTGGTCTCAGATCCATCTCCAGACCACAGCTTTCAGCTCAGCCAAGGGGCTCTGGGCCCTGCCTAGGCGGAAGGTCACCAACACCACCAGGGCGGATGAGGCGAGCCTTTTGGAGGATGCTCGCAGACCAAGTTAAGACAAGGTCTCTCAGAACAGGAAATGCCTGCCAACCCATGGCAGGGCCTGAGGGCCAAATAACTGTCCACAGAGACAGGGGGATGGACAGAATGACCAGGACAGTGTGGGCATCCAGCAGGAGCCATGGACGGAGATGGGATGGGGAGAAACTGGGACAGGCTCAATGCAACAGTGCTCCTCCTACAAATGACCCAGATGCATCTCTCCTTCCTGCCTGGACAGCAGACTGAGTCCAAAACTTCTCTGCAGGAGCTGAGACCTGTTGAGCAGCTTGAGCACTGGAGGGAGACCAGGGTCCTGGCACACAGTAGAGATGGAAGCACACCCCGAGCCCACCCCAGAGAGGCCCTTATCTCCCCACCCGGACACTGGAGATGGTGCTGAGGGTCCATAATGATGTCACTTTCTGCCCCTCCCAGCTCAGCCCTAATCCTAAACCCCAACAACATCCTTCCTAGAATTCCCATGCACAGGCCACGGGCCACTGGGGAGGGGACACACGAGCCCTCAGGAAACCCCCAGGGCCCTGAGCTCTCACAATGTGGTCACTCCCTTTGCCTCCTGTAATGTGACTGGATTCAACTGGGAGCTGGCCCTGGCCCTGGGGGTCCTCCGTGGTGGCGTTGGCCCACCAAGTGCCTCACTACCCCCTCTCCTCCCCTTCTTGTCCAGGGCTCTGCTATACTCACCCAGAGACCTCCAGCCTGCATGGAGACAGCCCCACTGCCTCCTTTCTGAGCAGCTCTGGTGTCCTGGGGGAGATGGGGACCCCTGAAAAGCTGTCCCAGGACTGTGTATATGCAGAGTCTCCCCAGGAGCAGATATGTGAGCCCAGAGCGTCTCACTGCACAGCCCTCCCTGACCACGGGAGGACCCAGCTTCCCTCAAATGACAGAAAGGGGGGCATGGAGTCGTCTACATGGCCACCCCAGGTCCTGAAAAGCTCCTTCACGTCCCCTCCAGGGAAAGTGCCCCAAGGGGCCAGCTCTCAGCAGAGTGACCTACGGTGCCTGGGCCCCACCTGCAGGCTCTGAGTCAGTGACATCCATGCAGGGACCCTGGAATGTGCTCTTCCAATAGGCTCCTGGATGAGAATCGAACCATAGGCCTGAAGGCCACCTGGGGTTACACCTGGACCCTCTGCTGCTGACTGGTAATGCCCAGCAGGTCACATGGTCCTGGCTTCCCTCGAAGGATGGCCTACAGTGAGTTCATGGCAACCAAACGGAACAGAGCAGTGAGCCCCTTACAGCAGAAGGACACTCTCAGTCCGTGTTGGCTGTTGCTATTATTCATTATCCTACCCTCAGGGTGCCCCACATACCCCCTGAGCCCACCCTGCCCCCCCCGCCCCTCCAGCGCACCCCTCTCATGCCTGGCATCAGGCAGACAAGGGAGTGGGGTCGATATTAGAAACCACAGTCCTCGGCAGAGCAGCAGAGCCGTCCTCTTCCTGCCAGCGGTCATCGGAGCACCATCCCTTTGCCCCCGCCCCTTCCCCTTGCCAGCTGGAGGCCGGCCACAGGGCAGCACATGCCAGCGATCAGATGCCTTCAACTTACCGCTCTACATGCTTCCTGAAGAGCTAAAAATTTCCAGAAGCCCCTCCCAGCCTAAACACCCGGAGCTGTCCTGCATGTGTGCAAACCCAGCCTGGAGTACATGCTACACCCGGCCCCGCCCCAGTTCTCCTGGGACTCAAGCCTCACTTCTCTCTTTCCCAACCACTGCCAATCCCAGGGCTACTGGAAATGAGAAAATCGTGGGACTAGTCGGGTGCCAGTGAGCCACCCCAACCCAGGCCCTGCCCCCGGGGAGGCTGGGGCCAGAGCTCTGGCCACCCAGAGCTGTGGTTCCCCTGAGTGGTGGACCCAGGGCTCTGACGGCTGGCAGAGACTCTCAGGCCTTGCCGGCCATCCTACCTTTATCTGAAGCCCCAACACTGACACACACAACGCCTCCCCCACACACTTTTTACCCTTTGATTTATTTTTATCCTTAGAACATGTGGCTTTCCAACATACTACATATTTGACTTACTAATCTCATTTAGCGTCTGTTTACTGCACTAAAATAAAATTTCTAGGCTCCCATCCTGGAGCCTAGAAATGTGCCTCAGTAAATATATGCGGGGTGACACACCACCCCCATACCTTCCCTGATACCCAACCGTGCTGAGCATTCACTGACAATGCAGCTGGCACTCTAGAGCTCCTGAATCTGAAGGGCCTAGACTCTGTCTTTGCTTAGATTTTGGCCTGAACTTCTCTTACCCCCACCATAAACACACTGGCGCTTGACATCCTCGCATGACACTCAGAACCCAGCCCCTAGCGGGCCTGAGGCATTATCTCCCCTCTCCCCTCTCATCATGAGGTTTGTGACAGGGATGGGGTTGGCTCCCAGGTGTCCAAAGCCCACTGCCACACTCTTCACACTGCCCCTCACTCTAGGTCCCCAGCTAAGGCTGGCAGGCATCTCAAGGCCAGCTGCAGGGGGTGAGGGAGACCGAGCCCAAAGAAGGATAGCTCCCTCCCTTGGTCCCCTCCTTGTCTGTTCCTGGGAACAAACATGCAGTGAAAGGACCCCAGGCTTTGCCAACCCCACCAGGGTCTTCCCAGCCCCCAACCCCCACCGAGGTAGGATAACTGGGAACCCAGCTTAGGAGCAGGTGGCAGGGTTAGACCTAGTATTACATAAAAGCCAAGCTCTGCCAGGTGTACTGGCACACACTGTAACCTCAGCTACTCAAGATTGCAAGTTTGGGGCCACTGAGCAACTTAGCAAGTCCTTGTCTCAGTATTTTTTTTTTTTTAAACAAAGGTCTGAGGATGTAGCTCCATGGTGGAGCTCTTGCCTGGCATGCTTGAGTCCTGGGTTCCAGCTCCAACACTCCAATGCACCTTAGTGACCGCTCTCCACTAGGGCCTCAAACCCTAGTCCGGAGCAAGGTGGAAGTTGGTGGGAAGCTTAGGCAGGACAGATCCTGTGAATGCCCATGCTCAGCCCAAGAGTGACAGATCCTCAAATTTCACAGCCTAGAGGCCCTAATTGCCTCCAGCTACTCCTGGCCCTGGTCTGGAGATGCTAAAGCCGTAACTATTCATGAAATGTTAGAGACACCTTGGACAGAGTATCAGGCACTTTGCTTTCCTGATCACCAATCCTCATGACCACCAAGGTTGGCAAGCACTGTCCCAGTTACAGTAGAGCAAACTGAGGGAGCAGATTACTAACCTGCCCCAGAGAGCCGGGGGCTGAGCCCTGCTCCTCCCCCTCCCTCGCTCTCTCGACTTCCCCAGACCATCTTCCTGAGTCCCTCTCACTCTGTACCATCTGCCCTCCAGTTGGCAATCCACTTTCTGAGAGTTCAGTTAGAGCCATCCCTTGGTCTCAGGTCCTCTGTAGGAAGGTACTTCGTGGCTACGCATCCACAGAAGAACAGGAAACAGGCCACAGGAGAGACTGAGATCAGACCCAGAGAGAACTTCCTGAATGTGAGGGGTTATGAACCACAGGGTGGATAAGGGAAACTGCACATCCTTTCTTCAATTTTTTTCAAAAAAAAAAAAAGACACGCATGTCCTCTCCAAGCCCACTGCGTAGGCCTGGGAAGGGCCACCATGCTGGAGCAATGGGAGTGTCTGGGATGACTGCCTGGGGACTCATGCAGTAGGACACCTTGGTGGCCTGTAGGGAGGGTGGGCTGGGAAAAAATGTATTTGTGGGCTGTTGTTTTGGAGGAAGGAAAAGGCTGGGGGGGGCAGGCCTGAGCCGCGGCGGGGGGCAGGGGACACAGAATGCAGACTCAGCCTCCAAGGAACATTCCGTCCAAATTCCTCACCCCCCCCTTCCACCCTGCCAGCTCTCCCTTCTCTTGTCCCCTGGGAGGCCTGGAATCCAGGCAGGTTTTAGGGCCAAAATGACCCCGTGACATCACATGTCTTGCCATGCAATGAGCTGTGAGGTCACTTGGTGCTGCCTGATCAGCAGGGCAAGGAGCCGGGAGCCACTGGGCAGGTCAGGCAGGCAAGGGGCTGTACCAGCCCAGGACCCTGGACCCAGGAGAGAAAGTTATTCAAGGCTTGCTGGATCCAAAAATAGAACCGCAAGCAGAGGAAGGGAGGGGGCCAAAAGCAGGCGGGAGGGCAGAGAGCCACATTCACAGGGCACAGAGCGGGAGTGTGGCAGGTGGCGACCGATGGCCAGTGGAGGTGCATTGTCACTCAAAGGCTGTGTGGCCAAGAGCATCAGTAACCATGACAATAAGAAGTGTGTGCGGCAGCAAAAGAGGACACTTCTCAGCGCTCTGGTCCTCCTCAGCACAGCATCACTTCACAGTCACAAGGACAGAAAGGGATACTTTGGTCCTCTTCTGGAAAATGGGGACACAGGGCTTTTGGAGGGGGAGGTTGTGCAGTGAGCTCAGGTCTGCCCCTCAAAGCCTGTGTGTGGCCTTGCTGTGCCTGTACAATGTGGGAGGCACCAGAGGTAGCATCAGTGAACCCAGGGCTGGTTGGAGGGTACTGCACCGGCAGGCTGGAGCCAGGCAAGGTGGCAGAGCGTCGGACCCCAAATGTCTGGCCAAAGCTACTTCAGGGCCACAGCTTCTCCCAGGCAGGTTGAGGCCACCAGAGAAAAAGAATAGGCTCGCTGTGATTAAGTGGAAAGTTATGCCTGACTTCTCTGCACCCTCAGGGAAAGACCTAGGCAAGCCTGCTCCTGCCCTCGCCCCTCCCCCAGTGCATCCCAAGGGGCCCAGCACCCAAATCCTAGCTGAGGCTGGGCAACCCTGGACACCCTCACCAGTGCTGGCTGTGGGCCAGGCCAGAATATTTCATACTCCCTCTTGCCATGGCCCCTGGATACGGTCTTTCTGCTCCTGCAACCGGCTGGGCATTAGACAGCTGTGCTCCCCTTGGCCCTTCCTCCACTGCCCCCCTACCCAGGCCACCCTCCTCTGAAGCCTCCACAGCCCAGGCTGGGATCTGCACTACCCTCTGTCCAGCCATGGCCACTCCTCCCAATCAGGCTGCCCTGCAGCTGGCAACAGGCTCCCAGCTCTCAAACCCTGCTGTGGGTCACTTCTCCACTCAAGGACCAATAATGGCCCTTAGTGCTTAGCACATCAAGTTCAAGTTCCCTGGAGTGGCTGAGGACCCCTCCAGGAGCTGGCCCCACTCCTCTGAACGGCACACTCTGCCACCCCACCCTCTTCTCGGGGCTCCTCTGCCTCTACTCCTGAACTCTACTGCCCCCACCCGCCCCGCCAGGCCACAAGGGGGTGTGACTGGCGACGCAATTGTAACCCAATCCTCTCCTCCCTTCAGCAAGAGCAGCCTGTTTAAAATCATTCCACCGCCCTTTGGTGGGCCCAGCACTTCACACTGAGGCCTTGCCCACCTCTGTTTCAGCCCTGCCGCCTTTTGGAATGTCCTCCCTCCTCCTCCCTCCTTTCTTTTATTTGCTCAAGTCTCAAACCCGCCCTGCAGCAGGAGCCAGACTTGCCCAACCATCTCAGCATAAGCAAATGGCTTCTCCTCCACACCCTGAGCCCCAAAACTGCCTCTGGGCAGAACCCCAAAGTTGGATGCCAATTAATTTCCATAGTAGAGCTTTCTCTCTCTCCCCACTGAACATGAGGTTCCCAAGAATGGGGCCCTGCACCCTCCTTGTGCCTGTCCTGAGCACATACCAGGGAGGTCCAGGAGGGGATATTTCTTCCACCAACCCAATAGGTGTCCGCAGCAGAGGGGCCCTGGTGACAAAACATGGATCTGCCTCCAGAAATCCCCTAGGGGCCATGGGCAATGTTAGGAAGCCCCCTCTTCTCACTCAACCCCCTTTCTTCAGAACACCTACTGGGTTCTACTTTGGAGCACAGCAGGAAATGAGCCCATTCATCCGCAGCAAGTTCTCTCTCCCCTTCTGCACCTGTCTCTGTGTTCCCTGGACTAAGGCAGCCCTCAGGTTGCATAAACTGGAGTGTTCAACCTTCCTCCCCATGCCAGGGCTCCTCTGGGAATGCAGTCACCCCTCCCCTTTGGAAGTCAGCCTCTGAGCAGGCTCCAAGTTCCAGGATTTCCCAAACATACCCGCCTGCAGCCCCCTCTGTGCCCTGGGATGAAACGCATTGGGCCAAGGCTCCAAAGCAAATACTCGGCCATGTCCCTGATGGACAGTGAGTCACAGGGCAGGGCGAAGTGGTCCACATGCATGCTCTGGTACCAGTGAGCATCACACCTTCTCCTCTCCCATGAGACTGCACGATGCCTTCCAACCCCAGACCCTACACAGAGGGAGCTCAGGAAAGTTGTTTAAGCTCTCAGGGCCTGTTTACTCTCCAGCACATACAGCTGTTGTGTTCAGGAGGTATTCGTTGGCAGGATGGATGGACAGGCCCTCTCCCAAAACCCAAGCCCAGTGGGTATCAGAGGCATTAGCTATTTAGAAAGAGGGACTGGAGAAACCTAGCACCTGGCAACACTGGGTACTTCCATCAGGAGCAAGCAGCGGGGTTCCCAAGAGAAAGCAGAGCTGGGGTACAATCCTGACCCAGCTCCTGTCACCACCAGCCATATGACTGTTCACAAGTCACCTAGATTTCCCAAGCCCCAATTTACCCCGCACACACTGTGCCCTTCCTGCCTCCCTAGCACAGATTCAGGCCTGCCCTGTGGGTTCCCAAGATCCCATGCAAAAGGCTTTGAGAACTGCAGGTGCTATGCAAGTGACAGTGACATTCGTCATTGAGATCTGTGGTTAAGAGGGTAGGTTCTGGTACCAGACCACTGAGCTGAGAGTTCACTGTCCCTTTTAATAACTCTGTGGCTTTTGACCTCAGCTCCTCATGCAGACATTGGGAATAAAGAATACACTTGCTCCTTTATTGTCAGTAGAGGGAGGGGAGAAAATAGGGATGAAAAAAGAAATTAGGATGTGTCATGTATGTGTGCCAATTTCACATGAGGAGTGTAAACATAATGTACTATAAATGTATACTAGTAAAAAGGTGCTAATTTTTTAAAATCATGCACAAAATTCCATAAAAGGGCTAGTGTTTTACTATTGCTATTATAGTAGCCTCCTTCATCTATGGGTAGAGTTCTAAGACCCCTAGAAAGTGCCTAAAACCAGATAATACAGAACCCTGTATATACATGGAGAACTTAAAGGAAGCACTTTAGGCTTCCCTTTGGCATATCCAAATTATCTGTAACACTACTCTTGTGCTTTGGAGTCATTTTTAAGCAAAGTGAGAGCACATGATACCACCTGATTGATATCTGAGAAGGCTAAGTGACTAACGGGCAGATAGCTTATACAGTATGGATCCGCTGGGCAAAGAGTTGACTCACATCCCCAATAGTACAGAGCCAAGCATACACTTTAAAATTCATGAATTGTTTATTTCTAGGATTTTCCATTTTATATTTTCAGACTTGGACTGACTGAATACCTGAAACCAAAAAAGGTGAAATCCTAGCTCAAGGAGATGGAGGGGGAGGCTTCTACATTACTGTCATAGGTGAAATCAGCATTTCTCCCCACCCCCACACCCTCCTCCACCCCAACCCCACCCCAACCTCCATCTGTGTAAGGGAAAGCAGCCTGCACAACGAGTCAACTCCAGCCCAGGTCTCCTGAGTGCCCTGCTGTGTGCACCCAGGGGCCTGGCATCCGGATGACCTTGGTGGCCACTCCACTTGGCTGTCATCTATGGGAAATTCCTTGCACACTTATTTTTCAGAAGTTGAAACAAGCTGCTTCAGCTCTTTCCAAGGATCAGGAGAGTCCATGGCAAACAGGGCCCCCTCCATCCTACCCCATGGTGGACCCCCCAGGAGAGGGCAACCTTAGGATCTTTTTACCCAAGCCTTTGGGCAACATCTGTTGAGTAAATCGAAAACATGGGTTGAAGATTAAGCCACTTCTCGCTGGCTGGCCTGGGCACAGACTGGAAAACGTGTTTGGCCAGCAATGCCAGAAGCTGAACAGAAATCCTGGGTGCGGACAGGAGGGATCCTAATCTCGGGGGGAAGAGTTAAAGAAGGTCAGTGAGAAGGCCCGAAAAAGAGCTGCAGCCAAACCGAGACAGGGAGCAACCTGGACAGACAAACGCACAGACAGAAACACCAAGTTTGGGAACAGGAGGGTGTGGGGAGGCTGGAGACCAGCCCTGCAGAGGCTGAAGGGCAGGCTGCGAATGAAAAAGGAAGGAAAAATACAAACCCACCCTTTCCTGCCTCTTGTGAACCTGTTCAAAGCACTTGACCATGAGGAAACAGGTGCTGAGAGCTCTCAGGGGAAGCCAAACTTTCTCCAGCTTCCCCTGGGCCACTTTCCCACTCCCCGGGGACAGTAACTGGGGTTCCAGCAAAGGCAGCTGTCCTGCCTCAGATTCCCACCCATGGTGCTCACAGTTGCCCCACAGGCCAGCAGGGGACACAGCCACAGTGGTCCCATTTATCGCACACCTAGTCTGTGCTGGACACCTAGCTAGATGCCTTCCTCCCGGCCACTCCCAGCAAACACATAAAGCATCTACTGTGTGCATGACAGTGGGAACCCAGCAACAAACCAAACAGATAAAAGTCCCCTGCTAGTGTGGGTGAAGCTCCCTTAAACAAAATAAAGAGAAATGAGTAAAATCCACAGTGTCTCTGGGGATGGGGAAGCAGGGAAGGGAAGGGAAAAGCTGATACTTAAGTAAAGACCTGGGGAAGGGAAAAAGACTTGCAGGTATGGGCAGGAAGAGTATTGCAGGCAAAGGAGAACAGCAAGTGCAAAGACCCTGAGGCAGTGTTGTGTGGGGCATGTTCAAGAGTCAGCAAGGCCAGTTGGCAGCAACCAGAGGAGGAAGGGACAGGGCCTCTAGAAGAAGGTGAGGTGAGAGGACAGCTGTTGTGTAAGCGGTAGAGGCCAAGGGAAGAGCCTCAGGGTTTGCGCGGAGTGAGACAGTCATCAGAGGCTTCTGAAGTTAGACGGTGTGGATCAATTCACTTGTTTGATCCTTTTGACCCCTTACACAGTAGAAACTATGACAACATAAACTCCACGCTGAAGAAGGGAAGCTGAGGGTCAGAGGGGTTAAAGAACTCTGGGGTCACACACCTGAACTCAGGGAATAGGGGTGCAGCAAATGGGGGAACAGGGGCCCACAGGGAGGGAGCAGAAAGCCCAGGATCTTAACTCTGCTGGGAAGTGGGTTCTGACTCAGGCAAGGGAACCCTGGAGGACAACCCAGCTGTCTCTGTCACTTCCACACCAGGGGGCTGGTCCCCTCCGCAGGTAGGGGCATAGCAGAGAGACATGCAGATTCCCAAAGTCCTTTCTGGAACCTAACTGCAATCCCCCAGCCGGAATGCCAAGCTATTCCCTTTTGTCTCAACCCCTGGCCATGCCTCCTGTAAACAAAGGTCACAAGCTCCCAGTGGGAAGACATCTGGCTCTGCCTGGGTCCCTAAATCCTGGACCCTCAGCACCCCCACCTAGCCAAGGACATTCTGTTCTTAGCCACAAGGTGATAGTTCAGCCAGAATAAGGGAGACATGCTCCCCGTTCTCCACCCTGCTGCCACCTTCCTCGGGCTCCCGGGCTCCCACGTGTCGCTCTGTGATCCCAGGGACATTTCTCTCCAGCACTTCCAACCCAAGCTGTTCTGGTCCCCTCCCCCATGGTGCCTGCCCCCAAGTCCCGCCCTTGTCAGGTGACCCAGGACCAGCTTCAAGCAGAGTTTTCAACCAACCCTCTACATCTCTGGAGCACACACTGGGCAGCTGCCCCCCTGAGGGTCTGAGCCTAAGCAGCCAGGGAGCAGGGCCCCAGCAGAGAAGGTAAACACCTGGCCTCAGCTACAGAGAACAGTGACACTGCCCAGACCACCAGGAGTCTGAGAGCCCAAGAACAGCCATGACCTTGATTCCACTGTGCCACCACCCTGAACAGGGAGAGAAGCCGAGAATATATCTCCTCACTGAAATCTAATCCATTCTTCTCTTACACAGAGGCTAGCCCAGGTCCAGAAAGAGTGGAACAGCTAGTCATCTCACACTGAGTGGATATGGGAGCCGGTGGCCCAACTGTGCATCTGCTGTGTGGATGGAGCAGGTGACCATGTGGGTGCGTGGGACACCTATATCGTCCCCAAGACACTGTGCCTCACCCTAAGACTCCCCAACATTAGCATCATAAAGGGACTCTGCACCGACCTACAGCACTGTGCCCCTCCATGACACACCTGCACACACACCCACAAACATGCACACTCTTACTGCACACGTGCAGACCCCTCCCCTGGGGCCTGGAGGCCCGCCTGCCTCCGGAGAAGGGTAAAGGGAGGGGGAGGGCAGGGAGCGAGCACTGTCAACGTTCCCAGCCAGCCCAGCTGGGATCAGTCTGAAGCAGGGCGCTCACCACAGCCCACAGCACACAGGGGTCCCCTCCCTGTCCGGGCTGCTCTGGAAGCCTGACGCGGGCGGGCACAGTAAAGCACAGGAGCTTAGGGACAGAACAGAGCTCACCACTACGTGACAAGCTGGCCAGGTGGATGGACACTGTGGGTCATGCCTTCCACCCCCTGCCTCCAGGCAAAGGTGGCTGACCCAGGACCAGGCAGGTGAAAGGCAATGCCACAGCACCCGGGTCCTCTACGCTCTGGGACCACAGGCACCTGGCCAGGCTTGGAAACACACAAAATTCCCTTTTATGGGTTTTTCCAAGTACTCGAAGTCTCAAGATTGGAAAGAGCAGCCCTGCATCTCATCAAAGGGGACCTCATGACTCATTTCCTCCCCGTCCAGCGTCCAGCGTCAGCCCAGGGATGTTGACCCTCCTCCACCCCACCTAATTGCCCAACCCACACGGGTCCAAAGTCAGCTGCAGCTGCGGAGCCGCAGGAGGGGCTGGCAGGAGAAGAGACAGCTGTCACTCACCACCAGTTCATGGCTGGAAGGAGGAACGCAGGGGGAAGCCACCTGTGGGAGGAGCAGAGAAAGGGCAGGTTAGCATCTCTGGAGATGTGGCCTCCAGGGGCCATTCCTTCTGCCACCACCTCTGGGAAAGAGATTCCTTTCCTGGAGACAAGTCCACTTCCCAGGTGAGGGGCAACAAAAGCTACAGGCAATGTGGAGCAATGCTTAGGCAACAATGCCTGGGCAGAGGGAGCGGATACAGACGGCAAGCACCCAATGTACATCACAATTAAAATTCTGCAAAAAGCCACAGACCCTGAGGCTGGCGCTCAGCACACCAGCATTTTAGTAACAGTGGGTTACAGTGTTAAGAATAAGGATTTCTTTTTTCTTCCCTCTGTTTTCTGAATGTTCAACAATATGGTAAGAGGAATTCAGTGTTTGCAACCTGTGATTAAGGCCTGTAGGAAAGGTAAAGCCACCCCTGAAGTCTCCCCAGTGCCAGGGTGAAGGCTCCTACTGGCCTGGGGAAAAATGTGGAAGGCTGTGAGGGCAACAGCACGCACTATGGGAGAGCAATCACTTTCATCCTTTTTTTTCGTTCCTGTGCTGGAGACAGAA
The DNA here is from genome assembly GCA_004027295.1 of Dolichotis patagonum. Classification (NCBI taxonomy): domain Eukaryota; kingdom Metazoa; phylum Chordata; class Mammalia; order Rodentia; family Caviidae; genus Dolichotis; species Dolichotis patagonum. The sequence goes on from PVJX010000937.1 coordinate 123,258, forward strand.
TCCAGGGTCTTCCATGCACAGGCAAACTTCCATCAGTTCCATCCTCTTCATCCTCTTCCTCTCCAATCAGAAGACCGGAGCAACTTGGCCTCCAGACAGGGAAGAAGGCGGGGGAGAGGCAGGGGAGGTGGGCGGGAGGCCTCCCTGGCTGCTGGACTCCTCTCCCTAAGATAACACACACACCCCCGCTGCTGCCCCAGGCCACAGAGCCAAACGTCACCCTGACAATTAGCAGGGGCATTTATCAGACTCCATGTGCTTCTTTTTGCAAGCTGGGGCACGTTTTTCTTGGAGCTCAGTGTGCAACCTTGGCTCCAATTCCTGACCTGAGCACCAGGCAAGGGGCCTGTGCAAGGGACAGAGCCAGAGGCTCGTGCTGAGGCCTAAGGGTGTCTGGGCACAAGGCGTGGGTGGCCAAAGAGGGGGCCACTGCCTCCCAAGACAGCAGGCAACCCCTCTGTGCCTGAAAGCCCACAGCCCAAGGTGCTGGCTGTCCCCAGGGCCACCCGAGCTGAGCCGTGCTGTGGTCTCACCAGCCCGAGGGGATTCCCAGGCTGGACACACCAGCCCCATGAAGACACCCATGAGACAGGGTGCTTCGAGCTGTGTGGCATGGAAATGGCCAGGTGTTAGCGTTCCTGGGCTCTCGAGCTAATCACATGACAGCCAGCTGACTCCCCCCCCACACACACACTCTGGCTGGGAGCCCCCATGACCCATAAATCTTTTTTTTTTTTTTGAGACAGGGTCTCACTGAGTTCCAAAATCACCCAGGTTGTACTTCACTTTGTAATCTCCTGCCTCAGCCTCCAGGAGCGATGGAATTACAGACATGCGCCACCACACCCAGCTTGGAAGTGAATTTCACTGGCAAATTCTACTCAGCAGCTCTTCAGGACTGCAGTGGGGATTAGATGGGGCCAGACAATGTCCAGCGCTAACTGGATCTGTACCACACAGCAGGTGCCCCTATAAATGCTTTCTCCACGTTATCTCATCAGGCCCTCCAACAGTCCGAGAAGGTAGATACCAGTGTTTTATCCCCAGTGGAGGTGTGTTGGGATAGAGAGGTAAAGCAACCTGCCCAAAGTCACACAGCTGATAGGTGGCTGGGATGTGAACCCAGATATGCTGATTCTCACGATGCAGTATGAAAGGCAGCTTATCGCTCATGGCCCCACTTGCAGGAGAACGAGGAAACAGGTGGAGAGCTTGCTCCCGGAAGCCTGGGATTAGGAGTGACTAAGAAGCAGCACCTGGGCACAGGGCCCGGGGAGGGGAGGAAGACACAGAGTGGGTAAGGGAAGTCCCCAGAGCTGCCTGTGGCCTGCGGGGCTCCCGGCCTGCCCTGCCCACCAAACAAGGTCTCAGCCCAGGGGACAATGCTGGCCTCGCCACACACAGCCCAAAACCCCACTGAGGGGCTGTGAGATTTCAAGTCATAGACTGGGCCCCTACAGTGCTGTCCCCAAGGGTCCCAAGCATGTGGGTAGGAAGGACAACGCCCTTACCATGGCCTAGTCTCAGAGTGGTGCCGGGCTGCCAGGACCCTGCTAGAGACCAAGTGACATGCAGGGGGGAGGGGGTGCTCCCCCAGGGCTGCACGAGGTGGCTCCGTCTCCATCAGAGTCCGGTGGGGGGTCATGGACACATTCTGGGAGGGGCAGAAAGGATGGCATTCCTGTGACAAGTAGAGGGTCTCCCAGGCCCTCCCTGAAGCAGCAGGGAGAAGGGGGCCCAGGGTCCTGCCCGAGGACCTGGATGGAGGGAGCGATCACAGCCTTCCCGTCCTCCGCCCACAGCTGTGCATTCCAGGCCGGCCACCAGCCCACGGACCTTGTTGTGTGTTTCAGCATTTCTCCTGTCACTCGCTTTCTTTTCCTTTAGAAACGCTTCCTTAAAAGGCTCTCTCCTTCCCTCCGGCACGCTGGCCCCTGGCCACCCTCTCAGGAGCCTGGGACATGCCGGGGAGCACCGGGGCCCCTGCCACTCCGTGGCCTGTGCCCAGTGGCCCCACACGCTCGGTACCAGCAGCAACCACCCCACTGACCTTTGGGTACCCACGCTGGGAAGCCTCACCCTGCAGAGGGACAGCCACTGGGGGTGTCTGCAGGTGCCCTCAGTACCAGCCCTGCCGTGTCCAACTTGGGGGCCAGTGGCACTGGATCCCAGGGCTCAGCCAGGCCTTTCACCCGGCACACCTCAAACTGGCCTCTAGACAGCAGGCAGACAGGGCCCTATGCACCATGCTTGTGCCCTCGGTGACAAAGGTGACAGCAGTGACAAATACTCACATGGCACTTGCTCCCCAGTGGCACTGCCCTTACTACTTTGTGTAACTAACTCAATTCCTATGATACCCCTGAGCTCTGTTATCACTGACCCCCATTTTGCAGGTGAAGAGACCCAGGTGCAGAGGAGTTAAGGAGTCGGCCAAGGATGAGGATAATGCAAGCGCAGCAGCCAGGCTCCAGACACGCTGAGCCCTCTGGGCCAGGTCAACCTCCTGCAGACCCTGCCACAGAGGTGTCACTGACACTCGCAGGCTCCTCAACAGTGCACGTGCACCTGTACGCAGCACTGGGCTCACACCCGCCACCGCTTGGCAATTGCTTAATACCAAATCATTTGCTCAGACTCACTCAATGCCATCGCCCTTACCTCACAGATGGAGAAACTGAGGCCGAGAAAGCTTAATGATTTGCCCAGCACTGCAGTGGAGTGGTGTGGCCCTGGAGCCACTGAGATAGACAGTGGGAGGACAGCTGGAGGTCAGGGTGTCCACGGGCTTGGACTGTGGCCATACCTGACATTCCTCAGTGTCCACTCAACTTCAGAGGTCCCTGGGGCCAGGGACAATGACAGGCACTAGATGGTACCCAGCACAGGCAGAAAGCTCTTCACCTCACTGGGGCCCTATTCCATCCCCACTGTCCAGGACCCAAAGCCACACAAAGAGGATGAGCTTCTCTCAGTCCTTCCAACAACCAGCTCTGTCATTCTCAGGGCCTTTGCACATGTGCTGCCTTCCGCCTGGATGGCCTTCCCTCCCAGTAGTCTGCATGGCTGTGTCCTTCCCATCCTCTGGCTTTAACTTAAATACTGCTACCCTAAAGAGTCTTCAGTGGCTCCTTAAATGACATGTGTATGCAAACACATAGACACACACACACACACACACTCTCTCTCTCTCTCTCCTCTGCACCCACAGCTCTTCCCTCATGGATGTAATTACAAGTTGTAATTACAGACATGTGCTTCCTTCCTATAATCTGTCTCCTCCTCTGCAAACCATGGAAGCAAGTCGTGTTCATTACACTAGCTGCAGGACAGAGCCTAAATGCAGTAGGTGCACACCAAATACCCAAAGAGAGGGACTATGCAAGGCCTGGGAAGGGAGACGCCTGTGGCCATCTGCTAAGCACCTGTCGTGCACCCGGCACTGGGCCAACCCTGTCCTGTGCCTGACATCTCTGATACCCTCCATTCTGCAGTCAGCACCATTGCTCCTGTCTCCCAGAAGAAGGAACCTAGGGTCCAATCAGCGGGAAAAGGTGAAATCTTGCTCTCTGGCCTCATACATTGCTCTCTGCAGAGCGAGCAAAACCCAACACCTGCCCAGCATCATCCCTATCCCTACTGCTGCTCTGCAAGTAGCAGGACCTGGGTCCCAACCAGGTGCCAAACCTGCCCCAGGTCCCTAGGTGAGGTCTCAGCTTTGGGTACATTAAACTCCCAGACTCCTAAACTTGCTAAGCCCTGTGAGGGGTCCCCACACCCATACCCAAACCCCCTTACCACAGGGCCAGTACCCCCACCCAAAACTAAAGCCTCAATGTGTGACACCAGCATGTCACATGAGTCTCAGTGGAAATGTTCTCTTTTGTCCTATCTCTGCTCGTCTCTCTTTATTAGGGTGGCAAAATGTACAGAACATAAAATTAACCATTTTAACCATTTCTAAGTGTGTGATTCAGTGACATTGAAGTGCATTCATGGTGATATATACAATGATATACATCTACACAAATGCCACCTCCATTAAGCAACTCCCTTCCTTCCCTAATTCCTCATTTCCCTTCCACACCCTGGTAGTTTCTAATGGACTTTCTTCTCCATGAATTTGCCCATCTCCAGTATTATGGATTGTGTCTAGATGTCCTCCCAAAGCTTCATGTGGTCATAGGCAGGGCTTTTTGGAGGTGGTTGGATCTAAGGTATGTGATGCTGGGACTGATTCACCTCAAGATGCTAGGATTAAGGGTGTGAGCGCTGTCTGCTGTAATGGTGGGTAACCTGGCTAAAATTCAACACAGAGCTGTAGTCTTGTCTCTTGTCCCTTGCTTTTGCTCTCTTCTACCTGTCACAAACTGCTTCTCCTCTGTGATGCCTCTCTGCCATGCCACCCTGTCTTGGAGTCAACCAACTATAGACTGAGACCTCTACAAACTGTAAGCTGCAATAAATCTTTCCTCCTTTAACTTAGAATGTCAGGTATTTTGTCCCAGTAACCAGAAAAGTAACTATGACATCCAGGTACCTCACTGTCACCCACCTGGGTAACAGGCTTTGGGCATTTTTTGTTTTTTTTAATGGTTCCTGGTTCAAAGCTCTCCACAAGGCAAGCCATAGACAGCAAGACTTCTTTTCTCCAAGACAAATAGTAAAAATTCTAATCATCTTCTATGCTGGGGCTGGCCATAAAAAAAACTCTTCGACCTACCCTGGTGGGGAGGTCACAGGACCGCCCCATTCCTGGGGTCCTGCTCGCACACCCTGGAGGAGGAATGCTGTACAGAGGCCCAGAACCTGCACAGACAGGCGCTGCTGTGTGCGCGGCCACGCTCACGCGGCCACGCCCCACGCCCGTTGTCAGCAATGGCGCATGCACAGCAGGGGCTCCCAGGGATTCTCAAGAGGGCAGGGCTCCCGGGGCTCCAAGACAGACAGCAAAGCAGGTTTACAGAGGGCGACGCCCAGAGAGGACACGGGAGCCCTGCATCTCTTCTCCCATACTGCAACCCATGCATCACTTCGTCCATATCACTGGTAACATTCTTCATGATAAACTGGTAGATATGAGTGTTTCCAGATGTGAGTCCGCTGAGCCACACGAGCAAATGAATCCAACCCAGGGAGGGGTCGCAGGAACCCCAGTTTACAGCTAGGGATCAGATACACGGCTAAGACAACGTGAGGCTTGCAACTGGTGTCTAAAAGAGGGGCCCCTTGGGAAAAGAGTCCCCACCTGTGGGATCTGGCGCTGTCAACAGGGAGGCAGTGTCAGAACCAGCCTGGATTAGAGGACACCCGGCAGTGTCTGCTGCTGTGGAATCGACTGCTTGCTTGCTGGGAGGGAGAAAGCCCCAAGGTCACAGAAGTGGTCTGTGTTGATTGTGGTATGAAAACAAAAGAAAAAACATGACATGTTTTTTCCTGACTGACATACTCATAAAGAGGAATCATATACAGAAGACAGGGCGTAGTGGTGCATGCCTGAAATTCCAGTATTTGGGAGGCTGAGGCAGGAGCATCCTTGTGAGCTTGAAGCTAGCCTGGGCTACGTCGTGAATTTAAATCCAGTCTGAATTACATAGCAAAACCTTATCTCAAAAAATAAAGAGAATCACACAAATAACTGTCTTTTTGTGTTTGGTTTATTTCACATAGTGTTGTGAGCTGAATTATCCCCCCACACACACACCAAATTCATGTTAAAGTCTTAACCTCCAACACTGCAGAATGTGTGCATTTGCATAAAGGGTCTCTGAAGAGGTGATTAAGTTAAATGAGGGTTCAAATCCAGAATGACTGGCGTCCTTATAAGAAGAGATTAGGGTTGGGTTTGATGGCACAAGCCTGTAATCCCAGCACTCTGGGAGGCTGAGGCAAGAGAATCAAAAGTTGGAGCTCAGCCTGAGCAGCTTAGTGACTTTGTGAGTCCCTATCTTATAAAATAAAATAAAAAGAAGAGAGAGTTAGGACACAGATGGGCTCAGAGGAGAGACCATGGAGAAAGACAGGGAGAAGACAGCATCTACCAGCCAAGGAGGGCGGTGTCAGGAGACACCAACCTTGATCTCAGACTTCCGCCCTGTGAAGCTCTGAGAAAGCAACTTCTGACAGTTAACGTCCCCTGTGGAACTTCATCGTGGCAGCCCAAGCTGACTCAGACACTGAGCCCATTTCCACACGCATTCACGCAGCAGTGTGTGTCAGGATCCCCTTCCTTTCAAGGCTGGAAACTCGTCCTCAGGATGCATACACCAGGCCACCTGCATGTCCACACCTACACAGACACAGGTTGTTCTCAAAGACCATCTTGTTGATACGTGACTCCCCTCCTGCCCCAGTGTCCACATCAGAAGACACCAAAGCATGTGCGGAAGGCAGGAGGGATGGTGGGTTTGCAGAGCACCTGCCGTGTGTCATGGAGCTGAGGGCTTCGTACACTTTCTTCCTGTTCAGTGTGGGGGACTGAACCCAGGGCCTCTGCACTTAGCCCCTGTTTTACCTTTGAGAAAGGGTCTTGCTAAGTCACTAAATTGCCCAGGTTAGGTTCAAATTTGCATTCCTCTTGCCTCAACCTCTCAGAGTACTAGCATTACAAGCATGTGCTCCGTGCCCAGCTTATATACATTATTTTATTTCATTTTCTAGATAGGTTTTTGAAATAAACAGACTCAGAGAAGTTAAACAACTTGGCCAGAATCCATCAGCAAGTAGGAACGACCAGCTGCTGAGGCCCCTGCATGCCAGGCTCTGCGCAGAGCCCTCCCGAATGTTACTCTCCTCCAAGGGGGGCGTCTGGACAAATTCATGCAAGACTCAGGCATCCCCTCAACAAACCAGGCAGATCCAATGCCCAGGCCCAGTGACAGTGCCATGACTGTCGTAGTCTGTCACTCGTGAACACCTGTCTTTCCCAGGCAGCTCCCTGGCTTCCAAGGCTGGGTGAAACACAAGCCACAGCAGCCATGCCCTGGACTGGAGGGACACAGAGTTCAGGTATTCCCGGCTTGTATCTCACCCACTCCCGGTAAGCACCCAAGGGGGAAACGCATGGGTCACTGCCACTGAGCTACCCCACCGCCAGTTCAGAGCCTGAGGCTCACTAGGGAAGCTGTGGGAAGGGCACTTGGCCGGGGATAAGAGATAGATAGGGCTTGGAAGCGGGAGGGCTGCCAGAGGACCCCTTTGGCTGCAACTCGGGCTGAGAGAAGAGTGCTTCCCAGACTGGCCTCGTAATCCCCAATAAGAAGGCTAAGATACTTAGCTGCCAACACTGGGGAGCCACAGAAGGTACTTGATAGAAGAGGAAGCAGCAAAAAGCTGTGCTCCAGGCAAAAAACTGCTGGAGTAGGCACAGAGGGAGAGGAGTTGGGAATTTAAAGCAGGCAGGGGATGCGCAGTAACAACCCTAATAGGCTGGGTGTGGTGGTGCACACCTGTAATCTCAGCACTCAGGAAGCTAAGGCAGAAGGATCACTGCAAGTTCAAGGCCAGCTGGACAACATAACAAGATCCTATCTCAAAAAAACAACAACAACAAAAATAATAATAATAATAATAATAATAATAACAATCCTAATAGAAAAGGGGGAGAGAAAAAGGAAAGGAAGAAGACGAGTCCTGGCCCAGAGGGCCGCTTAAATGCTGCAGCCTAGGAGCCCTCATCTCCCCCTCAACAACACACACATCAGCCTAGAGCCCCTTCCCCCAGCACCCACTTCTCTTCCCCATCCAGAGCAGGGCAGATCCCACTCCCCACCCCCAGACCAGACAACTCCTACCCATCACTTTGCCTGCCCTTCACCTTCTGGGGCTGCCCGGACCTGAACAAGGCCACCTCACACGGTCAAGACTCGCCTGGACAGGAAACAGCAAGACAACCCACTCTGCGGACATCCCAGGCCCTGTGTTCCCTTCGCCAACCCACAAGGGCAGTATGGGTGACCAGTAAGTGGCCCGGCTGTCAGCCTGAAGCCAGGTGCCATAGGTGTCCTTCTGGCCCTGAGGGTGTGACAGATAGGGAGCTTCCAAATGTCACAGCCATGGGACACAGGTACAGAGGCAAGACAAAGTCTGCTTCAAGGGCTGGAGTCTCAAAGGGCCCCCGAGGGGCTCTAAGACACCATCTTCCCTGGGATCTTCTAAGACGCAGGCCCCTGCCCTGGGTCTGTTTCCTCTCAGGTCTGTGCCTTCCTGGCTGTGCACTGGCCTCCCCAGCGCCTGCTCCAGCTCCCCAGCTCCCCGCTTCCTTCCCTTATATAGAGTTCTGCTAGGACTAACTAGCAGAGGAAGTGCATCGAGTTCCTAGTGGCAAGAAGAGGCCTGTTCCCAGGACACCTCTGGCCAGGGGCGCATGTCGCAGCCCTGACCCCCTTCAGAGCCAGGGGCCCAGCAGGGACATGGAAGACCCCTGGCCTTTACTATGAACCTAACATAGGCTGAGATCCAGAACATGAGGCAGACAGAACCCAAGGCACCCACTGCGTGCACTCAAGGCCCCCCAAATCCTCCTGGCCCCACTCCTCTTGGACCACCGACCTAATCAACAGCCTCTGAAGCTCCAGCAGCCCTGGAGGTTCTCCTCAGGTTCTCCTCTAGCCCCAGGTCCTCTCCTCAGGCCCACCTCACTGGCCATCTGGCCCACTGCCAGTCCCCAGGTCCTGTAGCACTCTAGGCTAGGCCCTCAAGGCAGAGAGGTTCCCCTCCTAGTGTGCACCTCCAGACCTCTCATCACCCCACAAGGAACAGCTCCACACCAGACACAAGGCCTTCAACAAACACCAGGCTGCAGGAGGACAGGGAGAGCTGGGTGCGCCTGGCCCTCAGCAGCCAGTGGAATGCAGCCGTCAGAGCAGCCCTCGGTCACAAAGTCCTGAAGCAGCGAAGGGCTGAGTTTCTGGTACTCGCAAACTGAGCTATGGGACCGGTATATCTACTGCAGCTGGTCCCCTCCAGAGCCAGCCTGCAAGACAACTCGTGATGGCACCCACATTGGTCCACCTCAGAGGCTCTGCTGGCTGCAGAGTAGCTCTGAAGATCTGCCTCCTGGGCACCCAAGCTGACACTCCCAGCACAGGAGCCATACTAACCTGCACCCAAAATCAGTGAGGCTGGGAGAAGCAAGCTTGCACACTAGGCCTGACTCACCGGCAAGCACCCATGATCAGGAGAGTCAAGAGCCCTGGAACTCTAGAATGCAAGCAAGGGGCAAAGGATGGGCTGGGCAGGAGCCAGAAGGCACATGAGCCAGGGGAGCCACAGGGAAGCCCAGCAGGGACCCGAGAATTTAGCTGTGCCCAGGACTGGATGCTGGCCAGCATCGTGGATTCGCCTCTTGCCCACACCTGGCCACCTCCTGGGTACCTGATGTCACCGATAGCCACCCCACACACCCTGCCATGGGTACCCAAAGTCATTTAAGCTAGAAACCTGAATGTCCCCATGACTCTTCTTTTCCCTCCTCTTGCACCAAGCCTGAACAATCCCTCTTCCTAAATGTCTTTTAGTCCCCACCTCAGACCCTAAACCTGACAGTGGCAACAGGATCTGCATGCAGGTCCCCTTACCCCCATGCTGCCTTCCCATCTGCCTGGCTCTGGGCAGCCAGGCAGCTATCTCTGCAATGCACATGCAGCAATGCTGCTATATAGGCCAGAGTTCAATATGGCTGTCAGGGTCCCCGGATACCTGGCTGTGTCTTCTCTCTGGGCCCATTCTTACCTCTCCTCTACCTTTCAGATTCATTTTGATTTCCATTTTGTGTTTCAGATGACTAGAGGTTATCAGCCCATTTTACAGATGAGGAAATGAGGTACTACAGAGTCACATCCTCAGCCTAAGGTCACATAACCGATAAATAATAGAAATAGAACTAGAGATCTGCTCTAGCAGAACTCAAAGCCTTGGCTGTGCCCAGATCCACATGGCCTTGCCCAGGTAGGGCATGTTTCATGGAAACCATGGCCTCCAAGGTGGGTAGGAGGGTCACCAAGGGGAGGGGACAGAACAGAGACCAGCTGGCTCAGCCCAAGGCTACACAGGGCCACTCAGGGAAAGCCAATCTGAGGGGCAGCTCATGGCACACTAAGAGTGGCCTTCAGGACCTACAGGGACAGATGTCCTTGGCCCTGCCATAGCCTGACACCTCCAGAGCCAGACACAGGGCCTGGTGAGCAGCAGTTCGAGCATCCCGGAGTCGAGCCTGGAAGGGGCTGCCTTGGAAGTGAAGAGACTGAGCTGGTAGCGAAGAGAAGTGCAGAGTTCTTAAAGAAGGACTCAAGATGTCAGAACCAAGCATCTGGGAAGCCAGTCCCCACCGAGGCCCGAGACTCACAGGACCCAGGGAAGCCAGGTCGCTGCAAGGCGTGGCAAGGCTGCACAGGCCGTTTGGAATGTGGGATCCGGGCTGAGCTTCCTTCCCAGAGAGACTCAAAGAGCAGGAAAAGCCCCACCCTCTCCCTGCAGTATGGGGCTGGGTAGCATGGCCCGCAGCGCAGAAAACACAATTTCTAGGAAGTTCCTAGAAGCTGGTCAGGGAAAGGGCTGTGGTCTGTGGTAAAGGTTCTGGGAGAGCTGGGGCCAAGCGGAGGTGACAGGCAGGAAACAAGACCATGCAGTGACTCCATGATGCTGACTGAGTTCCACAGAGCCCAGCTCACACGCAGAGGGAGACAGATGAATGAAAAGGGTCCCTGGCAGAGGAGAAGGAATGGCCTTGTGGGCCTGTGGGGTAGACAGGCATGTAAACAGAGAATTAGAAAACAGCCCGGCAACTGCTATAACGGAGGTATAAAGAGAGCTATTATTTCTCTAAGATTGGAGTTCATCTGCTTTTCCCACAATTATACCCAGAAAGAGGCTGCCCTGCCCACCCCACCCCTTACTCCCCACCCTTCTGGGTTTTCTGCGCCTGGATGAGAACTTTAAGGGGCAAAAGTCTTTGACCCAAAGCTGTGGTCAAACAGTAAGGCAGGAAAGATTCATGGGAAAAAAATCTAAGAGCAGTGGGAAAACCCACTGAGCCAAAGGTCTCAGGAACCCTAGAAGCACAGGCCAGCAGCCCCTGGGACATCAGAGTAGGCTGGGGGCAGGGGCTGAGCCAGGCCCCACAGAGTATTCTAGGGCAGAGACCCACGCAGATGCCACAGGCTCACAGGGACATTAGCCTTGGCGGTCTGACACGAGGCCATCAGCAGCTGGCTGGCCAGGACAGGGGCCCACTAACTCCTCCCTCTACACCTGCAGAGTCCTTGCAAACTGCAGGTTCACCGCCCACCCCATTTCCTAACTTCAAGGATCCCCTTGATCCTGCAGGACACCACTAACAGGACGAAGCCTGTGTCTTCTTTTCGTTTCTCTTCCTCCTTTCTTTTAGGGACTAAACCCAAGCAACCTCAGCAGGATAATGGTTGGACACAAAAAAAATGTTCCCAAATTAATTGTACATATTTCTCTTAAGATGCCTTCCAATTTCAGCTATATCAAAACGCAGAACTATTTGAAGACACACATTAAATTTCTGTTGTTCCTTTGGGCTCCCCTAAACTGCCCAGATCAGTCCCCTCCTATGAGATAGCATCTGGAATCCTTCGCAATGTCTACCTGCTTCTCTCAAAGGAATTTAAAGCTTGCCAAAAGAGGGAGTAGGGTGAAAAACAAACCAAACCAGCCACCTCATACTCAGAAGAAAATTCCAAATCCTCAGAGTCTACTCATGGCCTTCTATGCTCCCTGACCTCTCTAAAGTCATGATGTCTCATCAGCTGACTCCGCATAAGCTCAGTGGGTACCAAACCGCCCCGGTGACAGGGCGCAGGCTCAGTTTGATAAAACCATAGCACCTGTGTGCAGAGCCTCATTTTCAAATTCCCGAACACGTCAAGAGGCTGTGGTTCCAACTAAAGGGCAAGAGCCAGGCATGGGTTTAAATAGCACTTTTGCCACAGACTGACAGTGGAGAGGACCCGTCTCCTCATCTGTAAGACGGGGTAAGGAGATTTGCTCTGTAGAATGGTTGGGAGTGTTAAGTATAGTTGGCCACATAAAGGACTAAATAAAGTCAAAGCATCTGGAGCATATCAGCAAAGGCTGGTTCTTTTCTGCTCTAGCCAGGATACAATGTTCTAGCGTGTTTTCACTTACAGCACAGAGAACTGTCCCACAGTTTACTAAGTGCTTGTGCCTGCTCCAAGCATTTCTGTCTCAACTCATTTAATCCTCGCTGCATGTAAATCAATGTAAGTTCTATTCATATACCCATTTTACAGAAGAAGAAACTGAGAAACAACAAAACAAAAGGAAGTCTATGATTTTTAAGATCCCACCTACCAAGCTTGGGACACTATCCAACACAAGTGATTCCCATCAAAAGTGTCCATCTTTTTGTCTGCGCTTCCAACTCTTACCTGGCATAAATGTTAGTTATCTGAAAATAATGCACAGAACTCTGGTCCATAGATAATAGTAACAGAAGTTAGCATAACTGTTGCACCCAATTAGCATGCGTCAGGGCTGCTGGTCTGGAGCCCCATCTGCTCTGACAGAGGAGGGCATCAGGAGCCACCGGAAGCAGGAAGTTCTGAGGGCAGGGTAGCCCAGTTCCAAGCTGCTCCTTTAGGTCCATTTGTGGCCAAGCGGCAGGAAGCCCCTCTCACCCCCAATTAGCCAGCAGCAGAGATTTGAAGCAAGGCCAGCAGCGAAGGCCAAAGGAGGTCTGGCTGTCACCAGCATTGTTCTGCTGCATCTGACGCATATCTACCCCCCTGCAATATTTCCTTGCTCCCCAGAAGGACCTCAGGATGCAGGCATCTGAAACCAGGTCTGGAGAGCAGGCTGGGGAAGGGAGGGGTGGTGGAAGACATGGCTCTCTCTGACTCAGAAAACACAGGCAGATTTTAAATGAGCAGGAGAGAAAGCTCCCATCAGATAGCGACTTGGTGACCCAGAGCCATGGCAGTCGCAGCCGCAGCCATGTATTCACAAGGCTCACAACACCCGGAGGCATACACAGCACACTCGTTGGCCCTCTTTGCCAAATGCAAAGTCACTCCTGGTGCTCTGGCCCCACCCCAAGCAAGGCTGCACAGACAGGAACAGCCCAGCACTTCTAACATGCCCACTGGCTGGAACAGTCTGCGTGGCCCTGAGCACAGCTGAATTCAGGAAGCCAAAGAGGAAAAGAGCAGATGTACATGGTCTGGGGCAGGGAAGAGCAGCCACTAGCAGGGCTGGGAGGTACCAGAGCAGCCCAGGGGTCGCTGATGCGCACAGCCACATTTCTGGGTTCCCTCCAAAGAACCTATAGGAGCCTGGCCACCTCGTGCAGCCCAGACAATCAGCAAATTCCCCCTGTCCTTCCTGCCCCACCTGAGCCCGGCCCATCCTGGAGGCAGGCAAAGGTTGAGACACACAGACAGAAGCTAGGGTGAAAATGTCACAAATGTGAGGGCAGGTGTACAAACAGGGTAGAGCTGGTGGGAGGATAACCTGCAAATGACGGGCTGGGAGTGTGGGACGCAAGAATTTTAGGAATGGAGGTGTTGGGAGGAGCAAAATCCAGCTTGGGGCTTGTGGGCAAGCATTTCATTGGAACATGTTCAGTGTAAGTGTGCTGCGGTCATGTGATCGCTTGCGTGCCTTCCAACAACAGGTACCAAGGTCATAGCACTTGTATCCGAGGCCACTGAAATTGAGCAAAGAGAAATGAGATGGCCAAAGTCACATAGCTAGGAGTGATCAAGCTGGACTCAAAACTAGGACAGCCAGATGACAAATTCTATATCCCTGCAGGCAATGGGCTTACAGACTACAACAGCACAGATCTTAGGAAGAACACAGAGAAGGAAAGAGGACAGGGTATGCCCAAGGGGCCCCTGCTAGCCAGGACCCCCAGCTCCTGAAGATAACAGAGATCAGGGAGCTTAGGCTGCAGTGATTCAGTGGCTGGGCCTCCGAGGAGCATTTCCGGAGCCCCAGACAGCTCTGCATAGTCTCCAAGCCACCTGCCCAGCAGAAACCGAACCATTACTCATAACTGTTACTCACTTCGCCTCTGCACCCCCACCCCAGCACAACTCTTCCTCCTGCTCTGTTCCCTGCAGTGACCAAGGAAGGGCCAGCAGGTCTGCACAGTGCCCTCCCTCGCTGGCTTGGTTAATCCCAGTCCACCAGCACAAGGCCACCTGAGTCACTGGAAAGACAGACTGTGGTCCACTCATCCCTAACAGCTGTTGGCCTCTGCTCGGTTCCAAGGAACAGAGCTATGTGGAAGAGTGGCCCCCAGGCGAAGACTGTCCCAACCACAGGGCCAGAAAGGAGCTTTCTGGTTTCTCATCCAGCATCCCAATAGCTGCCGGGGAACCCTCAGGACCACCCCCTTCCAATGCCCCAAGAGCAGATGCTCTGGCAGAAACATCCACAGACTTGAAAATTTCAGCGCTACTGGAAAGAAAGAACTCTCCTAACTCCAGTCTTTCATTCCACAAGTGAGAAAAGGGAATTCATTTGGCTAAGGTCACACAAGGGGGACCAGTAGCATATAGGACTCCTCCCTTCTGGGTCCATCCAGCTGCACTAGGGGTAGACAGCAAGCTTCCCAAAGCCCTTCTCACTCCCTCCTACTGCAGAACAGCTGCTGTGCCCTGCACTGGAGATGGCAGACCTGAAAAAAGCAGGGGAAGAGAGAAGGATAGGACCGCAGCCAGAGAATGCTTACCAGGAGGAGGCGCTTTGTAACAGTGCAGGGGGCTCAGGCTCACAGCACAGGCGCAGACCAGTCTGCCCACGGGGCAGGAGATGGACCATCGCCTCTCTGACATGGGATGTAGGAGGAATTCTTGGGATCCTAGCCTCCTTGAGGCTCACCTCTCCTCCCTCAACCCCTCTCCTCTGCTGCCCCAGGGCTCCTGCCTGGAATCCCGACTGGTTGTTGCCCTGGCTTGCATACCTAGTGCAGCACTCTGCAGCTCAGCCAGCCACAGTGAAGCAGCAGACACATGTGTAGTGGCAGAGGTGTGGTAGCAGAGGCAGCTTAGGAGCCACTGTCAATTCCTCCTCATCCTCCAGGGGAGCCTCATCTACATCCTCTTCTGAGCAGCCATACTCATTAATGCCAAGAAGCCCCTGACTCGGGCCGGGGATTTAGCTCAGTGGCTTAAGTGCCTGCCTGGCAAGCACAAGGTCATGAGTTCGATCCCCAGTACCAAAAAAAAAAAAAAAAAAAAAAAAGAAGCCCCTGACTCAAGCTCCCCTGCACCATTAGTAGTAAAGATAACAGCAGCAACAACCAAGACCAAGGGTTGCCCAGCAAGGCCTCGGGCCAGACCCAGTTTTCTCTGCCCACGAGTTCAGGGAAGCACTGAGTTGTCCACGGTCACACAGCCTGCCAGAATTCAAACCCAGACAGAACAGCTGCAGGGTCTATAACCTTGACGCCATGCCACACTGCCTCCTAATAGGTCCAGGAAATCAAAGCTCCTGAGATTCCCACAGTTACCAACACCTGAGAAATGCCAGTGTCAGCCTTGGGGACACTCAACATTCCTCCTGGCTCTTAGACAAGCAGTCCCTGTCCCCACTCACGAAGACCACTTGTAGTCAGGCTGGGCACTGTAGTCTCTGAGCTCCTCCACCCAGACTAGGGGACACTCCTGTTCATTGATTCACTCATTCACTCATTCATTCATGAGTGCATGCATTCAACAGTGCATCTACCATGTGCCAGGCCACATGGTAAAGATGATCCTAAATGAGGCTCTTGGTGCCTTAGACATGTGGGCTGCCCACAGGCTACCCTCATTCCTGCCTGCTGCATCCCACAAGTCACAGGAAACTGAGGACTCTCTCCTGGCCTGACGGATCTCCTGGAAGAAGACTTCGACACCCCCTTGCCCTCTCAACCCAAAAGAAGATTATGACACATGGGAAGGAGGCCTGGGGAGATAGTGTCATGGGAGGGGTGGAGAGGATTTCCCAGCCCACGGCTAAAGAATTTGGTCATGAATCTCCAGGGACCCGGTCCTGGTAGCTGCCTTGTACCCAGGTCTCCCCTGCCCAACCTCCTTCCTAAATCACAAACTCATCACATTTCTTTTGTGTGAAAACCCTCTGTAGATTCCCTCTGTAACCCAGTCCAGAACATTGCCCACCTCCAGGCTCTAGCCCCCCAAAATACCTCAATGCTCTCCCCAAAGCCACGCCATTTTTAAACCACCACCACCACCACTGTGCCAGGCACTGGGCTGAGTGTATCTCCTACAGTTGTTTGTTTGTTTGTTTGTTTATTTGTTTTTGGATTTTTGAGACAGAGTCCCACTAAGGAATTCTGGCTGGCCTCCAACTCAGGAAGATCCTCCTGCATCAGTCTCCCGGGTGCTGGAATGATAGATATACACCACTGTGCCTGGCCCAGTATCTTGTCCTTTGACTCCCCTACAGCAACAAGGTTGGAATATTAGCCCCATTTTACAAATGCACATCCTAAGACTCTGAAAATGTCTCACAGGTAGTAAGCCTCAGAGCTGGGAAGGATACTCAAACTTGTTCACCCCAGTACAGAGCTGCAGTCATTTTATCCAACCTTCCGTGCACATCTTCCCCAGTGCCTAAAGAAGTTTTTGTTCCATTTCCCCCACTGCAAAACCCCTTCTCAACCTTCACAACCTACCCCAAGTGGCCCTTCTCTGATGCTTTCTCCACGCCACCAGCTCAAGTGAACTGTTTTCTGCTTGACATCTCCGTTGCATTTTGCAGAAACACTCTGTCTACTCCCCTTTATCTCCCACGAGACCCTGTCTTCCAGGCCTTTTCAGCCCCATACCTGGCACCTTGCCTGGCACAGGGTGGATGCCCTAAAAGGCTTTTAACATGGACAATCGGAAAGCTCTACAACTCCAGCTGGCTTAGCCCCTGCCACACAGCCTCCACGGAGGATGCAGGGCACTGCCCTGGCCCCAGGAGCCACCCCAGGGCAGCTACCACTCGAAACACCAATCACAGACAGGCATCAAGTGCCCCTAGTCACAGCCCGGCACCCTGGCTCAGCTCAGCCCCACTTCCTGGCTTGGCAGCCCCTCTCTGCTCAACCAGCTCTGCTTTTTCTGGGAGACTCAGCCGGTGATTAGGGCCCTAATCAGCAGGACTTCCTGCCAGCGACTGCCAGAGGTGGGGGCAGGGTGGGGAGGAAAGCAAGGTCAATCCAAGGTGAAGTTCTGCAGCCTGAGACCAGGGGAGGCCCTGGCAGGAAGATGGGCTCAACGTCTTCCAGCCCTACATCAGCCTCTCCAACACTGAGGAAAGACTAGACCTGCTGGCTGGAGAAGCACTGCTCCCCACTGCTGTGGGTGGGAGACTCCCAGAGACAGACCCTCTCCTGCACTGCCCTTGAAGCTACACCCCTACCTCACCCCAGTACCAACTCCAGGACTGAACTCCCAGACTCCTAGACCTGCTGATTGCTCAGCTCTAGTTGGGAGTCAAGGGTCAAAGCTAAAGCCCACTTTTGATGAGCAATGGCTTACAAAGAGGGCAGAGGGTGAGCAGGGGCTGAAAGAGGAAGAGAAATAGGGCCTGCTGGCCTTGAGAACCATCCCAGCTGCCATCATCATCAACCTGGGCCCATTCTTTTTCAAAAAAAAAAAATAGCTTAACGCCTTTTGCAGCTGCAACTGGGCGGGCCAGGGGTCCGGAAATAGAGCTCACCCCCGACCCAGTGCAACCCCTGCCTTCCTGGGTGGGACTAGGCTGGGTGGAGAGCCGGCTTAGCAGGCGGTGTGGGCTGACCCCTGCTAATGAGGAATGTCAGAGGCACCGGAAATCGGAAATCGGAGGACCCTGAAGAGAGCAGAGGCCTGGGATGGAGCAACTGTGGCCAGGAGCCTGAACCTTCCCTGGCTTCAAAGCTATCAGCTTATATGGTATCCAGGAAGGGCCGGACACCATCCTCCCCTGAATGGAAGTTGCAGTAGGAGGAATGCAGGTTAAACTTCAGGGAGATCTACAGGGTATAAGACACAACAACTTGCAGTGTAATTCGGGAATCCTACTTTAAAACGTAGATGCCACCCCTAAGAGTAGAGCCCAAGGTCAAGAGAACCCTGCCTGGGGGCCAGACCCAGTGATGGCCAGGCCTGTGAGGCTCTGATTCAGTGACCCTTCTGGAGGGGCAGGAAAGGGATCCCAGCAGGGGAGCTGCGCTTTGTTTTTGTACTAGAACTTGAACTCAAGGCCTTTGCACTAAGCTACATTGCTTGCCCAGGCCAGGATTGAACTTGCAATCCTGCCT